>CM021108.1:372650839-372665322 GCA_007115665.2 Sequoiadendron giganteum | reverse complement strand
TAAATAATTTAAAATAAATTATTTATTTGCCGCTTGTCATCCTCTTCCATTTTCGAATAAATAATTTAAAATTTATTTCTCTATTTTGGTCAAAGATCCCCTGTCATTATTTCATGTCATAGTTTGCATGTCCTGCATGTCTGTCATAGCCGTCAGGCATCATAGCCGTCGGCGTCATATCTTTTCCATGCATGGCATATTCTAGTTGCATCAATTCTCAACCATAGATCTTGGCATCTTTCTAGAAACTCGATCTTGGCCATCCATTTCATAACTTCCCTCTCATGAATCCTCATCCGTTGATCTTATAATCTTTCTAGAAGATCAATCTCGTCCATCCATTTGAATGGTTGTCTATAAAAGCAACCCTTCCCCTCCATTTTCAATTTGACAGTTAATTATCTCCAATTTTCTTGCTTACTATTTGCAGGTATTTGCACAACTTCAACAAAAAATCTGAGGGCAATATTGGCATAAGAAGAAATAGGAGAGACAAGAGAAATAATCAACTTCAAAGGGGAGTGTTTTATTTCATTTGCTTTCATTTTGATTGCTCTCTTTGTTTGTATTCTCTTGTTTAGATTGGGATAATAGTTTAGAAGTGTTGGCTATCACTGAATCTATTCTAATTTTATTTTCCCCATCTTACATTGGTGAACCCTCTTGGTCACCCTTGGTCACCACTTCCCCTTTCTCTTGGTCACCCTTCCCCTTTTGGTCACCCTTGGCAAATAAAATGAAATAATGACAGGGGATCTTTGACCAAAATAGAGGGAAAAATATTTTTAAATTATTTATTAGAAAATGGAAGAGGATGACAAGTGGCAAATAAATAATTTATTTTAAATTATTTATTTGGAGGAAATGAAAAAGTAGATTTAATTAAATTCATAAATTTAATTAAACGAAGAAATAGAAATTGAATATGGATAATTGATTTGGATCAAAGAAATTTAATTATGAAATATGCCCCAGTGTAAAAAGAAAGGGGAAGGGTGACCAAGAGGGTCGCGGTAATATGATCAAGAATAATTTTAATTAATTAAATAATTATTTGCCACTTGTCATCCTAAAATCTACAAGCAACATTTTTCCTTAGTCATCATCCTCTAATAATTAAATAATTTTAATTATTTAATTAATTCACTTTCTAATATTTATTCTATCCTGATCAATTAAAATAAATTTTTTGCGTCACTAATACCCCGTTCTTCAATAATTAGATAAATCATTATTTATTTAATTATTTATATTTCATTACATGTCCATAGTCAGATAATAATAATTATTTGACCTTTTATTCTTCTATATTAAATAATTGATGAAATTATTTATTTATGTGTCTTTCTTCTCCTTTAAATAATTGATCCAAATCAATTATCCATATTCAATTTCTATTTCTTGCTTTAATTAAATTTATGAATTTAATTAAATCTCCTTTTTCATTTCCTCCAAATAAATAATTTAAAATTTATTTTGCCACTTGTCATCCTCTTCCATTTTCGAATAAATTATTTAAAATAAATTATTTATTCCTCTATTTTGGTCAAAGATCCCTTGTCATTATTAAATAATTATTTGCCACTTGTCATCCTAAAGTCTACAAGCAACATTTTTCCTTAGTCATCATCCTCTAATAATTAAATAATTTTAATTATTTAATTATTCTTGATCATATTCCTTTATTTTCCCTCTTGGTCACCCTTCCCCTTTATTTAATTATCTCCAACTTTCTTTCTTATTATTTGCAGGTATTTGCACAACTTCAACAACAAATCTGAGGGCAATATTGGCATAAGAAGAAATAGGAGAGACAAGAGAAAGAATCAACTTCAAAGGGGAGTGTTTATTTCATTTGCTTTCATTTTGGTTGCTCTCTTTGTTTGTATTCTCTTGTTTAGATTGGGATAATAGTTTAGAAGTGTTGGCTGTCACTTAATCTATTCTAATTTTATTTTCTCTCTTGGTCACCCTTCCCCTTTCTCTTTACACTGGGGCATATTTCAGAATTAAATTTCTTTGACACAACGCGATAAACTGCATTATGTCAAAGAGGGGCAAAATGTAGACACTGAAAAATATCCTAAAGTCTACAAGCAACATTTTTTCTTAGTCATTATCCTCTAATAATTAAATAATTTTAGTTATTTAATTATTCTTGATCATATTCCTTTATTTTCCCTCTTGATCATAATTTTAATTAATTAAATATTTATTTGCCACTTGTCATCCTCTTCCATTTTCGAATAAATAATTTAAAATAAATAATTTATCTCTCTATTTTGGTCAAAGATCCCCTGTCATTATTTCATGTCATAGTCTGCATGTCCTGCATGTCTGTTATAGCCGTCAGGCATCATAGCCGTCGGCGTCATATCTTTTCCATACATGGCATATTCTGGTTGCATCAATTCTCAACCGTAGATCTTGGCATCTTTCTAGAAACTCGATCTTGGCCATCCATTTCGTAACCTCCCTCTCATGAATCCTCATTCATTGATCTTAGAATCTTTCTAGAAGATCAATCTCGTCCGTCCATTCGAATGGTTGTCTATAAAAGCAACCCTTCCCCTCCATTTTCAATTGAACAACTAATTATCTCCAAATTTCTTACTTACTATTTGCAGGTATTTGCACAACTTCAACAACAAATCTGAGGGCAATATTGGCATAAGAAGAAATAGGAGAGACAAGAGAAATAATCAACTTCAAAGGGGAGTGTTTATTTCATTTGCTTTCATTTTGATTGCTCTCTTTGTTTGTATTCTCTTATTTAGATTGGGATTATAGTTTAGAAGTGTTGGCTGTCACTTTATCTATTCTATTTGGTTTTCCCCATTCTTACATAAGGTATTTCTTATGAAACATTTATTTAATATGAAACTGGTAGAAGGTGGGTCAGTTGCTGATCATTTAAATGAGTTTAATAGGTTACCAATAAATCAACTTCTGTAAATGTAAATTTTGATGAAAAATTTAGGTCTCTTTTGATTTTGTGTTTTCTGCCTGAAAGCTAAAATAACTTGGTAATAGCGGTTAGTAATTCTATTTTTTGTTTGAACACACTAAAATTTGATGATGTTGTTGGTGTTTTTGAGCGAGAAAATTTGTAGGAAAATATCAGGTGGTTCATCCACATCAAGTGGTGTTTTGAATGCATAAATTAGGGGTAGAAAAAATTCGAGAGAGAATAATTCTAGAGGTCATGAGAAGTTATTAGTAAAATGAAAGGATGAGAGGTCCCAATCTAGAGAGAAGAAAGAAACTTGGTATTGTGGTAAGCCAGGTCATTTAAAGAAAGATTATTGGTCTCTAAAAAATAAAGGAGACAAAAAGGAAGGTGATAAAGATGCAAATAAGGTAATGAATCTGATGAGGATAATTTGATTATTTCCCTTGATAATGTTGACGATTCTTAGGTGTTAGATTCAGGGGCTTCATTTCATGTTATGCCCCATAGAATTTATTTTCTTGATTATGTCCAAGGGGATTTCAGACTAGTTTATTTGGGAGATAATAAAACTTGTTAGATTGTTGGAAAGGGAAGAATCAAGATTAAGTTGTAGAATGGAAATCATTGGCTACTACAAGAGGTAAGGCATGTTCCAAGGTTGAGTAGAAATTTAATTTCAGCAAGGAAACTAGATGATGAAGGTTTTGTTGTTACATTTAGTGATAAAAATTGGAAGGTTACAAAAGGTGCCTTAGTGGTAGAAAAAGGTTTAAAATTAGACGCCTTATATCTTTTTAGAGGTCATACAATTACTTCTACTTTAGCTATTGTAGATAAAAATCAACACAAGGAAGTTGCTGGAAAAAATAGCTACATCAGTTGTTGCAGGTTCAACAACAATTGCTACAAGTTTTGTAACAATTTCAAGAATAGTTGTTATAGGTCAATAGGTAGAAAATTAGATAGTTGTTGCAGGTGAAACAACATTGTGGCATAATAGACTTGGGAATATGAGTGAAAAAGGTATGAAAATACTTCATTCTAAGAAAGTTTTACTAGGTCTAAAATGTGGTAAATGGATTTATGTGAAAGTTGTGTGTATGGAAAATAAAAAAGTTAGTTTTCTCAAGGTTGGGAAGCAAAATAAAGATGAGAAGTTGGAGCTTGTGCATACAGATGTATGAGGACCAACTCAGGTACCTTTTCTCGATGTCTCTTGGTATTATGTCACATTCATTAATGATGCAACAAGGAAGGTATGAATTTATTTTCTTAAGAATAAATCTGATGTATTTGAAACTTTTAAAAAATAGAGAAGCTTGGTTGAGAATGATATAGGAAAAAAGTTGAAATGTCTCAAATATGATAATGGTGGTGAGTATTGTAACAAATATTTTAAAGATTATTATTCCTCTAATTATTTTTGTAGGCAAAAAATGGTTCGAAGGACTCCACAAGAAAATGGAGTGGTTGAGTGCATGAATAGGACAATAATGGAGTGTGCAAGGAGTATGAGATTTCATGTTGGGATGCCTTTAAACATGTCAGAAGAGGCTATTAATACCATTTTTTATTTAATTAATATAGGTCTCTCTAATCCATTGGGTTGTGGTATTCGAGAGGAAGCATGGACATGTAATAAGGTGAGTTATTCTTTTCTTAGAACCTTAGGTTGTGAAGCTTTTGCACATGTAGATTCTGAAAATAGAACCAAGTTGGAAGCTAAGTCAAAGAAATGTATATTTGTTAGATATGGTATTGATGAATTTGGTTATAGGCTTTGAGATTTTGAAAATAAAAAATATTATGAGAAGCAAGGATGTCATATTTAATGAGAAGGTGTTGTAAAAAGATCAGTTGCAGTAGCATGAGAAGAAAGAAAATGATTATGTAGTGCTCAATGGTATTCCAAACAACGGTGCTCTATTGGTTCCTCATGCTTTGCAACAACAACAATAAAAAATACCACAAACTCCAATGAATGTTAAATGATCTTCAAGGATAAGTAGACACTCGAAAAAAAAATCTCCCTCTTTGTATTCTATTTTATTAATTTATGCTGGTGAACTATAATGTTATGATGAAACTATGCAGGTGGATGCCAAGGTTTGGTGGGAGCATGGAATGGAAGAAGAAATGGACTTCTTGCTGAAAAATCAGACTTGGGAATTATTCAAGTTTCTTGCAGGTAAAAATGATTTACCAAATAAATGGGTTTATGGGTTGAAAGAGGAAGATGGAGGTTAGAAAATATTTAAAGTTAGGTTAGTTGTAGATGGATTTGCATAGAAAAAGGTCATTGATCTTGATGGAATATTTTCTCCGGCTTTTAAAATGACTTCTTTTCGTACTGTTTTATGTATTGTGGTTGCTAAAGATTTTTTTTTTGAATAGTTAGAAGTTAAAACTACTTTTCTCCATGGTGATTTGAAGGATGAAATATATATTGAAAAACACAAAGGATTTGAGGTCAAAGGTAAGGATAAATTGGTGTGTAGATTGATTTTTTTTTTTATATGGATCGAAGCAAGAACCTCAGAAATGGTATATTAAATTTGATAACTTTATGGCTGAGCATGGCTACAACCGGTGTAATTCAAACCATTGTGTTTATTTTAAGAGGTTAGATGATGATAGCTACATTATTTTATGTTTATATGTTGAGGATATGGTTGTAGCGGGGTCTAACATGGATCACATAAGGGAGATAAAATAGTAGTTTGTAAATTCATTTGCTATGAAGGATTTTGTGGTAGTAAAATAAATCCTTGGTATGAAGATTAATAGAGATAGAAAAATAGAAAATATTTTTTATCTCAAACTGATTATATTGATAAGATGTTGTAGAGATTTCATATGGAGAATGCAAAAGCTTTCAACACACCTTTTCCTAGTCATTTCAAATTGACTAAGGATATGTGTCGAAAGACACAAGAGGAGAAAGAAAAATGACTGAGGTACCATATGCTTCAGTTGTAGGTTGTTTAATGTACACCATGGTATGGATGAGACTAGATATTGTACATGTCATAGGATTTGTTAGCGGGCATATGAGTAATCCCTAAATGGAGCATTAGAATGTGGTAAAATGGATTTTCAAGTATTTGAGAGGTACATCCAATAAATGTTTATGTTTTGGGGGCTCTAATACTGGTTTAAGAGGCTATCTTGACTCAAATTTGGTAGGGGACATTGATACCAGGTGGATTACCATAGGTTATGTTTTTACAATTGGTGGGGCAATCATAAGTTAGATTTATTGGTTGCAAAAGGTGGTTTCTTTATCCACCATAGAGGAAAAATGTGTAGCTGCAATAGAGGAAAGAAAAGAGATGATACAGCTACAAAATTTCATGGAAGAGTTGGGAAAACAACAGGCTTAAATTTACTTGCTTACAGATAGTCAAAGTGTTGTACACCTTGCAAATAATTTTTCCTTGCACTCAAAAACAAAACACGTACAACTGAGATACCATTTTATTTGGTCGGTGTTGGAGGATGAAAAGGTAAGGCTAGAGAAGATTCATATGGATGAAAATATAGTGGATATGTTTACAAAAGGTAGTGAAAAGGGATAAGTTGAGCTCCTCTTCAGCTTCAGTTGGCCTTCATGTTTGAATTTAACTAAAATAGAACAATAGGGTCCAAGGTGCTTATTTCTATTGGGAGTTGTAGGGGTAACATTGTTATGATCAATATCCAAATGGGAGATGGTATGGAGTGGATTTTTATTTGTCTCCAAGTGGGAGATTGTTGTGTTATGGAGAAAAATCAGATTTGGACATAAAATCTTCATGTTATTTTTTATTAAATAACTTTCTACACTTGTATTTAAAATAATAGTTACAAACAATTATTAAATATTGGAAAGGATCAGTTATAGACATCTACATTTAGTTTTTGCAAACACCCAAAAGTTAACATGTTATTAGGTGTTGAGACAAAATCAATGGCCATGCTTCCTTGCAAATATTTCACTTAGAGTGTTGAGGGTTGGCTTAGGAGTTATCTGTGTTTTCAAAATCCTTGCAATTATCTAAAATATCTACATAACTATTATCATTAGTTTCAATTCCCAATCATTTTGGGTGGTGACTCTGAAGTCTCTGCACCAGTGTGCGTTATTTGAAGAAATCAAGAAAGTATTGAAGAGGAGGAATTGTGAAAGAAAGATGAGGAAAACCAGAGCTCAGATGAAGAAGCATCCAAAACAAAATTTGGAAGGTGAACTTCAAAAGACTCCCAAGCAGTCATAGATATAGAAGGAAACAAATTCAAGTAATTGTACTCCACATCCTATACCTAAAAATCAATTTCCTGCAAGAAATTGTAGTAGTCATGAAAGCCTGAAAAATTTGTTAGGGTTAGATTATGAGGATGAAGAAGATTGCATGAGTAAAAATCTTGTAAATATCCATAAGTATAGACCTAGACAGTCAAGAAGTAGAAGTAGGGGTTGGAATCATAATGTTGTTGCTCATAATATTCTCCCTCCTATGTCTAATGGATATTATCCTTTACCACCTGACTTGCTAATTGGATCTAATTATGATGCCCAAAACCTTATAGATCTGGCAGAATCCTTAGATTTAGAGATTAATCTCCTAGATCTTGAAGAATGTTTTTGAGATATTAATGCTCTCAGAAGAGAGTTTAAAATCCAGAATGAGATAAGAAGAAAAAAGGAAAAGGAGGAGGAGAGAATAAAAAATTCTATGATTGAAAGAGATGCATTACAAAGAAAGTTGGAGCAGAAGAAATTCCTTAACCAAGAAGAGTCTAAACCATAAACAAATCACTATAGGTCCTATTGTATCTAAAATCCTTGATAAGAAGATTGAATTTGATCCCATTAAATATACCAATACCGCCACTCGAACTAAGTCTGTAGTTACCAATACTATTGCTCCACACCCTGCAACTAGTGTCACCAACCAAATAGTTGATAAGGGTAAGCAGCCTATGAAAGATCTAGTTATAATTAAAAAATCCATATCTCAAAAGCCTCCTCTTCCCCCTAAATCATAATCTACTAAAGACCAATTAAGAAGGGAAAATGAGGATCTAAAAAAGGAATTAGAAAAGATGCAAATTATGGCTACTAATGTTGAGATGAAAATAAAGATTGATTTCTTGAAGACTTCATGCTTAGCATATGGTCCCATAGCATCCAACTCACAAGAACCTCCTCATTCCTCAATAAAGTCTACACCCACAATTGATGGGAAAACTTCTTGTCATGTAGATCAATCTACACCTAATTCCAAGTCTCTGAACACAAGTAACGTTGATTGTACCCACAATCAATTTACCAATAAAAACATGGATCATAAGAAAGGAGGAGGTGAAGCTAATAGAAGTAATGAGGATAGTGAAAATAAATTTTAGAAGTGACCTATACAATTGGAAAGGTATATGTAGTTATTCTTTGATGGTTCTCTTGGATACCCGCACCCCATTGACAATGATATCAGGGTTGTGTTGAGCAAGTTTACTGGAAAAAATGCAATATTCGGTGAGGATCACTTGAGGGCCTTCCTTAATGTTCTTGATGACTATGAAGTAGAACATGAGGATGTGGTTATGAGTTTATTCATGCAGTCATTGATACAAGATGCAAGGGATTGGTATAGGGGCTTACCAAATGCCAGTATTGGCTTATCAGATG
Organism: Sequoiadendron giganteum; assembly: GCA_007115665.2. NCBI lineage: Eukaryota > Viridiplantae > Streptophyta > Pinopsida > Cupressales > Cupressaceae > Sequoiadendron > Sequoiadendron giganteum. The sequence continues at coordinate 372,656,701 of CM021108.1, read as the reverse complement.
AATTTAAGAGATTTTTTTTAGAAAATAATATGGAGATAAAACTAACGCCAACTTTATACTCAATGAGTTTAATAATATCACTAAAGGATAAAATGAGATGGTGTCTAATTTTAACATCAAATTTTAGAAGGCTATGAATAGGCTACAACCAAATTTGAGGTTGAATGATCAAGTGTCTAGTTACTTATTGTAATTATTTTTATGCTAAAATGAGTTACCACAAGAGATAAAGACCCTCAAAGTTTGAGGGATGCTTTAAAAATTTCTCTGCACATTGAAAGTAATAGAAGAGCTTCAGGCAAGGTGAGAAGGAGAGATGATGTAAAAATATTGAAGAATTGCAAGGATAAACAAGAAAAGACTTTTGGATCAAATCCTAACTATGATGAGGGATGGGATAAAGTGATGAGCACTCTCAAAGATATTAAATATACTATTGTAAAAAATGAAAAGGGACTAGGAAATGACAAGAAACAGTTCCAAAAGAATGAAAATCCCCCAAGTCTCTAGGATTATCCTTACAAAACCAATTGGGAAAATGGAAAGCCAATCCACAATAATAAGAAAAAGGAAAAAGATGAGGTCACACCTGATCCCTTACAAAAACACTACAAATTTCATCAATGAAGCTCCTTGGTGCATGGTTTGTCAGCTTCCCAACTCTCCTCACCAATGTACAGTTGCAAAATTTGTGGAGGATGAAAAAGGTGTACCAGATGATTATGATCAGTCCCATGAGGATGATGTTGAAGTCAATCTGATTATGAGTAGGTTTGATTTGCTGATCATGAATGCTCATCTAATGTGGAGTCTCATGAACTTGATGTGGATGACCAAAGGAAAATAGTAAATGCATATCACCAACAAGTTCTTCTTGATGAATACAATGATGATGATCATGAGGTATGCACATTAGAAACAACTAAGGATGAGGTGTCTTTAAGGAGGCCCTCAGATGAGGAAATTGAAAAATTAACTATAGCCTTGGTAGCACAGGCAAGAGGTTCCTACCACTTGAGAAATAGAATGGTGGGGGCGACCAAGGAAAGGCTAGTAGCCTCCTCATCAAAGAGAATAATACAAAAGGAAAAGAATCAAAGGCTGGTAATAAAATGGATGGGGCTAAAACCAAGGAAGGAGAGGGAGAAAAAAATTGGGAAAATAAGGCTAAGAAACCAAAGGTTGATAGAGAAGTAAATTCTCCTATTGTGAAGGTGAAAACACAAAAGAAATTTTTTGAGCCTAAGAAGAAGGATGCCAAGCCTAAAGTGAAAACAAAAAGTGGGAAATAGAAGGAGAGAAACACTAAACAAGGTATGATACCAATTGATCTACCTAAATATACTCATGTTGATATGTTTTAATTACTTTCTCAAGTAAAGGTTTTAATCCCCTCGCTTGAAATGATGAGGATTGATGAGCATAAACAAAAAGATATAGCCCTTATCAATGGTGCTACTACATCTTATAGTGAACCGGTGGTGTCTACTCCACCCAAAGTGAGTGGAAAGGAATTGAAAGAAAAGGAGGTTGAGGGAACCATTATTGAGATCCCTCATATCTACCTAGGAAATACAATAACCACCTGTCCTAGTAATATAGACCCATTCTTTATAACTTTGATTGTTGATGGAAAGTTCTTGAAGAATTGTATGATTTGTTGAATTGCATAAGACAATTGAGAGCAGGGGGGTGAATCAATTGTACCGAATTAATTTTACTTCTAACCTTAATCAATTCCACTTTAAATTTAATCTATTATTAAGTATAAACATTAAATGTAGATAACATAAAGAAAACACTAGAGACACCAGATTTACGTGGAAAACCTAATGAGGGAAAAACCACGATGAGGATTAACTCATTATATAATAGTAATGCAATACTAGATACAAAGGCTCACTACCAGAGGGCTCACTACCCAAAAAGGACTCACTATCTAGAAGGAGGCTCACTACCTAAAACCAAAGAAAAGACAATAGAAAAATCCACCACAATAGGTTCCATGCATTTGCGGCTTGATCAAAGGATTGCAGACACCATCAACTCATTGCTTTCAGGAATCTAACACATCACCGTACTGCTGCCTTGATTAACTTTCACACACTCTAATTTTCACACTTGTTTCACATAGTTCACACTTACACATCCAATTCACAACATATTGACTTGTATTTATACCATATTTGATTTTGAAAAATTTCTCCAAGGTCGGCTACACATCCTTTATTTTACAAATTAAAATTAGGTTAGTGACTCAACATTCCTGCAGTGGATGAGAATGAGAGTGGAACAATTACATACTTAATTAGGACCAAAAAAATCTTGGATCAATCACATGCTTCCTTAATCGATTCTTATTCTCCATGTAAGATGTAAACACCAAGTCGACCAAACCTAATGAAAACATGAATGAACTTTGAAGTATGTTCATCCACAGTAAGATGATGACATGTGGATCAGAAAAGATGCTTCACCAGAAACTGGAACACCTCTTAGAAACCTTCAGATACATCCACAACAAATGCAACAATCTTTAAACATAGAACACTCTTCAATAGTCTAACTAGACCGTGCAGATACACACAGTAGCTCTAGAACAAGCCTTTTGGAGCACCAGACCATAAGCACATTTTCCAGAACATACTGAGCACAATATTAGCCTTCTTCCAAATATGAAAGATCTAAGACAAACCACTAGAAGAATGTAGAGTAGAGACATCTCTCCCAATCCACAGACAAACAGTTATGCCAAACTAGTTCACACACCGGCAAACACATATTTCACTGTCCATCAACCTAGAAGATAAAAATTGGGATATATTATCCATTAAAGCCTATGAATATAATAATCCACATAGGAATAGCATCAATACAAAATAAATGCAAATCACATTACTAGATCACACCCAAAACACACACACAACATTGTCTCATTGTTTATTAATTTTCTCAAAAGCAATTGACATCAGAAGAATTGCATCACCATAAATATAGCTCCATGTACTCTCAACACTTCTATAGTATCTCATCTATACATGTACCACCTGCAATCACTCTGAACTGTGTTGACATCAATGACAACATTAATGACAACACCACCAAACACATTCATACTTGCAACATGATTGACTCAGGAGCCTCTAACAACATTATGCCAATTAGAATAATGAAGGAGTTGGGATTGAAATTTGATAGTACCCATGCAAATTTTTATGCTATGGATTCTTTAGAATTCCCTATAATTGTTGTGATCAATGGACCCCCATATAGACTAGCTGCATTTTTTTAGAAAAGGAATCCAAAATGAGTGTGATAGAGGTGAACATTCCAAAAAAATATGGAATGTTGATGTCAGGAAGATGGAGTTCCTCCATGGGGGATAGTATGTAGTGTCACATGTCTTTTTCCACTTTCCAATTGATGGCAATGATATCAATTTGGTTAGAGAATCAAGAGTTCCACTCATAATTGAACTTTCTCCTGAAGATGCTATAGTCCACTTTGTTGATATTGTCTTTCACCTTGTCATTTTTTTGTACAAATAACATGACAGAGTATGAGGCCTTGTTTCCAGGGTTAAGTTTAGCAGAAAAATATGGGATGAAAAGGATGAAAGTAATTGGTGATTCATAATTAGTGATATCCTAGGTTAGATCCATATTTGCATCAAAGAATAAGAGATTGAAATAATACAAGAATACTGTTTGGGATTCCATAGAACAATTTGATGCTTTTATAATCGACTGGATGCAAAAGGCCAAATAAAGTGGTATATTTGCTAGAAAATATTGCACTCAGGATTGATGATATAAATTTTTCTAGTATCTCCAAGTTGGCGGTACAAACAAGGCCCTTAATCCCTAACAATATACAAAATTGGAAATTATTCAAGATGATGAAGACATCTTAAGATCTCTAAAATGTGTGGATAATTATGAAAGTTAGGAGATTGATTTTGGATCCTTTGTTGAGATAGTGGATGGGAGGGATACATTTTTTTGGTAATGAGGTTATCCAGCTAAAGAACAACAGGATCCCTAAAGGCCTTGTTTCCTTAGAAAGAGTCTTTGACAACCAATATAAAAGGAATTATAAGACATCTACCACTCATCCAAAATATTTAGAAGACGTGAACTTATGGACTGAAAATTCTCCTAAGAAATTTAATGTGGGTAAGAAAATTAAGTCCAATACCAAGGCTATGTTGATTGCTTTGTTGAGAAAGTACAATAATGTCTTTTCTCGGTCCTATGACAACTTGAACAAATATAGGGAGGAATTGTTTCAACATAAAATCCATCTAAAGGTAGATGCAAAGCTTTTCAGAAAAAAGAAAAGACCTATCAATCCCACCTTAGCACCAAAGATGCAAGAGCTAGTGAAGCTAGGGGACGTAGGCATAATTAAGCCAATTAGGCACTCATCTTGGGTGTCTAATCTTGTGCGAGTAGAAAAAAGAATGGTGACATAATATTATGTGTTTATTTCAAGAATCTCAACATGTCATCACTAAAGGATAACTATCCATTGCCTAACATGGAAGCCATGTTGTAGAAGGTGATTGGCTATGAGCTCTTGTCCATGACGGATGGTTTTTTCAGTTACAACTAGGTTAAAGTGAAGGATTCTAAGTAGTTTAAGACTCCATGAGGCACATATATTTATGTTAGAATTCCAAGTGCAATGTTTCAAAGGGCTATGGATGTAGCTTTCTTTGACTTTATTGAATTATTTCTAGAAATATACCAAGATGACTTGACTGCATTCTCTAAGAAAGAAGAAGACCATTGTATGCACTTAGAGAAAATTTTCATCAGGGCCCTTGAATATGGAATCTCACTCAACCCAAAGAAGTTTGCATTTGGGGTCACTGAGGGTGGGAACATTGTGTCAAAGGAAGGAGTGAGAATTGACCCTAAAAGGGTAGCTACCATTGACAAAATTCCACAACCAAAGAATGTGAAAGGCATTCAATCATTCTTTGGGTAGATTATTTTTCTAAGAAAATTTTTTACTAATTTTGCAAAAATCACCTGCCCCATATCAAAGTTGATGAAAAAGGGTGAGAAAGTGAAGTGGATTGAAGAGCCAAGCAATAATTTTCAAGCAATTAGGCAGGAAATCAAGGAGGCCCCAGTTCTAAGGACTCCTGATTTTTCCAAGCCACTACAAATCTTCTCATTTGCATCATTTCACACCTTTTCTATAGTTTTGTTACAAAGGAATCAATATGGTTTTGAACAACCCATTTCATTTTTTAGCAAGTCTCTTCAAGCGGTAGAGTTTAAATATGACTTGACTGAAAAACAAGCATATGCATTGGTCAAGGATATTTAAAATTTTAGGACCTATCTTATGGGATCTAAAATTATTGTAGATGTTCCGAGTGCTATATTTAAGGACATCTTCACCTATCAAGAATTCAAAGGAAGAAGATGTAGATGGATAAATAGGATACAAGAATTTAACATTGATATCCAAATCACCAAGTTGGTAAGAGGTCAAGGATTGGCCAAGCTAATGGTTGAAGCAAATTTGGATGCCACTCAAATAAATCAGGAAGATTGCTTTGAAAAGTCACATATTTGTGATATGCAAGACTGTGAATGGTAAAAAAATGTTATTTATTATCACTAATAGAATTTGGAAAATAAATGACTAGGTGACTAAAAAATTTAGTCATAATTGTTGGTATGTGGCGACTGATCATGCTATACTATATTTTTTTTAGTACTGTACACTCTTCATGTATCCTTGTCAGGGTTTGGGGCTAGGCTAGGCCTCGGGTGGGGGTTCGGGGGTGGTAACCATCGAGATTTTTTTTTTTCACCTTTTTCGTTTTGTCACCGAAAAAGAAAA
>CM021108.1:372326805-372650767 GCA_007115665.2 Sequoiadendron giganteum | reverse complement strand
AAGACTTCTGAAAAGGTGGGCAAGGGAAAGGAATTCATAGTTTGTTGTAACAATCTACTACTCTCAATAATGTTCTACTACTCTTAATAATGTTCTTTTGCAATCTTGCCACTGGTCTACTTCATAATGTGCTTGAGCTAAATATAATAAAATTTGGGGTCAATGCCAAAATAGAATTTCCTCAAACAATTTTGATACATTTTCACTGCAAGTGAAAATTGTCCTTATGCAAAGTAAACATGTGCTAGATTTACCGACACATCAGGCATATGAACAAAGATTTTTCCTACTGCAGCTTCTTGTACCTATGTAAACATTTCCTTTGCAATATCAAATTGACCCCTTTCAGCTAGCACAATGGCTGCCCCATTTGTAGCATAAACATTTCTCAGTCTTTGTGCCAACACTTTACAATACAGTTCTCTAGCCTTATCAAGATGTTGTGCCTCCACCTTTGGATCCCTCCTCTCATTGAAAAAGATACAAAATAACTCCAATTTCCAAGTGAAATGTCAACATAAGAATTATTTGCATCTGATTCACTTTGTGTAGCTTTGATTGTTTCTTTGCTTTAAGCCAGTCATATATTTTCAGTTCCATTTTTCCAAGAATAGATAAAGAATTTGATGAGTTTTTATCCACCTTAAGTGCATCCCCAATCAATTCTAGGCTTAGTTGGATCTCATTATGAGCCTGAGCCATGGTTGCAAGATGTAGATATGCATCTACATAATTAGGAAACTTGAACAATATTATCCTGTATAAAATATTTGTTTCTTTAATATCATGTAGTTGTTCAAACAACCTACCAAGATTAAATAGTGTTGTGACTTTATCCCATGGTAACTCAAGTGAAACACCACCTTCTTCTAGTCGATGGAAGAATTTCATATCCTTAAAGAGCATAGGAAAAACTGTAGAATTAGCATTGGGGATTTTATTTATGAATTCAACCCAAATGCCATTTCCTAATGCCTCCATAAATTTTTTTTGAGCCAAATCGAGTTCATCATGCTCAAAATGAAGAACGGTAGTGTTTTTTAACAATTAAATGGGTACTTCTTCTTTGCTCTTCTTCAGAAGTGTTACACCTCAAATTTAGAGTTACTATTTACTATTACTACATAGGGTAAATATGGATGTAATGTGAATTATGGAAATGAATAAAGTATGATTTTACCTTGTTATCAATATGATTTTTATCTCATTTGATGTTATCTATGTTGATGTTATTCCTGGTGAAATACTACTTAAAAGTGGATGAAAGGTTATTGAATTATCATTATTCTAACTTTGGAGATGTTCATGTATACTGCATATTGTTATGAACAATTGACCAACATGTGCATGTGTTAGTGGATGTAGGTATGTGTTCCATTCCTCCAGGCAGAGGGGAAGTATCACTCGAGAGGAGATCTTGGTGGGGTAACCAGTAAAAGTAACTATTTGAGCATAAACACACACCACATTAGAATGATTGAGTTGAGTCAGTTTGAGGGTAATAGGTAATTCATCCTTAGCTTTTATGTTTGCATTTGAGAGTCTTGTTTAATTCTGCATGCATTGGGTGATGTTTATCTGTTTGGGATTTTGAGATATTTCTTGTGTAATTATGATCATATGGACAAGTGGGATGTACATGGAAGTATGTTTTTATATATATGCGTATGCATTTCAATGGCATCTAACGACACATATATGCATATGTATAGATATACCACACGTTCACACTTATCAATATGATGGTAAATTTGAATGGCTATATGTGAATGAATGTGAACATATTTATGCGTATAGTATATACACATATCCATATGTATATGTATATCGATACAGGCATATGTTGGTGAATGGACATGCTCACACAGATGCATCGATATAGATATACATACAGATACGTGTACATAGAGGCATATATATTTAGATATATATATATATAAATATATAAATATTTATGTATATACATGTGAACCCCTAAACCTAAAAATGCACAAAGATGACAAACATGGTTAAATGTCATATCAAAATGCATGCAAATATGAGAGATTCCCCATAAAATCCATCTATTCAAGCTAAAATTAGGAAATAAATAACAAAACTAAAATAACAATGAAAGCAATCCTAATTAAGCTAATAGCATGATGATATTATGGGGGAATTGGTGCCAATGAAGTGTTGCAATGAAGATGACCTAGAAATGGTCAAATCTCCAAAGAGATTTGAGCATAACCTAGTGCAAATGTGAAAATGTGATGAATGTATGGATGAAATGAGCAAAATTAGTTCTCAATTGAAGAGAGTAATTTTGCATGAAGATTGTGGATGAAGATTGAGAAGAGGAGTCTCTAATTTATAGAGTCCAATTTGGAAGAAGTGAGAAAGATTAAGAAATGTGGGACAAAGGATAATCCAATGGCATTGTGCCACTTGTCCACATGTGGTTGGAGGAGGAATGAGCACATTTTGGCCAATGTGCATGATAAATGCATAAATTTGAATTTGAAATTGTGAGTTGACTTGCTGAAGGGGGAAGAGAAGTGAAGTTAATGTCACTTGGCTCAAGGTCAAGGAAATGTAAGAAGCATTGAATGCCTTGTTGGAAGGACCAAGTCCACTTGGCCTTTTTGAATTCAAATGAGGGAATATTCCCTTTTGATGCTTTGTGAGGGAAAATAGATAAATTAATAAATCAAAGTAATTGATTTATTGTGCAACTTTCATTCTCTAGAGGATTTTAAGGAGAGGGATTAAATTAATCATGGTTTTGATTAACTTAATGAAGAATTAGATGATGTGACAATTTAGACTTAGATTTATGAATTGATTTAAGTCAAGAATTGAGAGGAAATGATTTATCAAATAAATGATTTGATTTATTTAATCAAGAAGGAATATGTTAGATTAAATCAAATAAGGTTTAATTTATTTAATTTAATAGGAGGACTTTAGAGATTTTAATTAAATAAAATGATTTATTTAATTAAACAGGGATGCAATGGTTAATTAAATTAATTGATTAATTTAATCATTGAATGAGGAAGACTTAATCCAATAAATAATGATTTATTAAATTAAGAGATAGAATGTGATGAAATTCTGAGAATGTGATTTAAGAGGAAACATTGTTAGTAATCAGGATTAGGTGTGCCAAAATGAACTTGTACATTTTCCATGTCTACATTTTGCCCCTCTTTGAAGCAATGTACTTGTTGCATTGATTCAAAGAATGAACTGCTGTGATCAAAGGTCCGGGATTTTTGAATTTTTTCACATGCCCCACTGCTGCCCCAGCGGAAGGATATTGCTGGATATTGCCCCCTCGAGAGATCAGACGAAAATTTTGATTTTTGGATGATCTCGTGAAAAATAAACGGATAAGGTGTGAAACAGCCTCCGGATGCCCCGGATCATGAAAAATGCGTTCACAATGTCCAAAGTAGTGCAGAATAGCCTCTCAGTTGGGTGAAAATGGGATTAAGAGACCAAATATCTAGCTGGAAGGTAAAATTAGGTCAAAAAACCCTAATTTTTAGGCTTAAATAGACCTCGGGAGGTCATTTTCAATTCATTTGCAATCTTAGCCTTTAGAAAAAAATACTCTCTGAGCTCAGAGTCGCAGTTGAAATGGTGCAACGACAACTTCCTAGGCATGTGTTGGAGAGGGTTCGAATGCACTAGTGGCTAGCCGGCGCAGGACCCATGGTATGCACCCCTATCCAACCTTCAAATTTATTGTTTTACGTGCATTAAATAGGGTCAAATTTCTGTACAAACTGTGCGGTGCTATATGGCACCACGGAAAATGCCTTATCAGCACTACGAGGTCCCCTATTGCACCACATATGCGAAGTGCGCTGTGCAGGCCACTTTCAAAATTAGGGTTTAGTTGACCAAAAGTCCGCCGCGTGCCCCTACTCCATCACACGACGTAGTTAGTAAATTAGGGTTTGCCTTAAATAGGACCGCATATGCAAAGTGCGCCATGCGGGCCTCTTTGAGACTATCAAAATATCAAACTCCACCATGGCGGTGTACTTTGGAACTTTCCAAACTGAGCCGCACCCGCAAACAGCGTCGCATTTGCTAGTTTAGGGCGAAATTTAACGTGAGATGCAATGAAAATTTTTTTCTGACGCGATGGCCTTCCCTGTGCAGGAGGAGCCTGGTGTACTTTACTTGTGGGAGCACTGATGGCCGGTGCATAGCAGACTAGAGGGTATGCATGAGTTGGTCCAAGAGCACCTTGGTGCCCTTTGTCTCTGGTATGTTGAGTACGTCCCTCCCATTCGGGCTCACTTAGGTATGATTACAACTTTGGTAGAGCGATGGCATAGTGAGACTTCCTCCTTCCATCTTCCTACCGGCAAGGCCACCATCACTCTTGAGGATGTATGGCGCATCCTTCGATTGCCTATTCACGGGACCCAAGTCGTCTATGATCCAGACACTGGCAGAGATGCATGTTACGGGGTTATGGAGTTGGATGAGATTGACTTTTCTGATGGTCAAATCAACTTAGAGATATACCGCGGCCGCGTGCCCACGAACAAATTGATGGCGCGGTACCTAGTGTGATGGAATTTGACTCGACAATCAGATAGGAGTATTCTTGTTCACACTTTAACATACATACTTCATTTGGGATGTAGTTTAGACATTCTAAACATCTCGGACCAAAACACAGAAAAGCAAGCTTTCCTATGTGGTCAACAAGATATCGAAAATGTCATCTCCACAAACCAAACAAAACATATATGACTTGTTAACCCAGCTAATGAATTGTTTTAGAAGGCTCCTCTTTGGGTGAGGCTTCCTAAATTTCCTCTACATTTTTGGTTTGATTTATGTTTGGAAGTTGTAGGGAACTCTCTAGGATACTTTTTAATGGTGGATGAGGGCTCCTCAAATCTTGTGCACTCAACTTATGAATGTATCTTGGTAGAGATGGATTTAACTAAGGTGCCTCCAGAGGAGATTTAAATAAAAACTTTGAAGGGATTTTGGGTGCAATCCCTGGATTAGGAAGGGGTACCCTTGAGGTACAAAATTTGTTACAGAACTAGGCATTTGGTTGCTCAATGTGTTAGAAAAAGAGTAAACAAATCTTCTTCCTGGTGGAAGGATGTGGCTCCACTACACAGTGGAGAAATAGGTGGAGAAGCATGCAAGCTCACAGTTGAAAGATAGAGAAGAGGAAGGATTTATGAGTCACCGAACCAAGAGGGGAAATTACCGATAAATCAGGTCGGAGGGGAGGAACAACAACAACTAAATTTTGTCTCAACATAGGAAGGGAACCTGGATGGGAACAATGAAAATGTTTTTTTGAGTGGAGGTGAAAAAGAGCTGAGCTCTAAAAATGGGACTACAACACTAGAGTGTCGAGAAAAGAAAGGTGCGGTGAGGATACAAGAGAAGGATATTGGGAAACAAAAGGTAGATGATCAAAGCCAGCAAGTAGTCAACAAGGGAATTGCTGCTTGGAATAGTTAGCGTGATATTTCTTTGGATTGGTAGGAGGCTGCAAGGTTGGAGGATGGTTGAAAAACAGTCAGGGGGAAGAAAACTAAGAAGGAAGAGAAGAAAGGTTTTGAAATGGTCCTCTAATCGTAGAATAAAGGAAGACCAAATAATGTTTCAATCGCTTAACTTGTTAATAGGTTATGTAGGAGTTTTTGCCTTAAATCTTGTTTGTTCATTTTTGGGAAGCTTCATTAGTAGACTGGGATTTGTTTGCTGCAAAAATTGGGGTAGAATTAGAGGTGTTTTTCTAAGAATTGCTAGGGCTTGGAAGGTTTCTTATTTGTCTTTGTTTTGAAAATAGCCATGTAATCTTTTATTTTTATTATTAATAAAATCGTCACTATTACCGACCAAAAATAAAATATTATACATATTATATATGTCGATTGAAATTAACTATGTCTTATTTATTAAAGCCGATTAATAAGGTTGACAAATAGTCAATATATACTTTGGATTGAAGGTTGATGTTGACCATGTCTTTGGAAGTTGATTTAAAATATTTTTACTACAAGTGGAAACCGATTATCATTATGTTTAGCATGCGATATATGGCATGGCATTGAATCTAATATTGCTGGTTATTGAATTCTTGATTGGGTTGGCGTGCTTTAAGAGACCATATTTGACTTTGTCTCATGTATTAACTAGTTAATATCGATGCACTTACCATTTGGAACAATTGAAGTATGTTGTCATGTTATGGATACTGACTAAGTTTGATGGCACCAAATGTGAAGGAAAAAGATTAGCTGTTGGTGCAACCTTTCAGTCTGATTTCCTATAGATTTCTTGTCATTGAAACAAGTCAAATTATCCATGTGCATAGTCTTTGAATTTTTGTCTTGGATACTAGTCAATCTATAGGAGGATTTGTTGAGTCTAAGCTTAGTTGATCACCACCTTAATGTTGAGTTGTATTGCATGAATCTTGTTGTCATTTTTCATCCCTAAACCATAGGCTTTGTGTTGGAAAATGATCAACGCTCCCCTCACAATTCATGACATGGACTAACTACCTCTCGTGGATCCGTTAACTCTGGCAGTTGTATCGGGCACTGATAGGTCAATCTTTTGGTGCAACGACAATTGTGGGGCCAACAATTGGTATCAGATCCAAAGGTGTCGGGTTCGAATCCCCTTGGGTAACACTGAGGGGGATTTTGTTGGAAAATGGTGCAATTCATGACATGGACTGACTACCTCTCATGGATCTATTAACTCTAGTAGTTGTATTGGGCATTGATAGGTTCATCTTTTGGTGCAACGACAACTGTGGGGCCAAAACTTTGAATTCACTTGGATACTCTATAAATAGCTAAACTATTCCTTTGTGAGGGACACATTTAACTTCAAGAGATTATATATCTTTTGCAATTCATATTTTTGTATATTCCCAGCCATACTTTGCTTTGTATTGTGAGAGAGATAGGAGTGAGATCATATAGTTGAGAGGAGATTATTATTCTGAGAGAAGAAAGCTACCAACTAGTGAGATAATGATAGTTTGATATTCTTGAGAAGTTGATTATCAATTTATTTTCTATTGGAGAGGGTTGCATTGTCATTAGTTTGGATAAAGTGATAATACGCATGGGGATCTCTTCTTATTTGTTATTTTACTTTGAATGGTGTGTTTTGCATGCATTATTGAGATGTCTTTCTAGTATATACATTAGAAAGTCTAGATTACTTTGAAAAGGAAAGTAAAGTTATTGTGTTGTTTTCATGAAGTGTTTTTATGTACTCTATAGTAGGAGATGGGTGTTTATCATAAGTATTATATACTAGGTTTTATTTAACATGAAATCACATATGGGTCATATAGCTAAGTTATTTATTTAGCTATAAAACCTTATGTTTTACTCCTAGGAGAGGTCATCCAGTATGGGAGAGAAGTTTATAAACTTACAAATAAGTAGGGTTATCCAATTATATACGTTATCTTTGGAATGATGGAATATCAATAGAAAGAAATACCTAACTTATGTACTTACTAGTTAAGTAGGTTTAAACCAAGTAGATTAATATGTTGTAGGTTATCTCAGATGATGGACTATCCATTGAAGGAAATAACTATGCATAGCTTAAGATAGCCTTAAGTCAAATCAACCCTGAGTAGTGTATGTGATATATGACCTCATTCGAAGTATTGAATTATAACACTTTGGCCAAAGTAGTGTGAATGTCCAAGAATCCACTCTATATTGTGTGATTATCGAGACTAGACATTATCAGTTAACCATGATCCAATACTACATACTAGATAAAGATTGTAGGATTACAAGTTCTAGTTATGTAGGACACAAAACTATGCTCAGTTGGTTGTCATTATCGGTTAGTCTACCAATCTCTTCATCAAAGGGAAGGGTCATCTATCGAATGATAGATTTGTGAGGGACCACATTATGAGTAAATGGTTTGTGGAAAAGCACCTGAGTGATACTTCTCCTCCACAATAGGTGACACAAGAACCAAGATTAGAAAGGAAGGATCTTGGACCGTCTAACAACTATTTGTTCTAAAGCTCTTTGAACTATATTTGTAAATGTATGTTTTGTTACATTGATGTATTATATGAAATGAAAATTAATTCATGTTGTATTATTGTTTGTATCATGATTGGAAATTATCAATAAAGAAAAGAATTTTTTTTATTGCAATGAAATGTTACTTGTTTATTTATTCGTAAATTGTAAAATTATAATTTTTTTACTTAGTAGAAGGGTTAGTACATTACATGTGGTATTAGAGCTACTGAGTTTAGATCTATAACATATGAGATCATCATTTTTTTCCATCCAACATTATCTAATGTTGTGAAATTCTTGTGCCAAGATGATGTCTTAGATTAACAACTCAAAAGTCTATAATCAGAAACAAGTGTTACCTAAAGGCCAAGAGGGAAAAGGAAGACATCATTATAACCATAGAGGGAACCAACTACCATAATTCTATCTAGTTGAGTGACACCGAAACCTTTAGTCATGCGCTTTCTCAGATCAGTGATGTGAAGAGGAAGATGAAGATGGAGGATATGTATAATTACCTACCAACCATCTCACCAAAAAAGTCTGAGTCATTACCACTTTCTAGGGATATGCCTTCAGAATAAAGTGTTAGCCTAAAATTCATCTTTAGGGATCCCAAATTTCTACCACTAGCTGAAGTAATAGAAATTTCTTCAAGTAAAGAGTATGAGGGATATGTACCACAAACACCACCAAATGTGAAATGGTCTCATGAATAAATGTTTTCAAAAAAGTGTAGACTACATTGTTGATGAACACCACATTGACATTGCCTCCTGAAACTATGTGTCGGATTATAAATCTGAAGGTTATTATCCTTTTTTGGATAGGTACAAATAAATGAGAGACAAACAAAAAGATAGAGAACAACAACTATCTCAATCTGTATGTTATACTCCTTTAATTTTTGTGTTTGAGAGTGAATCCAAAGGATACTCTCCACTCAACTATTTGAATAGTCGCTCCATGTTATCGAAAGGATATTGAAATTCTGATGAAATGAAAAAAAATTATGTGTTTATCAAAAGAAGCATGTGCTTAATCTTATGTGAAACTCTTGTGTACATATGAATGATTAATTTTATGTTTCCATAAGATAATTGATAACATAATTTATCCCAACATGGATAAAACATTTAGGTAGGAACCAATCACATAAGCATGGTGAGGACATGAACTAATCTCGGTGGAAATAAGGAGGTTGGACAAGGAATCACTGGAGTAGAGGCTAGGCTTGACCAAATCTTGGCAAGGTTGGCTAACCTTGAATAAGAAAGAGTTAAGGATAGGGTAGAACAGGAAGTACTTGTTAATGAGCATGAGGGAGGAAATTCTTCCCATGGGCATGGTGAAAACCATAATCATGAGAAGAAGAAATCACCTAAGCCATCTGTGGAAAGGAATAAGAGGCTTGTAGCTTTCAAAATTTCTAGGGACATGAATAAATTTATACCACCTAATTTTGATGGAAGTGTTGGAGGTGATGAGGCTAAGGTGTGGCTTGTTCAAATGGAATTTTTTTTTGATATACGTAACTATGATGAAGTTACTAAAGCCGTATGCAGAGAGTATTAGTTAGTAGGGGAAGCCTCTAACTAGTGGATGAAAAAAGAAGTTGGAACTTAACATCAACCCATGGAAACTGACATGGGGAGAATTTGTGGAGATTTTTCTCAAAAGATGGTTACCAAAACTATATTATGACCAAAAAAATTTTAATTTCCAAGGTTTGATGCAAGGTAACATTTCAGTCAATGAATATTGGGATAAGTTCACCCAACTTCTATGCTATGTTTCCATTTATCATAAGGATGAGTGCTTCCATATTAGGAAATTTATAATGGGACTCAATAGTTAGATTGGATGGGAAGTGGATATGCATGGTCCAACAATAATGGATCTTGTATATGAGAAAGAAATTAAGGAAGAACAAAAGCTTAGGGCTAATTCCAATCATCAAGAAAGAAAAGAGAAAAAGAAGGATGTGGAAGTTCCTAACAAGATAGTTCCTAAGAAGGGGGAATCTATGAAAAATGCTCCAAGGAAGAAGTGGAAAAGATTCTACAATAATGGAAAAGAGGTTAGGAGAAAGTGGGAAAGGAGTGATACTAGCATGGGTAATACCAATAATGCTAGTGATAATACCAACAAGTATGGAGAAACCATAGGGAAAAGAGGACTGCCTACAAGATGTTTTATATGCAGAGGGGATCACTATGCAAGTGAGTGTCCTGATAAAACTTCTGGATAGTGACCATATGGTAATCCATTACCCACTCAACAAGCAATGTTTCAACATAAGATACATGTAGTAGTGGACGATTGACAGGCAGAGTACCAAGTAGCTCCAATCAAAACAGCGGGTATTTTTTTGGGCCTACCTATTTCTATTCTTATTGATACTGGTGCAACTGAGAATATTTCACCTAGAATAGCTAAAAAATTATCTAGAATGTGGGACACATGGCAATGTCTTGGAATGTACAGTATGCAAACTAGACAAGAGAAAATGTGGATCAATGTCTATTCGAGGCTAGGATAGAACTACCTAATTTCTCTATAGATGTTTAACCTTTATGACACACCTCTAGGATAATAAGATGTTATCCTAAGAATGAATTGGTTGTGGAAACATAGGGCTATAGTAGATTGCCATGCTAAGATTTTAGTATGCCTAGATGATTTTGGAAATCAAGTTAAATTCTAAGGGATACCTAGGGAGGTTAGGGTTCAAAAAATTATGATAGTGCAACTTATAAGAGATAAGAAGAAAGGGTGTAAAATATTTGTTGTAAAGATTGAAGAACTTGAGAAGGATAGAGATGATTTAGAGTTCCAAATTTTACAAGAACTAGAAGATGGTGAAATAGATGAAACTGGAAAATTGGATATGGAGAAGTATCCAATATTAAGGAATTTTTTGGATTTGTTTCTAGAGGAGCTACCAAGGTTTCCCTTGAAAATAATATTTGACTTCTCTATAGATATTGTCTCAGGGTCAGAACATTTTTATAAGGTACCCTATAGGAAGACAACCACTGACTTATGGAACTTAAGACTCAATTGGATGAATTGTTGTCAAAAGGACTGATAAGACCAAGTGTATGACCTTGGGGAGAACTAGTCATCTTTGTTAAGAAGAAGGATGGTACGTTAAATTTGTGCATTAACTATCGTATGCTTAACAAAGCTATAGTTAAGAATAAGTATTCATTGCCACACGTTGATGAAATTTTTGATCAAATGAGGGGTGCCACCATATTCTCTAAAATAGATCTAAGATTTGGATATCACCAACTAAGGATTAAAGATGAAGATATCTTTAAAATTGCATTTAGAACCAGATATGGTCACTATGAGTTCATTATTTTACCTTTTGGTTTAACAAATGCACCTGCAACATTCATGAACCTAATGAATAGTGTGTTTAGGGATTACCTTGACAATTTTTCACTAGTTTTTCTAGATAAAATTTTGATTTATTCTAAAAATGGGGAAGAACATTGCAATCATATTGAAATGGTCGTACAACGTTTGAGAGAGCATAGGTTGTATGGTAAACTTCCCAAGTGTACATTCTTCTAAAAGAGGGTACATTATTTAGGTCATGTGATTTCAGCAAATGTAATTATTGTAGATCCAACTAAGACCAAGGTAGTAATTGAGTGGCTTATACCCAAAAATGTGTCATAAGTAAGAAGTTTCATGGGTTTGATAGTATATTATAGGAATTTTGTTGCAAAATTATCTAGGATCGATTTTCCAATCACTTCTTTGCAAAAGAAAGGAAAGTGTCCAGAGGATTTTGACCTACTCAAGGATAAATTAACCACCACACCAATCTTAAAAGTACCATATCCTGAAGGTAATTTTATGGTAATCATAGATGCATGAGGAGAAGGGTTAGGAGGTGTGCTAATGCAAGATGTGCAAGTAATTTCCTATGAATATAGAAAGCTGAAACCATATGAGATGAATTATGCATCACATGATTTAGAGTTGGAAACTATAGTTGATGCATGGTAAATGTGGAGGAACTATTTGCTAGGAAAACCCTTTGAGTTGAAAACTAATCATAATGGGTTAAAGTACCTTTTTACTCAACCTAACCCGAATGCTAGATAAAGAATATGGTTACAGTTTATAACTGACTATGATTTTAATATCAGTTATATTAAGGGAAAAGAAAATTAGGTTGATGATGCATTAAGTCGAAGATGAAAATTTTCTTCTATAGTAACAATCCAAATTGATTTCAAGGGGCAAGTACTCCAAAAGTGCAAGGAAGATGAGTATTACTTGAAAGTGAAGCAAGCACTCATGAATAATCCACAAGACTCTAGGTATGAAGGTTTTCAATTTGAATCTAGTGGAATACTTAGATATAAGTGTAGAATGTATGTACCTAATGGAAATGAATTAAGGAATCTAGTATGAAAGGAAATACATGAAGCAACGTACTTTGGAAAATGATGGCTGATTGAAAACCATTATACTTCTTGAAGGGAATGAAGGAGATGTCGCTAGTTTTGTGGCTAGGCATCTTGAGTGTCAAAGGGTGAAAGTTGAGCATCATAATCCTGGTAGCTTGTTATACCCACATGATATACCAAAAAAGAAGTGGCAAATCATAAGTATGGACTTTGTGCAAGGATTGCCTATGTCAAGGAATAAGTACAATTTCATAGTGGTGGTAGTAGATAAACTTACAAAAGTAGCACATTTTATACTTGAGAACCTAACTGATGGAGCAGCCATCATAGCAAGAAAACTTGTGTAGGAAGTGTTTAGATTGCATGAAATTCCTAAAAAAGGTAAGTTTAGATAGGGATGCACAAGTCACTTCTAGGTCCTGGAAAACCTTGTTTTCCACACTAGGGACTTAGTTGAATATAAGCTCAATGTATCATCTAGAAATGGATGGGAAAATGGAAAGGGTAAACCAAGTTTTGGAAGATCTACTTACTATGTATTGTATGGATAAGCAGTACAAGTGGGAGGATTACTTACCCTTAGTTGAATTTTCTTACAACAACTCTTACCATTTTGTAATTAAAATGGTTCCTTTCGAAGATTTGTATGGCCAAAAGAGTTGAACTCCTATAAGTTGGGATAAACATGAGGATCGAGTAAGTCTTGGCCCATAAATATTGGCTGAAATGGATGAACAGGTTAAGATAATTAAGCAAAGGTTAGCTAAAGCTAACGGTCAACATTAAATCTGTGTTGATGCTAAGAGAGTGCCCCACAATTTTTCCTTAGGTGACAAAGTATTGTTGAGAGTGAAACCTCACAAGAACTCCATTAAATTTGGAAAGTCTTATAATTTAGCCCCACATTACATTGGACCATTTGATATTTTATAGGAAGTAAATCTAGTAGCTTATCAAATTGCATTGCCACTAGCTCTTGTCGGAATGCATAATGTCTTCCATGTGTCCTACCTTAAAAAGTATATACCAAGGGATAATCATGTAATTGATTGGATTGATTTACAGCTACCAAACCCCGAAGTAGTAACTCTCAAGCCTATCAAGGTGCTAGGAACATGTAAGCAATGCTTGCATAACAAAGAGGTCTGGTAGTGCAAAGTCTAGTGGGACTAGTACGTAGAAGACACAACTACTTGGGAGGACTATGCAAAAATTCAGCATAAATTTCCTCATATTCTTGGTGCTTTTGAGAATGTTGAATAATGTAATGTTAGATGTTATATTTTAAATAATACCTTAGGTCATCAGGGATGATGATTCATAAGGGGGGAGTATGTTACACCCCAAATGTAGAGTTACTATTTACTATTACTACATAGGGTAAATATGGATGTAATGTGAATTCTAGAAATGAATAAAGTATGATTGTACCTTCTTATCAATATGATTGTTATCTCATTTGATGTTGTCTCATTTTAAGTTATCTCTGTTGATGTTATTCATGGTGAAATATTGCATAAAAGTGAATGAAAGGTTATTGAATTATCATTATTCTAACTTTGGAGATGTTTATGTAAACTGAATATTGTAATGAACAATTATTTTTAATGTGCATGTGTTAGTGGATGTAGGTATGTGTTACATTCCTCTAGGAAGAGGGGAAGTATCACTTGGGAGAAGATCTTGGTCAGGTAGTCGGTAAAAGTAACTATCTGAGTATAAACACACACCACATTAGAATGATTGAGTTGAGTCAGTTTGAGGGTAATAGGTAAGTCATCTCTAGCCATTATTTCTACATTTGAGAGTATTATTTACTTCTGCATGCATTGGGTGATGTTTATCTATTTGAGCTTTTGAGATCTTTCTTGTGTTATTACGACCATATAAACAAGTGGGATGTACATGGAAGTATGCTTATATATATACATATGCATGTCAATGGGATCTAACAACACATATATTCATATGTATAGATATACCACACATTCACACTTATCAATATGATGGTAAATGTGAATGGCTATATGTGTATAGTATATACACGTATCCAAATGTATATGTATATCGATACATGCGTACGTTTGAAAATGGAAACGCTCATATAGATACATTGAGATAGATATATGTACATAGACATGTATATAGAGTCATATACATTTATACATAAATATATACTTACATTCATTATAAATTATTTATTATATATTATCTTGTCTATACTCACATTTATATATATATCGAATGAGTGCTTATATTATAGACTTACAATATATATAAATATATAAATATATATGTATATACATACATATATATATAAATACATGTTAAGGTATTTAAGTATATATATATGTATATAATATATATTATATACATATATATAATAATATATATATTATACATATTATATATGTCAATTGAAATTGACTATCTCTTATTTATTAAATCCAATTCATAAGGCTAACTAATAGTCAATATAGATGGGGTTGGTGCCCTAGCTCGGTTGGCTAAATCTTTCCTATTGCAGGAGGTTGGTCACAAGGTCTAGTCTCCCCCACCCCCGTGGTACCAGAGGGCATGTCCTGCCAGCGTCATTGGTCATGTTAAAAATTTTACTTGATGCACTATAGTTTATAGGGGGTTGTGCTACCCGATTACTATAGTCTAATTAAAAAAAAAATAAAAAAAATAGTCAATATAGACTATGGATTGAAGGTCGATATTGACCATGTCTTTGGAAGCCGATTTAAAAGATTTTTACTACAAGTGGAAACCAATTATCATTATTTTTAGCATATGATATATGGTGTGGCATTGCATCTGATATTGTTGGTTGTTGAATGCTTGACTGGGTCAACGTACTTTAAGAGACCATATTTGACTTTTTTCTCACGTATTAACTAGTTAATGTTGATTCACTTACCATTTGGAATGATTGAAGTGTGTTGCCATATTAAGGATATTGACTGAGTTTGATGGTGCCAAATGTGAAGGAAAAATATTAGCTATTGGTAACACCTTTGAGTTTGATTTCCTATCGATGTCTTCTCATTCAAACAAGTCAAATTCTCCATGTGCACTTTGATTTAGTGTTTGAATTTCTATCTTGGAAACTAGTCGATTTGTAGGAGGATTTGTTGAGTTTGAGCTTAGTTTATTGCCACCTTATTGTTGAGTTACATTGCATGAATCTTGTTGTCATTTTGCATGCTTGAACTGTAGGCTTTGAGGCCTCTTGGATACTCTATAAATAGTTGAACTATTCCTTTGTGACGGACACATTTTCCTTCAAGAAATTAAATATCTTTTGTAATTTGTATTTTTGTATATTCCCAACCATACTTTTCTTTGTATTGTGAGAGATATAGGAGTGCTATCATATATTTGAGAGGAGATTATTATTCTAAGAGAAGAAAGCTACCAACTAGTGAGATAGTAATAGTTTAATATTCTTGAGAAGCTAATTATCAATTCATTTTTTGTTTGCGAGGGCTGCATTGTTGTCATTAGTTTGGATAAAGAAATAAAAAGTATGGAGATCTCTTCTTCTTTTTCATTTTACTTTGAATGGTGTGTTTTTCATGCATGATTGAGATGTATTTTTAGTATATGCATTCAAGATTCTAGATTACTTTGAAAAGGAAAGTAAAGTTATTGTGTTGTTTTCATGAAGTGTTTTTATGTACTCCATAGTAGGAGATGGGTGTTTATCATAGGTATTATATACTAGGTTTGATTGAACATGAAAGGACATATGGTGCACATAGCTAAGTTATTTATTTAGCTAGGAAATATTATGTTTTACTCCTAGGAGAGGTCATCCAGTGTGGGAGAGAAGTTTATAAACTTAAAAGTAAGTAGGGTTATCTAATTATATAGGTTATCTTTGGAATGATGGACTATCCATAGAATGAAATACCTAACTTGTGTACTTACTAGTTAAGTAGGTTTACACCAAGTAGATTAATATTTTGTAGGTTATCTCGGATGATGGACTATCCATTGAAGAAAATACCTATGTGCAACTTAAGATAGCCTTAAGTCAAATCAGCCCTGAGTAGTGTTTGTGATAGATGAATTCATTCAAAGTATTGAATGGTAACACTTTGGAAAAGTAGTGTGAATTTCTGAGACTCTACTCTAGATTGTGTGATTACCGAGACTAGACAGTGCCAGTTCACCGTGATCCAGTATTACATACTAGACAAACATTGTAGGGTTACAAGATCTAGTTAAGTAGGACACAAAACTATGCTTTGTTGGTTGTCATTATCAGTTACTCTACCAATATCCTCATCGAAGGGAAGGGCCATATATAGAATGATAGATGTGTAGGGGACCACATTATGAGCCTGTGGTTGGAAAAAAAGCACCTGAGTGATGCTTCTCCTCCACAATATGCAACATAAGAACCAAGATTTGAAAGCAAGGATCCTGGACCATCTTACAACTATTTGTTCTAAAGCTCTTTGAGCTATCTTTGTAAATGTATGTTTTCTTACATTAACATATTATATGAAATGAAAAGGAATTCATGTTGTATTATGTTCTGTATCTTGATTGGAATTTATCAATAAAGAAAATAATTTTTTTTATTGTAATGGCATGTTACTTGTTTATTTACTCATAAATTATAAAATTAGAAAAAAATTCTTCATAGAAGGGTTAGTACGTTGCAAGAAGAGAATTGTCATCTTAAGAAAATATAAGGATGCACTAGGTTCAGACGATATTAATAACTCACCCATCTTCATAAATGCATGGGAATGAAGTGGATCTATGCAAGTTTCCTTTCTTAAAATCTCCAAAGCCTTCTTTGCCAGCCCTTGCTGAGCATATATGTGGCCTACAAATTTTAAGCTCTCACAGTTCTCATGGTGGGCCTCCAAAACCTTTTCAAAATTTGAGAGAGAACTCTTAAGATCTCTCAACTTCAATTGAAACTATCCACAAAATATTGTCACCTCTGGCTTTCCTTGACTAATGTCATGTAGTAGCGACTAGTTGTGTCATAATCACCTTTACTATGATAAGATCATGCAAGATTATAATATGAATGAGGTTTCATGAGAGGGTGGTTAGTTGACACAAGAGTTGTCTCAGTCAACTATTCCATAAGAAAATGATGCCCTATAGTGAAGAAAAAATGGTTTGCTAAATGATTCGATTCCATTGCAATGTACGAGTATAATTCAAAGGCTCTACACATCTTTTCAATTCCTTAATGAACACTACCTTTTTCACTAGTTGTGAGAATCCTACAAGTAAAATGCACAAAATTGACCACAAAGATTTATGTAGAGGTAGAATATCATTTCCTAATGCCTCCATAAAATTTTGTTTAGCCAAATCTAGTTCATCACACTCAAAATGAAGAACCACAATGTTGTTTAACAATTGAATGGGTACTTCTTCTCTACTCTTCTTTAGAAGAGACTTTGGCGTCTTAAGAGAATCTAAGGCTGCACTAGGGTCGGATGATTTTAATAACTCACCCATCTTGATAAATGCATGGGCATCAGGTGGATCTATGTGAGTTTCATTTCTTAAAATTTCCAAAGCCTTCTCTACTAGCCCTTGTTGAGCATATATATGGCCTAAAACTTTTAAGCTCTCACAGTTCTCAGAGTGGACCTCCAAAACCTTTTCAAAATTTGAGAGAGAACTCTTAAGATATCCTAGCTTCAATTGAACCTATCCACAAAATATTGTGGCCTCTGGCTTTCCTTGATTGGTGTCATGTAGTAGCAGTCAGTGGTATCATAATCACCTTTACTATGATAAGATCATGCAATATTATAATATGAATGGGATTTCATGAGAGGGTGGTCAGTTGAAACAAGAGTTGTCTCATTCAACTATTCCATAAGAAAATGTTTCCCTACAGTGAAGAAAAAATGGTTTGCTAAATGATTCAATGCCATTGTAGAGTACGAGTATAATTTAAAGGCTCTACACATCTTTTCAATTCCTTCATGAACACTAATTTTTTCACTAATTGTGAGAATCCTACAAGTAAAAAATGCACAAATTGACCACAAAGATTTATATAGAGGCAAAACATCATTTCCTAATGCCTCCATAATTTTTTGTTAAGCTAGCTCTAGTTCATCACTCTCAAAATGAAGAATCTCAATGTTGTTTAACAATTGAATGGGTACTTCTTCTCTACTCTTGTTCAAAAGAGGCTTTGGCATCTTAAGAGAATCTAAGGCTATAGTGCAGTCTAACGATATTAATAACTCACCCATCTTGATAAATGCATGGGCATCAAGTGGGTCTATGCGAGTTGCCTTTCTTAAAATTTCTAAAGCCTTCTCTGCCAGCCCTTGCTAAGAATATATATGGCCTAAAAATTTTAAGCTCTCAAATTTTTTAGGGTGGACCTCCAAAACCTTTTCAATTGAGAGAGAACTCTTAAGATCTCCTAGATTCAATTGAACAACTTGTTCACAAAATCTTGTGACCTTTGGCTTTCCCTGAATGATGCCATGTAAAAGTGTCCAATTGTGTCATAATCACTTTTACTATGATAAGATCATGCAATATTATAATATGAAAGATATTTAATGAGAGTTTGGTTAGTTGAAACAAGAGCTATCTCAGTCAACAGTTGCACACGAAAATGTTTCCCTGTGAAGAAAAAAAGGTTTTCTAAATGATTCAATGTCATTGCACAATACAAGTATAATTCAAAGGCTCTACACATATTTTCCATTCCTTCATGAACACTAACTTTTTCACTAACTATTCGAATCCTACAATTAAAAAGTGCACAAAATTGACCACAAAGATTTTTCTCCATTTCAAATAGCAAAGCTACCAAAAGAATGCATTTAAAACCTACAAAAAATGCAAATAAAATCACACTATTTTTTTTGCCAAAAAAACACCATGATACCATAGCTTGTTGCTTGATATTATTATTTGATAGATTTTTTCCAAGCATCCATAGCTTATTTGAAATCACCTATTTAGGATTTTAGCCATAGCAACAAGGCAATGAACTGTTTGATAAAATGCTTTGGTAGACATGTATGAAAAATGTGGTAGCATAAAAAAGGAAATGAACTCATGGTGATGGAATGCCATGATGAATTTGATGAAAAGCGAATTGTTATGGATTGTCATGGAATTCCATCACCATGAGACCATATTTATTTAATTCATTTTTCAACTAGTTCATTTCCTTGTCTGTGCTATTGCTTACTATTATGCTTTGATAGATTTTTCCAAGCACCCTAAGCTTGTTCAAAAGCACTTGTTTTAGGATTTTAACCATAGAAACAAAGTAGTGAATTGTTTGATAAAATGATTTGGTAGAAATGTATGAAAAATGTGGTAGCATAGACAAGGTAGTGAAATTTTTGAAAAAAATGCCTCAAAGAAATGTGGTCTCATGGAATTCCATGACAAGCAAATGCAATTGGCAGCTGCTCCTAGTTATTAGGTATGCAATGTAAAGTAATTGCATAAATTCTTAGATTGACTTTGTAAAAACGATATTGTAATTAAAATTTTGTCATCTATTAGCATCTAGTTATTAGTTATGCAATGTGAAGTAATTCTTTGAGTTTGAAATATGTGCAATGCAATGTAATCAGCAATTTGAATATAAACTACAAAAATCTATTTTTTACAATTCATTAGTTAAACTCCCTGTTTTATTTGCTCTCTATAACTCTATTTCTATGGAAATTCCTTTTAATTAAAAAAATAGTTTTTGTCTCATATTCAATGTTTTTCTACATTTTATCATCTACCAACATCTAGTTATTAGTTACACAATGTGAAGTAGTGCTTTGAGTTTGAAAGATGTGCAATGCAATGTAATCAACAATTTGAATATAAACTACAAAAATCTATTTTTTACAATTCATTGGTTAAAATCTCTATTTTATTTTCTCTTTATAACTATTGATATGAAAATGCCTTTCAATTAAAAAAAATAGTTTTTGTCTCTTATTCAACAATTTTTTACATTTTATCATCTATCAGCATCTAATTATTAGTTATGTAATATGAAAAAATGCTTTGAGTTTGAAAGATGTGCAATGCAATGTAATTAGAAATTTGAATATAAAATACAAAAATCTAGTTTTTACAATTCATTAGTTAAACTCTCTATTTTAATTTTCTCTCTATAACTCTATTGCTATGGAAATGCCTTTCAATTAAAAACATAGTTGGTCTCTTATTCAACAATTTTTTACATTTTGTCATCTACGAGTATCTAGTTATTAGTTATGCAATGTGAAGTAATACTTTGAGTTTGAAAGATGTTCAATGCAATGTAATCAACAATTTGAATATAAACTACAAAAATCTAGTTTTTACAATTCATTACTTAAACTCTCTATTTTATTTTCTCTCTATAACTATTGTTATGAAAATTCCTTTCAATTAAAAAAATAGTTTTTCTCTTATCCAACAACTTTTAACATTTTGTCATCTATCAAAATCTAGTTATTAGTTATACAATGTGAAGTAATGCAATCAACAATTTGAATATAAACTACAAAAAATTATTTTTCACAATTCATTAGTTAAAATCTCTATTTTATTTTCTCTCTATAAATCTATTGATATGGAAATACCTTTCAATTAAAAAATAAGTTTTTGTATCTTATTCAACAATTTTTTACATTTTGTCATCTACCAGCATCTAGTTATTAGTTATGCAATGTGAAGTAATGCTTTGAGTTTGAAAGATGTGCAATGCAATGTAATCAACAATTTGAATATAAACTACAAAAATCTATTTTTAACAATTCATTAGTTAAAATCTCTATTTTAGTTGCTCTCTATAACTATTGCTATGAAAATTCCTTTCAATTAAAAAAAATAGTTTTTGTCTCTTATTCAACAATTTTTTACATTTTTTCATCTATCGGCATCTAGTTATTAGTTATGCAATGTGAAGTAATGCTTTGAGTTTGAAAGATGTGCAATGCGATGTAATCAACAATTTGAATATAAACTACAAAAATCTATTTTTTAAAACTCATTAGTTAAAATCTCTATTTTATTTGCTCTCTATAACTTTATTGCTATGGAAATGCCTTTCAATTAAAAAAATAGTTTTTGTCTCTTAGTCTACATTTTTCTATTGCTATGTGTAGAACATTATAGATGGATCAATGTCGAAGGTTGAAATACCATGCATTTGATTGGAGAATAGCTGATAAGAGTGACATGGAAAAATATCCATGTCCATGTAATGACTGTCTTGCTGGAAAGGTGAAAAAAAGAAGTCAGATTCATTATGATAAGATATGGGAATACTGGTATAAGCCCTTGGAATGTCAATTATTACGAAGATACGATAGAATGGCAGAGTGTGAGAGATGAAGAGGCAACAATGTTAGACAAAGTGTTTGAAGTTGATAGAATGTTGAATGAGGGTCTAAACAATGTTTGGGGCAAGTTGATGGAGGATTCTTCAAAGCCTTTGCATGCTAATTGTAGGTTAAGTCATTTGACAACAATCCTTCAAATTCTTAACTTGCAAGTGGTGTTTGGTTGGAAAAATGAGAGTGCAGATCAGTTATTGGTATTATTAAGTTCGTTGTTACCACCCAACTCCACATTGCCAACAAGATGAAGTCAATGTAGAAAGGAAATCACTAAGCTAGGCTTAGGGTATGAAAAAATCCACACATGTGTAAATAGTTGTGTATTATTTCATAAGAATTTTGCAAGTGAGAGTGGATGCCCAAAATGTCATGAAGCAAGGTATAGAGAAGGGTTGAAATTATTTGTGGTTCCTATAAAGGTTCTTTGCCACTTTCTGATAATCCCATGGTTAATCTGAATGTATAGGTGCAAAGACATTGTTGAACTTATGCAATGGTGTGCCCAAAATAAGAGCACTAATGAAAGACAACAACATGTGCCTTATTCTAAGATGTGGATGGAATTTGGTAATAGATGGCTTGATTTTTATCAAGATACTTGTAATATAAGGTTGGGTTTGGCTCTAGATGGGGTGAACCCATTCTCAGACCAAAGTACTAAATGGTCAACTTGGCTAGTGTTTTTAATAAATTATACCTTGCCTCCATGGTTCACAACTAAACCATTTTTATGGAACCCAGACAAACCATTATACGGAAGTGGTTGATGCCTATCATGGACTCAAACTGGCTCAAACTAAAGTATTCAAGAAATTTTGGCTTGAGGGGGATTCTCTCAATATCATTAACAATTTGAAAATTTATGCTGCCACCTCTTGGACAATTGAAAATTTGATTAGAGACTCTATTGATATTCTTAAATCCTTTGATTATTATTATATCTCTCATATTTTTAGAGAGGGAAATGGACTTGCTGATATTATTTCTAATATTGGAGTTAGAGGGGCTAGGGAATGGGGTCTAAATGGCCCTCTACCCATAGAATCTATTGAAACTATTAATCATGATGCTCAAATCTAAGGTGATTAATGATTTATTAAGGCTTGGGTTGTGAATTAATTTCATCATGTGGTTGTCTATGATATGGGGGAGTGGTAAGAAAAATGTGGGTCATGTTGATTATACGAGCGCTAATATCCATAGGGAATAGAACACTAGGATATTTGATCACCTCTCCCATGACTCCTTCACACAGATTGTAGGTATTCTTAGCACTACTTTCTTGAGAATTTTCCTCATTATTTTTAAAGTTTTTAAAATTCTTAACTCTATTATTTCGAATGCCATCGGAGGATATAGGAATCGTGTGGAACCTTTCTCATGCGATGAGGTTAAAAATAAGCAGAAGGTCTGGAAAATCCTTCAGAAAGGAGGATTGATGCCATATCTGGAGAGTTTACATGGTAATAACCCTCATACTACTGCTTTGTTTGCTAAAAAATGGAACAATAGGGTTCTGAATATTGGAGGGATCGAGTTTGATGGTAATGGAGACTTCATAGCTAACATCACTAGTTTATCAACGGAGGGTATGGAATTCTTTAGACACAAAAAGGAAGCGCAGAATGCTATGCAACTCTTTTTTAAAGTTGATGAAGCTCAATACCTTTGCATGATGAGGAGTGGTTGATATAAGAGGGAAACTATTAAGGGGTTGTGCGGGATGTGGCTAAGGATATTTTGTGTTTGATTTCCCTTGAAGGTCATTTCTCTACTGTGAATGCTTATAATTTTATTTTTCTTAATCACTTTCATCATAAGAAAAGGATTTCCTTTCCCTTTTATCTTTTGGCCTCTTTGGATGCTGGTATTATGGATCATAAGAAAAAATTGAAGAACCCTATTCTTCATGTGGGGCTTATCATCTTAATTTTTTACTATGCCAAAGCTTTTGAAGTTGTTAAGCCACTCGCTACCCCTAAAGGTGCACAACAAAAGTAGGAGGAGGGTTATGAGACAGTCTCTAAGGAGGAGCTAGCCAACAAAAAATATAAGAAGAGGAAACTAATTCTAGAAAAGGAGTCAATGTCTAAGGATGATGTGGATTATGTGTCAGACTCTCTTGATACCATGGATGTGGATATGCAATCCCCTACTCTGGGAAAGTTTAGGAAAGAGGAGTCAATCCCTAATCAGGGTTATGATACTTGCAGTGAGGAGTAGGTTGATGAAATATTCAGTTGTAGAAGAAAGGAGAAGAAGGATGTGGCTGGTGAGGTGTCCTCACCTTCCCCTACTCTAGAAAAAAGTGATATGATCATGGGAAATAGCAAGAAGTTGATGCTAAGGTCTGTGAATAAAATGCTAGAGTTACATTCTCCACTTAAAATTGTTGGCGGACATGATGATGTGGTTTCTCTGGTTGGGGTTATGGATTTTTTGAAGGATAAGAAGGTTGTGGCTAAGGTGGGGTAGGGTATTGAGGATTCTCCTATGATGAACCTGGATAGGCAGATGAAAAGGAAGGTAGTTGCTGTGGAGATTGTGGAGTCCATTATTAAAATCAAGATGCCAACTGTTGCTAAAAATGGAAAGGTTGTTGTTGAAAAGGGATAGGATATCATTGGTGGTGTGGACAAGGGAAGTTCCTTACATGACAAGGATGATGAGGGTAAGGATGTTTTCAATATTGATAAAGAAAATATATTTGATTTTTTGGGAGCTACTAATGAGGGCTCCATTATTTTCTATAAGCTTTTTAAATGGATTTTTCATGAACTCAATATGACAAATGTGAAAGTGTGTGGTGTGATCAGCAAAGTGGATGAGTCCCCAGTTCAATATTAGATAGATGATCTGATGAACTCTCCAAAAAAATTGGCGGAGGAAAGGCTTCTAATGAAGCAAAATCTTGAAGGAAGAGTCTTCACTTTGGAAAATATTATGGAGAGGTTATATGATAATTTGGATAAAGGTGGGGAGGGGACTAAATCTGGGTTCAATGTTGAATCTGTTGGAATTACTTCTCCTATTGATAGTATTAAAATTTGTAAGGAGTTTGATGATACTGGTGCTAGTGACATGCTAATGGAGGGGGTGGTGCTCTATGAAAGGATGGTGAGAAAAGTAATGTTTTGATTAGTGAGGTTAAATTGAGTGGGTCTAGGGCTAGGACCTGGAACAAGACCAAAGCTCAGGCGAGAGCTCCTATTAAATATTTGTCTGTTGCTAGGGATGAGGGACTAAAGAATGTGGCATGTGATGTGGAAGTCGCTGATATTCTAAAAAATATGTAATGTTGTTGGATGGGTTCCTCCTTTTTGTTGATGCTATGTTGTGGTTGGTCTGATATGTTTTAATTACTTGTATCTTTTTTTTTCAGCTGATCTTTTTGTAAAGGGTTTCAGGCCCCTTCAAAACCCATTTTTTACGTTGAATCAAAACTAAACCATTTTTCTTAATGCTATCATTGATTATACTAGGAAAGAAAAGTGTGACTTTAGATACAATTGATGCTTCTCTAGAGCCATTATATGATGAGCTAATGGAATTACGGAAAGGAAATGAAGCAATTCAATCTTTAAGGGATGATCATTCAATAAAATTCACTTTTAAGTGCATCCTTATTGTTTATGATTCATGATCTTCCTACATATGGCACATTGTTTGGTCTCAGTGTTCATGTATACCATGGATGTCTTTCTTGCAAATTTAAGGATTTTGTGAGGCACTCAAGAAGTTTGCATAAGTGTATTTATTGTGGAAATCATGCTTACCTTAAAATGGATCATCCATATCATAACCAAAAAACACGGTTTAATGATCAAGAAGAGAATCGTGAAGCACCATTGCTAACAATAGGTGATTACATTGTTGAGAATGGAAAAAAAAGAATATCATTTATTGAAAATGATGGGATTGTTTGTAGTAGATATGATCCATGTAATGAAAGTAGTGTAAAAAGGTTGTGCATATTCTATAAGTTTCCATACTTTAAGGATATAGCCATCAGGCATACCATTGAATTTGTGTATACTAAGAAAAATATAGCCTATGCTATTATATAAACTCTTTTTGGTGCTTGTGATACCATTTCATCACGTGAAGACTTTCAACAACTAAAGATTCGTTGAAATATTTGGGTTGAAAAATATGATGATGAAAAATATAGAAAACCTAGTGCTCCTTATGTTTGGACAAAGGAACAATGTGCACAATTCTTACAGTTGATGTCTCAGACTCGCTTTACCACTAGATATGTAAGTAGTAGTATTAGAATCCAAACTGAAATTAACATGGCTTAAAAGGCCTCAAGACCAATGACTATCATGTCATAATGGAGAATATTTTAGCTATTGTGGTAAATATATTAAATTTGGAAAAGGGGCCAAAATTGGTAGTTATAAGGTTGGGCCTAATATTAAAGATAATGAGTTTACATGTATTAGATCCTTTGAACTTTGATAGTTTGAGGGAGGAGGTTATTGAAGTCCTTTGTCTATTGGAATGAGAATTTCCACCAACAATATTTAACATTTCTATGCATCTTTTGATACATCTACAATATGAACTAAAGCATTGTGACCCAATAAGAACAAGATGGATGTATACTATAGAACAATATATGAAGGTTTTGAAAAAAAATCATACTAGGGAAAACCAGAGGGAAACATGTCTGAGGGATATTCAATGCGAGAGGCCATGGGATTTTGCACATAATATATGAAGGATTTTAAAAATTTCAATTGATTTGTATGGGATGATGACAAAGAAGACACAGTTATAGGTGAAGTACTAGAAGGAAATGGATGTCGCTTCAAGATATCACATCGAGAAAGAAGTGTGATACATGCTTATATTCTTCAAAACACATATGTGATTGATAAGTGACACCGGTAAAACAAATTACACAATAATTTATTTACTCAATTGTATTTACACATTTATATTATCAATCTTACTATTTGTACACTAATATTCTATGTAGAAAATATGAAGAAGATAATCAAGCTTGGATGCAACATCAACCTCACAGGCACAAACATCAAGCTGATTTGATTGGAGTTGATTCTTTTCCAAAATTTGAAGAATGGATTGCTAATGCAGTCAAGATGCAAAAGAAGAAGGTCAAGATATAACAATGGAGGAAAGTAAACTTTCACAATCTCCACATTTATGGGCTACACATTTTAGTGGAATGTGGGCCTATGGTAGTCATTTAAGAGTGGAAGAAAAAGACAAAGGAAAGATAAATTTTGATTGTGTTGTTAGTGCTGAATTTCTTCATGAATTTGAGAATAAATTTTATGTTGGATTCATCCAATAAATTATTCTAGTGGACTATGGTGAAAATAGTCCTATATTATTAAAATGTAAGTGGATTTGACCATCTGCGGTACAATTCGATTAGTACAAATTGTACGTGCAAATACAAGACAATTTTTATCAGAGATGGATGAGTTGTATGTTTCCCCTCTTCAAATTATCCAATAATTTCTAATTGATTATGTAAGAAGCCTAGGATGGTCGTATGTCATTCAAACAAAGTCTCATTCAAAACAAAATTCATGGAAATTGTTGATATAATGCCTGATGGGCAATATGTTAATTTACAAGAAACATTCAAAGAAGTGGATGAAGATGATGATGGAGTGTTTGTAGAAGACATTTTTATTACCAATGAAGAGATTAGGAGAGATAATGCATTGCATGTCACAGATGAGGATGAGGAATAAATCATGCAGATGTAGACATGAATGATTAGGATTCTAGTCTTATTGGAAATGCAGATGATTATGATGATATTTTGTCACCTTAAGAGGCTAGCTTCTCACCTAAACTCTGGTTATATGTATGGTGTAATTTATTATTGAATGTAATACAGATTTGAGTATAGGTATGTATATTCACTTTTGATTTACCGATACATTTTTGAATGTAATCATCACTATTTTTATGGCACATTGTATACAAAACCTGAGATGTTCACTGTTGATTTGAAGTGAATTTAAAGTTAGGTTCAATCATTCTTCTTAGTTTTCTTACTTTGGTTGAAAATTGGAAATTAATTTTGTTTAGTTAGAATATAATTTCTTGTATGTCCTATATGTTTTCTAGATGTAAACATATAATGAGCATTTGTGATTTAATACTACATATAAATATCTTAACATTAGGTGAACTAAGCATCCCCATTACAAAAAAAATAATGATCTCTTAGGTTTGACTGACACTGAAAACTAAAACTAAGAGACTGCAAAATTAGAAAATTTTGCAATCTTTTCAATAAAATGATATGTAAAATACTACATTCATAATAAAATCCAATACCACACTACTGCAGTAGTCAATGGAGGTATGCACAAGATGACATGACATATAGGTCAATGTACAAATTCTTATTGAAATTATATGGCAACCAAATATGAATACCATGGGGTGGCGGTCAGAACATGTTAACAACTAAAGTAAACCACAACCCTGCAAGGGGTAAATAGTGACACTACAGTATGGTGGTGAAAAATCACTCAACCACTAGAATTAACCTGCTATCCCACAAGAATTCAAGGGGTTTGCATGAGGTAGCGGTAGCGGTACTGATACCACTAATCCACAATAATCTTGTTATGATAGATCGATATGGCGATGAACAATCACTCAACTACTAGAATTAACCCACCATCCCATGGGAGTCCAAAGGGGTGTGCGCAAGGTGGCGGTACTGCTAACAGTACCCCGCAACTATCTTGAAATGATAGAGCAGTATTATGGTACAAGTTATCAAAGCATTAAATCATTACTGTTGGAAGAATGAAGAGGATCATATCCATTGTTAAATTTTTTTTATCATTGATGTCACCATGATATATGGATTGCAACTAAGTCACATATATCTAGTATTCTAAACTGGTAACATAGGACTAGTCTCTGACATTTTTATCTAGAATCCTCTCTGGTAAATAGTTGCTACTTCAATTTTTGGGAATAGGTCTGTTACTAAGAAGTGCATATATGAACAAGAACTCGTGAGTGCAGTTGTTCGTGGTCATCTCCAGTATCATTTTTTGTTGTGTACAATTTTTCTATTAGGTTTATTGATGGTTGACCTATCAAGCGGATAAAGATGTAATGGATTAATTTTTGGTTGTATAATCCATGTTGACAAGCTACCATGTGCCACACATTTGAATTATTGATTGAGAAGGTTTGTTAAGCTGACCTGATTGTAATCCTTGACAATTAGATATATATACAAGATTTTTTTATAGAGTTGAAGATAGAGATGTGGATTTGATAGAGCAAATATTAGCAGACTACAAATGGGAGCAAAAAGGGTGAAGTTTAATCTGCTATCATGCAAATTCATCTTAACTACAAAGGAACTAAATCAACACTTGAGGTGTATCTCTATCAGTTCATTCTAGCGATTAGCCATTTTGTTACTTCACTTTTGTAGGCAACGAGCCTCCCTTTTTGGATAGTAAGTCCTAGCAGTGAGCCACCCTTTTGTAATATCTTATAATTGGTTATACGATATTGTGAATTAATCCTCATCATGGTTTTTCCTACTCTGGGTTTTCCACGTAAAAAAATTTGGTGTCTCTTGTGCATTATGTTCATGTTTTATTGATGAACCTGCTTATCTTAATTATCATATATTTTGGATTGATTGGATGGTATTTTTTCAATAAGTTTAAGAATGTATTGATTCACCCCCCTCTCAGTATATGGGATATTTAACAATTACACCATTTTATTTCCTAAGATCAACGACATATATTCAAACTTGAAATATGGGTAGATTTTGAAATATTTTGCACGAATTGACATTAATACGGAGGTGATCGAGCTCAACAGGAAATATTACTTGGGACTCGATGATATTTTTTCAATCATTCACAAATATCAATGCATCGAAGGCAATGGAGTTCAAGTAGGAAAACTCTATAGCTATTATTTCATCGGGTAAGTTCATAGAAACCCTTTGTAGCAAGTGTATAAGAACTAAATTTTCTTCTACAAGTAGACACTTAAAGAAATCAAGTATGAGTAAATTATTCATCATGCCACCCAAAATAAGTCAACTTGTGAGTAAAAAGGAAGAGTCCATAGTTTCTAAATCAAAGAAGAGGTCCCTGCAACAATCCATTTTAGATGTGTTACCTAATTCTAAAGAAAAAGGATTGAAAAATGTGTTTAAAGATACAACCCATGGATGTAGAGACCCAATTATCCCTATCTCAGTGTGGGATATTTTTTGGTACTTCTATGAAAAAAGGGATGAGAAGATTCTAGTTTTGAATCCTTAGAACTTAGATTTGGCCAAATTGATAGTCCCAAATGTCTTCATAGATGTTGAGTTTATTAAAGTATTGGCACAATATTATCACCCAACTACTAGGACTATAATAATGGTAGATGGTTCACCATTAGTGGTTCTGACTAAAGAAGCAATTATAGAGTGTTTTATATTAAACAAGAAAGCTATCACTAATATCAACTTGGACAAAAGTGAGGAGGATTATAGGAGATTGAGAAAAACCTACAAGAGTGATGAAATTCCTTTACACATGAAAAGTGGTGTAAACAGTAGGAGGATACCTATCTCCCCCTCCCAAATTAAGTCATTTACCACAAAAGACTTCCAATTATATTTCAAAAGAACTATTTTTTTTCTGCCAAGTGCTTGGAATAGATTTTGAAGAGAGAATTCCAACCTATCTCATGATGATGGAGACGAAGATACAAAATCCTAAAGTCAACATTGAGTATGAATTTTCTGCTGAAATTGAGAAAGGGCTACATTAGGGATTTTTGCAAGTAAGAGAGAACTTAGCTCCCATCACTTTCAGGAAATAGTCTCTACTATGTCATTTAATAGTGTACCAAAGCAAAAATAGATGGACTAAAAGAATGTTTTTGGGAATGATTGATGATGAAGGGAATAGGCTTCCTATCAAAAAAGGTGTTACATCTGGGATAGTAGATGTAAAAATCTTGATAATATAGTATTTCATGATGACTTTGTAGTAAAGGTCATGGCCACTCTTGGTCATATTTCACCAAGATTTCCTAATAAAATCATGCAAGTATTAAGACCTTTAGCATTGAAGCCAGAGAAAGGACACACTCACAATTTTGGTGACTAGTTCCTCTTAGCATACCAAATAGTAATAAGGGTATATGGGTGTCCTCAAGCCCCACATGTTTTACCTAAATTTTTTTCTATTCGAATTATATTTTTAGAATTTATGTGAAAAATGTTATGGATGGAGCAGGATGTTATGAAAAGACCAAAAAAGGGGAAATTCCTCCCTGACCTAACTGAATGTGAGGAGCTATCCATAGGGTCTGACACTCTTGAAGAACTACAAAACTATTTGAAGATGTGGTATGTTGGAAAAACAAGGATAGACAACTGAGAGGGGGGTGAATCATTTGTTAAATTTTTTAAACTTATTCAACCTTAAACAAACTTTAATCTCATATCTGATAATTAACAGTGAAAACATAAATCAACAACACATCTAAAACACATGAACACCGAGATTTTTATACGTGGAAACCCTGTTAGGGGAAAAACCATGATGGATGTTAGTTCACAAGATTATACCCTATTAGAAGTATAATGAGAGAAATGAATGGGAATGCACATGCATTCAGGTACACTGCCTAGAGCTCACTGCTCAAAGGGAAGGCTCGTTGCCTTACATAAATAAATAAAATTAAATCCATCCAATGAATTTGAATTGAGAAATTAGCTTCTAAAAATAATTTATGACAGTTTTGGTTAGGCACATAAACACTTCTTCACACTCTGCTCTAAAACCGAATGATCTAATCTTTATTCACATATTTCACATTCACACTTCACATACATACACCGAGCACACACACACTTTAAATGAAGAGACAATCATTCTTATATATCTGCTACATGAATTTGCATTAACCACTCTGTTGGCTACAAATAAGAAATAAATTACAACTGTTGGCCTGATACATCAACAAATCTCAATGCACACCAACTTAGGTCGACCAAAACACAATGAAGACCTAAATAAACATCCTCGAATATGCCAATCAATAAATAATTAATCCATAAGGATCTGCAACATGCTACCACCATCATGTCAGCCAAGAACATGAAACTCTCAAACACACAAAGGAAAATATTTGAACACGAACACACCAATCAACACGAACTTACCAAAATGATAGAGCACGATCTAGAAACATCCCTGAACACCTCAATAGCATACAAAATAACTAAATTTACCATAATTGGATTCTCCTCTTCTTGAAACACCTGCTATAGTAACAGAATAATTGTAGGAACTCAGAGACTCATAACTTTCTCCAATATTGATGTGTACCACTAAAAGTTCCAAACAACATACTAGATAGAATCAGCAAGAAGCCCTTTAATGCGTGCCTTTTCAACATCAACGTACATAACATGCCATCACTTTGACCTTCTCATCTTCAAAAACTACCTGCAATATATTTATCTTTATTACAATTTTCTCAATATCCTTGACATATACATCCTTAAGAATCACTAATGCTAATAGTGTTGAAATCAATGACAACCACATATCAACAACATAACGACAACATCCAAAAATCTCCCCCTTTGGCATTGATGGAAACACATGATGTTAAAAATACCATCAACACAACTAGCTCTTCATACTATACTCTTCTCCCTCTTTGTTCTACACTTCTCCCCCTTACACTTCTCCTGCTTATAGTACAAGTTTTTTCACATTATTCTTCTCCCCCTTTGAAATCAATGGAAAAGGTACACAAGCTTTGAATCACATATCTAAAGCATCTAACTACTCCCCCTGAGTAGCAGTCACTACAACATCAATTTGAAACAAAATTTAACTGTAAGTGCATAGATTGATGCAAATATTTACATCTTAGTACAAATTAGGAGGGGAAACACCCCTAACTTAAATATGAGATACTCAAAAGTATCCTTAAGCGACAGTTTATTAAAGATATCTACAATTTTTTCCTTAGTGGGCACATTTTCCAATCTAGCATACCAGGCTCTAGGGGCTTGTTTGAGTCCATATAGAGCTTTCTTCAATCAAAAAACCATATATTTTTCATCAGTCAGTTGAAATCCATCTGGATGCTCAACATATAATTCTACTTCTAATTCACCATTCAAAAATGTTGACTTCACATCCATTTTATAGACTTTTTAATTCTTGAAAGTAGCATAAGAAAGAAATAACCTTATAGCTTCAATTCTAGCAATAGGGGAAAATGTTTCTCCAAAATCAATACCTTCCATCTGTGAGTACCCTTTGCATACCAGTCTTGCTCTATTTCTAAAAACTTCACCTTGTTCATTCAACTTATTCCGAAAGAACCATTTGGTTGCAATAACATTTTTGTCTTAAGGTCTAGGAACAAGAGTCCATGTATCATTTTTCTCTATATGCATCAATTCTTCCTTCATTACTTCCATCCAATATTCATCCCTACGTGCTTCATTAACATTGCAAGGTTCAATCTTGGATATTAGACAATATTCTTTTGCAAATATTTTTCTAGTCTGCACTCCCTTGTTCTTGTCTCCTATGATCTGACTTTGAGAGTGACTTCACTTTACATAATACTGATTCTCTTGATTCACCAAAAAAAATTGAACTTGATTTTGTGTCTACACATTCTTCCCATTATTAGTATTATCTTGTTGGTTATCTGAATCATATCCACTACATCTGGATGATCTTATAGTGTCTTCATCAACTCTAACATTTTCACTTTCAACTATTTTCTTCAATCTTCTATTGTAGCACCGGTAGGCTTTGCTCTTAGTAGAGTAACCCAGAAAGATTCTTTCATCACTCCTGGCTTTAAACTTTCCCATATCTTCATTTCTTTCGATATAAAATCTGCTTCCAAATATTTTGAAATATTTAACAATAGGCTTATAACCAAACCATAGATCAAAAGGAGTCTTACTAGAATTACCATTGATCTGACTTTGAGAGTGACTTCACTTTACACATTCTTCCCATTATCAGTATTATCTTGTTGGTCATTTCAATCATATCCACTACATCTAGATGATCTTATAGTGTCTTCATCAACTCTAACATTTTCACTTTCAACTATTTTCTTCAATCTTCTATTGTAGCACCGGTAGGCTTTTCTCTTAGTAGAGTAACCTAGAAAGATTCTTTCATCACTTCTGGCTTTAAACTTTCCTATATCTTCATTTTGTTCGATATAAAATCTGCTTCCAAATATTTTGAAATATTTAACAATAGGCTTATAACCAAACCATAGATCAAAAGGAGTCTTACTAGAATTACCATTGACATTCACCTAGTTGATAGTGTAAACAACAGTGCTTACAACTTCTCTCCAATAGAAATGAGGAACATTACCTTCCAACATCATAGTTCTAGCAACATCTAATTTTTTTTATTTCTTTCTCTCAACAACACCATTCTATTGTGGGGTTTGGGGAGCAGATAACTGTCTTTTTATTCCATTCTCTTCACAAAATGAATTGAACTCCCAAGAATGGAATTCACCACCTTTGTCTGATCTCAAGAATTCGATCTTCAAACCGATCTCATTCTCAATGATAGCTTTGAAGCTTTTGAATTTCTCTAATGCCTCATGTTTTTTCTCTTAAGAAAGAAACCCATACCATTATAGAATAATCATCAATAAGCAGCATAAAGTACCTTTCTCCTTGTAGACTTCTGATTCTGGATGGACCACATAGATCAATATGTACCAAATCTAGTAATCCATTGGAATGATGTTGTTTTCTTTGAAATGAAATTCTTGCCTACTTTCCCATCTGGCATTCCTTGCATATATTTTTAGTAGGCTTTACTAACTTAGGTAGATCTCTAATTGCTTGTGTGGAGCTTATTTTGACAATGTTATCAAAATTCACATGACACAACCTTCTATGCCATAGCTAGCTTACATCAACTTGAGAAATAAGTCAATTTTCACTAGCAGTACTTAAGTGAAAATATTACCTCTTGTCTTTGTAGTTGAAGCAATTATAATTCTAGAGTTTCCCAGTATCCCGCACTTACCATCTTTGAACTGAAAATTGTATCCCTTTTCTACCATCTATCCAACACTCAACAAATTATGCTTAAATTGTTCAACATAAAGAACATCATCAGTATTACATTTATCACCAAGAGAAATAGTTCCTATGCCACAAATTACACCAACATTGTTATCTCCAAATCTTACAACACCTCCATCATATTTTTCCAAGCTTAGAAACTTTCTTTTGTCACTAGTCATATGATGTGAGCATCCACTATCAATCAACCACTCATCCTTCTCATCAATCCTGGCTGCAAGAGCTTTCTCAATATTCTAATTACCAACTAATTCAGTAGACACATGAGAATTTTCCTTGATAGCTATGAATACCCATTCATCTTCATTTCCAATTTCTTTATCAGATTCATCATCAGTAACACCTTCTTCAACATAATAAAATTTCTTTTGAAATCTAGACTTATCAGGTTTATACTTAGAAACTCTTTTAAGACACCTTGATGCAAAATGACCTATCTTACTGCAAGAGAAACATTTAATAAGAAACTTTCCTTTCTACTTACCTTTTCCTTTGGCTTCTCTTTTCACAATCAGTGCTTCCAATTCTTCTAGCTCTCTTTCTTCATCTTCATACTTGAATGTCTTCCTAGAGATTTCTCCTAGATCATATCTTTGTTGGCTTTTTCTAGATATTGTAGCTTTGAATGCAGACTCTATCTTAGGAGAAGATTCACCGAATTCACTCAACTCAAAGGTAGCAAGTTTTTCAATCAACATGTCTCTCATCACATTTGTTATTGTCTTGATCTCTTCAATGGCATGAGATTTTGTTTTGTAAGAAGTAGGCACATATCTAAGTATTTTAGCAACAATCTCATCCTCTTCCAAGATTCCATCGACACATATAATGCCCATCACTATTTCATTTAAATTTTACGTGAAAGAGAAAATGTTTTCATCTTCACTCATCTTCATGCTCTCCCACTTTCCTTTTAGACTTTGTACCTTAGAAAATTTCACTAGTGCATCTCCTTCATACAATGTTTCCAACTTTTTCCAAATATCATGAGCAGTCTTTAGACCTATCACATTTGTCATCTCTGAATCTGTGAAAGCACTTAGCAATGGTTCTATAGCCCTGATATTAGTTTTTGCTTCTTTGATCTCAATAGCAATAGAGTGACCATTATGAGGAATAGTATAAGCATTTTTTGTAATCTTCCAGAAAGGCTCACCAATGCACTTCAAATGACACTCCATTCTAAATTTCCACAAGGAGTAGTTTGTATCATCGAATCTAGGACTATCCTTCTTGTATAATTCCATCTCGGATCACCTCAAGCTTTTAAACTTCTTCAGAGGAACTAGATCTGATACCAATTGTTGGCAAAACAAGGAGAGACAATTGAGAGGGGGGGTGAATCAATTGTTATAGGTTTTAAACATATTGAACCTTAAACAACCTTTAATTTCAGATTTGATAATTAATAGTGAAACATAAATCAATAGCACATCATAAACACATGAACACCAAGATTTTTATACGTGGAAACCCTTCTAGGGGAAAAACCATGATGGATGTTAGTCCACAAGATTATATCCTGTTAGAAGTATAATGAAAGAAATGAATGGGAATGAACATGCATTCTGGAACACTGCCTAGAGCTCACTACTCAGAGGGAAGGCTCACTACCTTACATAAATCAATTAGATTAAATCCATCTGATGAATTTGAACTGAGAAATTAGCTTCTACAAAAGCTTGATGATAGTTCCGATTAGGCACAAAAACACTTCTTCACACTTTGCTCAATATTCTTCACACTCTGCTCTAAAATTGAATGATCTGATCTTTATTCACACATTTTGCATTCACACTTTTCATACATTCATCGAGCACACACACACTTTAAAATGAAGAAACAATTGTTCTTATATATCTGCTACATGAATTTACATCTACCACTATGTCAGGTACAAATAAGAAATAAATTACAATTGTTGACCCAATACATGAACAAATATCAATGCACACCAACTTAGGTCAACCACAACATAATGAAGACCTAAATAAACATCCTTGAATATGCCAATTAATAAATAATTAATCCATAAGGATCCACAACACACTACCACCATCAAGTTGGCCAAGAACATGAAACTCTCGAACACACAAAGGAAAATATTCGAACACGAACACATCGATCAACACGGATGTACCAAAATGATAGAGAATGATCTAGAAACATCCTTGAACATCTCAGGAGCATACACAAGAACTTGATTTACCATAATTGCATTCTCCACTTCCAAAAACACCTGCTATAGTAATAAAATGACTGTAGGAATGCAAAGACCACTAAAATTTTTGGACAACATACTAGATAGACTCAGAAAGAAACCCTTTAATGCATGCCTTTTTAACATCAACGTACAAAACATGCCATCACTCTGACCTTCTCAACTTCATAGACTGATTGCAATATATTTATCTTTATTACAATTTTCTCAATATCCTCGACATATACAACCTTCAAAATCACCAATGCTAATAGTTTTGACATCAATCACAACCACATATCAACAACATAACCACAAAATCTAACAGTGGTATTCATTGAAGTCATTGGGAGAAAGGGTCTTTGATCCTTAAGGGAATATTAATTTTATAAAGTAGACACTTCTCACTAAAGCTAGGATTACCCATGTAATGGATTACAAAGAATATGTAATAAATTCCTTTACACTTGATGAAGCTTTTCAAAGGAAGAGGAAGTGGGAAATCATAAAGATTCTTGCGGAGGAGAAGAAGAAAAGGGACACTGGATTCCAAGGATTCTATGTTTAAGAAAAGGATCCTATCAAAAGGATGAACACAATAATTAAAAAATTTGAAAGATTATATGTTGAACCATAAAAGAAACCTAAGGGTCAGTCTTCAAGACTCTCCAACCTGCCCATCAAACCAAGTGTTATTGTAATCAAATATCCCATACTAGACATTTCCACAATACAATTTGAAGCATCCCTTGAGCAACCAAGTCCTAAAAGGAAGAAGACGCATGGAGTGGCCCCCTTAGTGGCATATGAAATAAGTGGAGTAGGGGATATTGAAGAGGTAGCTGATATACTTTTGAATTTTAAAGATGATGAAGTTGATTACCCACCACCTAATCTTGCAACTAATGCTCACAAACTATAAGAAAGACTGGATGTAG
The DNA here is from genome assembly GCA_007115665.2 of Sequoiadendron giganteum. Classification (NCBI taxonomy): domain Eukaryota; kingdom Viridiplantae; phylum Streptophyta; class Pinopsida; order Cupressales; family Cupressaceae; genus Sequoiadendron; species Sequoiadendron giganteum. The sequence continues at coordinate 372,612,639 of CM021108.1, read as the reverse complement.
ATAGGAATAATGATCAAGAAGTGCATGATGATGAAAGGCTGATTGTTGCTCTTAGATTTATTGAAGATGATGAATTTATTCAAACTCCCAAGTTTAAGGATTTTTGGGTTTAAGATGAAAATGAAAGAACTTGAGGAGAGAATCCAAATTAATAAGATGTGCACTAAGGAGTCACAAAATGATCAGATTGTTTCCTAGACTCTTGAAGAACTCAGGAATAATGAAATTACTATTAGCCTCCAAGAAGCAAGAAAATTGGTCTTAGAAAGAAATATACCAATTATTCCTACGATGGAGTTAAAAAATATATTCTTACTGGATCAAGTAAGAATCCAAGAAGATCCCATGTTAGTTTCTGAATTCAACTCAGATGATGGAATGTGTGGCATAGGTTACAATCCAAGACTTGAAACCCTAGCCTTTTGGATAGAAAAAAACAACAAAAAAACTAAGATTTCTTGATGTTGTAAAATAAATGAGAGGGACTACCATGGTAAAGACACATCAAGACACATCAGTATTGGAGGTAGCTACTATGACAATGTACTCAACAATTTTTACTAGGGATTTAGTTAAAGCTATGGAGCTTAGATTGGCAGAATATGAGAAAGCACAAACTAATCTGAATGATGAAGTGAATAGGTTATTCATATAAAATGTGAAATTTAAAGAGTATTTAAAGGGAGAAGTTCCTTCCCAAAGAATAGAATTAATAGTATACCAGCCCCCTACCATCCAGATTGATACAGGTGCAATCACTCTTGAACAAGTAAATTTGCTAAAACAAGAAATTGAGAGGTTGAAAAAGACTAATGAAGAAAAAAAAGAAAGAGAAAAGAGAGAAACCCTCAAGGTATTAGAACATATCTTGGAGCATAGGGTTAAAATAATTGTGGAAAATTTGGAAAATTTGTATGAATGTTATATCTCCTTGTCACAAGCAGTTGATCAGATAAAGGCCCATGTACCTATATTGGACCCCCTATTCAAGAAATGACAACATGTACATCACACCTTAATGACTTTGTGTAGAATATTAAAAAGGAGTATTGAGGCCCCCACAACTGTAAATCCTACTGAGAAAATGGTCTGAATGGTCACAAATTAATTTCAATGCATATCAGTAGAAGACCAAAATATCAAGGCAAGAATGGATTAATTTCACACACTAAAGTAGTTGTTTGTGCCTAAGATACTAAGGGATGATGATCAACTGAAAGGCTCCAAGGATTGGATAGATGAGTTTAGAAAAAATTTTCCCAACTACCTCACTAATTTATAGAAGGATGGTGAAATAAATATTCACCACCTTAATTTAACCTTTAATCAAATAATTACACTGGATGCTGGGTACTCAAAATTCATCATGGATAGCAAAGGGTTATTAGACAACAGATGGAAGAGTCACTTGGCCAACACACAAAAAATCTAGGAGTATAAATGGACTCATGATTACATGGTGTACCAATGGGAGTAGAAATATCTAGCTCGCCTAGAAGAGTAGGGCTTGTAGTGAAGTACCAAGCCTTGCCAGATCTAAATGATCACGAGTACCTTATGATGAGTAACATAATTTCGTATCTTGCGAGTGTTGTGGACTTCACATCTGATAAATTATCTCCACTTCTCATCTTTCATTTCTTTTATGTAATCATATGTAAACAATGATAATTAAAATTTTTTGATTTATGTTAAAAGTGGGTAACTGAAAAGAGACTTTTTGACATGTTAGTGAGGACAAAATTTTGAAACGTATTGTAAAATCATTTTGAAGATCAATAGAATGAAGTTATAATTGGTGGTTGAATTCTGGTTTCATTTGTTTGTTGAAGTGAATTAATTAATGTTATCTTGTTGTCTCTAGTTTGATATTTCCTTGTTATTTAAATCAATATATCAAGGGTATATTTAGTTTATCAAAACACATTTGTTGTCAAACAATTACTTTTGTACTACGTTTTGGTGTCAAATCTTTGGTAATTATGGTTTATTTCATTACATTCAAATTCTAAATTCTGGGAAATTATATACACTAAATAGATTGATGGTTTTTTGGATAGTGAAATTAGCTCTCTTATAAATTAATTTAAATATCTTGTCTTAAAATATCTAGAAGGATTATTTTAATTAAAGAGGATTTTGTGGTTATTTTTCTGACAATGATTTTATAGTGCAGCTAGCTTGCTATTTTCATTCAAGATACAAGTCATGATCAAATTCAAGCACATACCAAGAAGATGGTACCCTACTTTAAACACTCATACTCACTTAGTTTAGTCTACTTACATGGGGATATTAAGGAAGCTGCAAAAATATATATATATATCATTTGTTGTTTGTGAAGGAGAATCCTGTGAGATCCAATATGGCAGTGGATCAATATTGAGTTTCTTTTTTGATAATACTAAATGAGTTTGTGTTTCAGAAACCAAGGTGTTATACTTTAGAACAACAAAGTTTATAGTTATGGCGGATGATATAAATCCTCCTACCATTCTTGATCCTTTGATTTCAATGGCCAAAGATAAGGTATTGATTTTTTCTCTCTCCTTGTACCATTTTGAATTTTGACATTATTGCAACCTTTTAAGATGTTAGATGGGTATTCTAACATTTTTAGGTTTACTCCATTTCCCATGCAATACCTTAATCATTCCTTAATTTTTGAGAGGCTTTCTTTGAATCGCCTTTGATATGTTTCAACAGTTCAATGGAAATCTTTACATCATGTAGATGTTGCAAAGGTGGATTGAAGGGATCAAAACCAATAAAATGAACACATTTTTATTCTTATTGTAAAGGGTAGTAGTCATATGGGTAAAATGGTGGGATTAAAACTAATGAAATGATTCTTGACATAGTACAAAACCCTTTTAACTATGAAGTTTTCCCATGATCAAATCCCCTGAATTTCTACCCTTTTTTCTAATTTTGATGAATTGTAAGAGAATAAACCTAAATAACTTGCAGAGGAACATGAAATTTTTGGACCTATACTGATGATGAGTTTTGAACCATTTAGTGATGCTTCTATGTATTTTTTCAACTAGTTGTTTTCATGAAAGTTTAATGGATTCCTTAAGTTTTGTTATTAATCATTAGTTTGAAAATTACCATTGCAGAAAGTACCTTATGTGTTTGTGCCTTCAAAATGTGAATTGGGTGGTGCTTGTAAAGTGAATGGGGAAGATGACGTCATAGTTGAGAAACTTGTTGTGAAACATCAGGTTAGTAATTTTTGGATGTTAAGGCTTCCTAGTTGGATATCAAAGATATTTTCTCATCAACTTAATTTGAAATTTATGTATAAATGGATTCTTTAATGATGCAGGTCTTTACTAAGACAACACATGAACCAGGGTTGACATTTTTGTTGTCCAAGTTTGATGGCATCTTTGGGCTTGCTTTCAAGGAAATTTCTATTGATAATGTTGTTCCAGTCTAGTTAGTGTTGATAGCCTTCATTCTATAATATGTCAACTTCATTCTATAATATAAGTGTATCACCTTTCTTAAATTTTCAACAAGGTTTTGAAATCAAGGGTTCAATATGCATATTTCAAGCCTATGTTGAACACTTTGTTTAAGGCAATTGTTGACAAGGCTACAATTTTTTAATTGATTTATCTTTTTTCTATGTTTGGACTTTCTTTTGTAAACTTGCAATATATAATGCACTTTTATTCTTTCTAAATTGAGACATAATAATATTTTTGGTTGTATTGAGGCACAAATTCATTCATGGAAAAATAGGAAGCACTTTGTTGCTCATATCAGATGGCTCGTTGCATATAAGGGAGGAAATATTCTAGCAGGGTTATTGTTGACTACATTGAAGGACAAAGCTTCATATATGAGTCATGATCAACACTCTCCTTGGATTCTACACATTACAACTTGGTCCAGGAAGATTTCCCATGTTGTAGAAGTTTTAAGATATGAAAGGGGCATGTGTTCGCATTGAAGGGCTTCAAGAATGTGTTTCCATCATTGCAGAAGTATTTTGGAGAAGTTTTTTTCTTGTAGTCATTTCTCTGCAATATTGTAGCTCAAATTTTTAGTCTTGTGACTAAAACTAACAGTTATAGTACTCTATATCTAAGTTGTAACTATAACACCTTTCTTTTATTAATAAATTTTGTCTTCTCTATGGTTGTCTTATTGTGTGGAATTGATTATTGATGTGTATTTTTGTGTTCTATGCTTAAATCCTCAAATATTAGTCAATTAAAATGACTAAATATACTAGTAATTGACATCCATTAATTATTAAATTGACTAAATATACTACCAATTGACAGAAATCAGTGAACAATGAATAAATATGACTAGATATATGACCAGTGAAATTAGTGAATAAAAATGACTAAATATACTACCAAATTGATCAAAATGATAATTAAAATTAATTACTAAATACCTACCAATACACAGAAATCAATGAATAAAAATGACTAAATAAGTGACCAGTTAACAACAATCAATGACTAAATATATTAGTGAACAAAAAATGACTAAATAAGTGACCAGATTACAACAATCAATGACTAAATTAACAACTAAATAAGTGACTAATTAAATATATCAATGAATAAAAAATGACTAAATAAGTGACTAGATTACAACAATCAATGACTAAATTATCAACTAAATATATCAGTGGAAAAAAATGACTAAATAAGTGACCAAATTACAACAATGAATGACTAAATCAACAAATAAATATACTACTAAATCGATCAATCAAAACAAGCAATAAATGACTAAAAAAGGTTTATTCATCAATCTGGTTGTGTTAAATATGACTAGCAATAAACCACTAATGGTCATATGACCAAGTTCGGTCATTTATAAGAAATTTTTAGTAGTTTTTTCAATAGTTTATTGTTGTTTTTGTACTAGTGTATTTGCAAAAGATGCAATTCCCTAAAGGGTTGACAGAGAATGAAAAAAGGACTCTCAAATTATTGTGTATCAAATATCTCATCATAAATGGTGAACTGTGGTGGAGAAATTTGGACAGTGTCATGTTGAAGTGCGTTGACAAGGCCAAAGCTTTGGAGCTGCTAATTGAAATTCACAGTGGAGTCTATGGAGGACACTATATGGCTAAAACCACCACTCACAAGGTTTTAAGAATTGGGTTTTGGTGACCAACATTTTTCAAGGATGCTCATAAAATTGTAAGAATATGTGATGCATGTCAAAGATGTTGACCCATTTCAGATTTGTTTTGGCATTGATGTCAAGAGTTGATCTTGGCACTTACAATGTTGACAAGTATTCAGGTTTAAATTTGGATTAAATTCATCTATCATTGATCAATATATTGTTCAATGATTGATCTTAGCATATTGACCTTGGCACTTTGGCATTGGCTATCAAACCAACACAAGGCATTATAGGGTCCTATTTTGGAAAATATCAACACACATTATTTGGCATTTTGATGTTTATCATTCACAAGTGTTCAGGTATTATGTGTTTACGATAGCATTGAGTTTAAACATTGACACAAATGATGATGTTTTTGTTTTGGCATAGAATACCAATATCATTGATTGACTCTAAGTGAGTGAAGTTTGTCAATACAAATTATTGTGCCCTAAATGATACCATTTGGAAAATACAAGGAAACAAAAAAGTTAAGAAATTTTGTGGAAGCCTTGTGAACGATGAAGGAAGGGATGGTTTTGCGGCTAGTAGTTATCCAAGAATGGTTTCTAGGTTCAAATGGAATTTCATCGACTTCATTTCAGGAAAAGGCTAAAGATGTGAAAGTGGTGATGTTGTTAATGGGTGCCAAAATGGTCTTCTTGTTGTCAAAGGTAGTTTCGACCTTGGTCTATTTGCTACAAGAGCATTCATGTTCTTTATTGCTCAAGTTCAATATGTTATGCAAAGGTTTAATATTCATTGGTTCAGATCTTTTGTTAAAAAGAACTGACTGTATGTGAAGGGCTATTATAAAAAGTTTTTTAACCATGAGTTCATTGTTATTTACATCTTCTTTAAGTATCATTACGGGTTTCAGGTTATATGATGCATATAAGTATTTTTTTTGTATTCACACATTTTTTATAGTTTTTCAACCATGTGAGTCATGCATAACAAAGTATTGGAGGGTAGTGTTTGGTGTGTCAATTTGAAATGCAGGTTGCATTGGTTTTTGTCTTGAGTAACACCTTGAGTTAGTTTGTATTAGATTTTATACACAAATTTTAATTATTGTGTCGACATGGGAGTTGGGGTTTCATGTCACATTTATATGTGTCTTGTGTTTGATGTATACATATAGCTTGCATAATTTTTCAACTATGTTTAAGAGGAAGTTTAGTTTGTTGAAGGCAAAAGCATCTCGATGTCTTCATGGGTAGTTATGGAAACTATTTGAACAAGATTTATTTGATAGTTTCAATCAGTGACAAATGGAAGCATTATGTGAACTTTTGATTGTTATAAAAATAGTGATATGTTACTATTATTGGTTGTGTGCTTTCATAGAGATATCATTTTGAGTTTATGAGCAAAATTATGAAATGTTGTTTTGCAAAACTATATGCAAAATAGTGAAGTGTATAATCTGATACATTTTGTGTTTTGAAGATTCTAATTTAATGAATCTTTAGGACATTGAATGTGTTATGATGGAAAGTATAAATTTTATGCAGTGAAATAGAGCAACCCTTTGTAATTGATTTCTTCATATTTTATAGAATTTTGTAAGGTCATGTCAGTGAGACAAAGATTGACCTTTTGTCAGTGAGGAATTTTCTAGCTAGTGAGGCTTTGCCAATGAGGCATTCTGTAGCCAGTGAGGCTTTTCTAGTGAGGCATTATGTAGCGAGTGAGGCATTTTGTAGCCAATGAGGCTTTGCTAAGGAGGAATTTAACTGAGTGGTTTTCCATTCATATGAGGGTTTTCCACTCATGAAAAACAATTATGTAATGGTGTGATTACCTTCTTTTGATTATCTTTAAGTTTTCTCAAGTATTTCACATTTAATTGTTATGATGTTACATTCAATAAATGGATGTTTGTATCATTGAAATAACATGAGCATAAATTGGTGCAAATTGATTAAGTCAAATTGAAGATCTATGTATACTCTTTGTGATGAGTCAATTTTGATAACTTTACATACATAATACTTCACTTGATAGTTGAACTATTCTGATCTTGCTTTTTTAAGGTCAAAGTTTTGAAATATTAATTCAAGGTTATTTGAAATTTGTCATACCACTGATTCACCCCCCCTCTCAATGGTATCATACTCTAACAAGTGGTATTAAAGCGAGAACCTTGGAATTTTTTTAACAAAATTAAGGGTTCCTAGTAGTGGAGTACTCATTATTGAAAAAATTAAAAGAAACAAAAAAAAAAAGAAATACCTAGCAGAATGCTGAACAAAAAACACCACTTAAACCTAGTTCAAAAAATGAATATATAGAGAAGAATGTTTACAAAGAATATCACTTAGTGAGTGATTTTGAAGATGAATGTGAAATTGATTTTGAAGGTGAAATTATTTATGCCCTTAATGAGATTGAGAAACTTAGAAAGGAGAATCAGAATCTAAAGTTGCATTTGGTAGAGTCTAGAAGAGTTGAAGAAGTTACTAGCATAAACTTGCAAACCAAAGTGGAAGATTGTAAAAAGATAGAGAATGAGATTGTCTCATTGAAAAGGAGTATAGAGGAAAATTCTCTATTAAAAGGAAACACTGAAAAAGATGAGTTGATTATAAATCTAAAATTAGGGATTGAAGAAAACAAGAGGACAACTACCATGACAAGATTTGATTTGGAAGTTCAAATTGTTGAATGCCACAAGCTTGAAGGAGAAATAGTCTCCTTAAGGAAATATCTTGAGAATGTTAGGAAACAGTTAGAAAAGAATCACAATTTTGATGAGAGCACCAAAAAATTGAATGAGATGTTAAGAAAGAAGAAACATCACAAGGATGTTATTGGTTTCGGCTATGAAGAAGGATAGATTTTTGGGGCCAGAAAAACTCCAAGAAAGATGATAGATCTAAGCTATCACGTTGCTTCCATTGAGATTGAAGAAAAGAAGAAAATAGAAATGAAGGCTACTGATAGTAGATAGTTCAAGGACTTCAACAAAGAAAGAAGAAGTAGAGCAAATAGATTCACAGGTTTTTCACCTACTTGGCAAGATCAATTAGTGAGGTATAATTATTCATTTCCTGGTTATTATTATTCATGTAATGGTAATGGGCATAAAGAAACCTATTGTAGAAGAATTTTTGAAACAATTTAATATGTATTCTCTAGGAATAGGAATGTAATATGTTATAAATGTCATAACCATGGTCATGTTGCAAAGAACCATAGAAATAGGTTTGAGAAATAGGAGAGAATAAAATATTGCTTAGATAAGAAAAATACATAGTCACAAGCATCAGATGACAAAAAGAAACCAGAGAAGAAGGTATGGAGAAGAAACCAAGAAAAAAAAAAGGACCTAATCTTGTGCATGTTGCACATGAAACATCAGTGAATTCTTAAAGAGAAGCATGAGGTTTAGGGGAAATGATAACTGATATCTCATTTAAACCCCTTAGTTAATAGCAAAGAGGTTGTATTTTTTGGTTTTTTTTTAAACCAAAGCGGATTCCTCAAAGCTTCTATGAATTTTCCATGTTCAATAATGAAATCCTAGGAAACAATTGACCAAATTAATAAGAAGAAGCAATAATGGTTACTCTCCTACACTTTGGGCTTTGCAAGACCTGGGAGGGTGATCCCACAATGTTATTTGTACATAACTAGACAACTTTAAAAGAACAATGTATAACAATAGATAAGTTCCCCATCAACACTGAATAGATGAAATCCTTCAAGAAATAGGCAATTCCTTCAAAGATCCAACTCCTATCAGTAAGGAATTTCAAATACAAAAAAGATAGATCGATATGAAGATTATTAAGAATAAATGTTCTAAAATCAAATGTTAGAGACGTAAGAGATACAACCACTACATCAATATCAGTGCCATATCCTAAAGCACGGAGTCAAATGAGAAATAATTGAACTATAAGGTAAATTTAGTCCTAAATAGTTAAGATCTATATGAATTTCATTACAATTCATGTATATGCATTTGAAATATATCACTACTTATGAATCCAACTGCCAACCTGCATGAACTTACACAATAACTAAAGAATTTAACTGATCCTTTGAACCAAAGCCACAATTATAGTACAATTCATAGTAAAGAACAATGAAAATTAATGAAACTGGTCTTTGACCAATCTTTCATTAATAATTCATGCTAGGTATCACAATTGGAGAGAAAATAGAGTCAAAATATTATCATATTCGACAAAAACATCCTTAAGAACCTCATAATTGACAAAATTATCCTATCTAACTCTAAACCTTAAAATAAAAACTCAATGTATACACTCTCTATATTACAATTCTGCACTCTCAAATCTCAAATTCAACAAAAGACCTTGTACATTGGCCCATAATTCCCTTTTATAGAATAAGGGAGCAAAACAAGCTCCAAGCCAGAATGTACACATTTCCACACTTGATTTGACTGATATTTTACACATTCCCTTCTACAGTTATATTTGTATTTTACAATTGGAGGGAATACATATAAGACAAAATTTATTTTCAATTGTTTCAGAGAAGAAAACCCGCCTTCCCAAAGGAAACCCATTAAAAGGAAAAGTATATTTAACCGTTGCAACACTTTATCCACCTTAGTAGTAATCCACATCAATAATCTACACTTCAAGCTGGGAGAAGTATGTGTGTATTCGATTGTAACTTTTGAGGCTAGACCCATACTATACTAGACCAAGTCATACTCTCCACCCTAGTGCTCATATCCCAAAATAATTAGAGAATACCATCTTCCACAATTCAAATTATGCTTCAAAAGTCCATTTGAAAGTGATAATCTCATCTATCCTTTCCCTATATGGTGATACTTTTCCATTACAAAAGTATATTCCTTATCAAAGCCCTCTAAGAAACTAATAACAAAGGATAGTTTCTTGAGTTTATTGTTCAACATACCAATATCAACATTGTTATAAATTTCAACCATTTGTGTTGATATGATGTCATTCACTTGGTCCTTCCAAGCCTACAAAGGCTTCACCTCATCATAATTATGTTGGATATTAGGTAGTGGTGTTAAATTTGATTCATCATATTTGGCCTTTAATTCTTTAATCCTTATTTCCATTAGAGCAACATACCCTTGAAACTTCTGCTCCACAATCCCATTTACAAATTTATAGGTTGGAATAACCTTGAGATACTCATTCATCTGATGCTTTTCCCCCACTACCATGAACTTTAATTGTTCAGCTCTGGGACTCCACTTATCTAGCAATGGGGTAGCCAATTCTTTATCTCTTGGGAACAACCTAATTGCTTGCAACATTAAAGCATAATTTGCATGGACATTGTTTAATTTTTCCTGGAACTTTCTATTCATGTGCCCCAATACATCATCTACAATTACTGAATTAGTTTTCAACATAGATTCCTGGGACTGTTGCAACAATTATTTATACTCCTCAACTTGGTGGATTAATTTCTCCCTTGAAATCCCTCCTCTTGAAGTAATTTCCACCTCAATTGCAATGGGCTCATGTCCCATATTATATGGCATGATTGCTAAGGATTTATCTTGTGAGGGAGGATAAGGTTGCTCCATTGGTGGATCAGAAACATTATGGCTAGAGCTAGCCTATCCTTGAGACTTCCATGTCTCCATTTTCTACTTCAATAATGCTATCTCAGTCTCTAATTCTGTAACTCTTTGTTGACTCTTATTGTACTCATTAATAGGATCATTATACTGGCCCCTCAGAGTATCTCTATCCTTGGTAAAATCCTCAATAGTTTCCCTGGTGAACTTGGCAACATTCACGACCATATCTATTGCCTCCAATGCTAGGGTATTAGCAACTCTTTTCACAACCAAGTGACCACTGAAATCAATCGACTCTGTAACTACTAGTTTTTTGGATCCACTAGACAATGACCAAATTTCCAAGGCATCTCATTCCTCACTAAAGGTTGAGCCTCTGAGTGCCACTGTATCTTCTTCTTTAGTTTGAAGAAGTGGCCTATTGGCCCTTCTTATTGTATCAAACACCACAACATAAAAAATATCCCATTCAGGGAGCAACAATACTCCACTCTTTTGCATCAATTCCCTACCTTACTCTGGTGTTATCTCCTTGAAGGTTTCCCTCATTTTATGCATGACATTGGATTGAATAAAAAAATTTGGAAGCTTCAAATGAAAACTCATTTCTTCAGCTACCTTCTCAGCATACACTAGAACATGTTCCCTCCATACAAAATATCTAAATGCATTTTTTTTAACCAAAGAGTCATCCCTCATGAATTCTCTATAGGCCTCTATTCTCATATCATCAGTATTAGTTATCCTATTATTTCATCTTTCCCAAGCCTTAGAGCAATTTCTCCTGAACATGATGCAACATCTTATGGAAAAGATGGCACTCCTTGCTACATGTCATCAGGGATCACCATGATCTCTTCATCATATATTTCATGATAATCAACCATTTTTGTCTCTTCAATCCTCTATCTCTTGGGTGATGGTGGTTGTGTTGGAGAAGGGGATCTCAAGGGAGAGACCAGATCAATGGCATTTGGTAACAATTTCCCTAAAGATGATGGCACTGATTGTTTATGATACATCACTCCATATTTTTCTAAAGTAATAGGAGTGGGCATGGTTTCTTTCTCAGCTATCATTCCCTTCTTCCTTGAATATACCCTAGCCTTCAATGGAGGCTGATAATAAGGTCTTTCCTCTAATCTTACTTTAGGATATTCATCAATGGCCTATGACTTTCCTTTATCCTCAACTACTTGTTCAACCTTCAAGACCCCTACCATGCTCTCAAAATTTTCAATAACATATGTGTCTCTATTCAACTCACCACTGATATTTGGCATGGGATCATATGCAAGGTTATTTTCTTTCTTCTTCTTCATCATCTTGGTAAAGGCAACATATTTTTCTTTCCTTTCCTCCTACTCCTGCAAATCAGGGATAATTATGATGATATCCTCAAGGAAATAAAAATTGTGAGTGAATTTGACTATCATGTGCTTTTCCTTCATTTGAGAAATGAAGCCCTTAGGATCATGGTTCCTTGGGTGTACATTATTCTCTGCCCACCTTACTTTTGCCATGAAAAAATTAAAAAAGGTTGTATACTCAGGAAAGAAACATCCTTTCTTATGCTTTGTTGGAAAGTGTGTCATTTGGGCACATCCCAACTGTCTCATGATTTCTATAAATCCAATTCTTAGAGGCACATCCCTAGGAAAAGCATACGGTTGACATTGGTGCCATATACCCTGAAAATACATGTATTGTAGTAAGGGATGGTATCTCCCCAATTATGTGTCAAATTCAACTCAGGCCTCCTCTGCATTAGCCTCAAGAAATCATATATTTCCTTTGGAATTCTAGGTGGATCATAAATCAAGGATGTTCTCAATCTTGACCCAAAAACATTATGAAACACCACATAGTCGAATTCATGGTCATGTCTATCTAGAATTCTGGTCCAATATTGGATAGGCATGTCAATATCATCCTCCTTCTTCTTCAAATTCATGTTATGTCCAAAAAATCCCTCTCCCTTATACAAAAGAACATGCATCAATAAGGAATTCCACTCAAAACCTACCAGTTATTTTCCTTGTTTTAGAGATACTAAACTCTCATGCATTTTTTTCTGCCAGATAGGTAGCAAAATCATAAACTACCTTGAAATTTAGATGTTGAAGATACACAACCATATACATGAGGTCAATAGGAAAGGTAGAATTTATAATAATACCAAGGATTTGGCACAAGGAACAAACAGACTTCTTGAAGTGATTGCAAGAGTAATTTATGGGAAAAAGGTTTTGGATCATTCTTGCTAATCACTATCTTCTTCTTATTTTTTCCCGTTCATGTGGTTGTCAAATGAGGAGTTAACAGATAAGTCCTAAAAAAACCCTTGGTATTCCTATATTCTACTCTGAAGGATTCAAGGTCAACATAAACCATATCCTTATTCCATTCGTGTAAATCAAAAATTTCTTCAATCTCCTCTTTGGTTATTTTAACCATTTCCACACCATCATATGTCTTGACAATTCTGGTCACAGGATCATACCTTGTTGCAACATCCTTTAACAAGTTAACATCCAGGTATACATTTGATACTACCAACTTGTTGAGGTCTAACCTCTAAGGGTTATATAGAGGGGCACCCAATTTCCTATTTCCAAACCAATTAGAAAATAACTGTCAACCTATATATGTCACTTCAACATCTTGAATTACACACTGTTTATTAGTTAACCCTTCCAAAACCTGGGGTCCAAAATACAAATCCTTTCCCTCAATTTTATTATTAGTGGAGGGTTTCAATATATCTATGTCATCCTGAGAAAAGGATCTAGTGGGAGTTTTAGAGCTAGAACTTTGAGCTCTGGGTGCCATTGCACAAGAAAAATTAAGGTTATACCTAGGGTTTGAGTACTGCAAGGGTTTTGGAATTCACTTCTAGCTTGATGGCCTTAAGCATAGTAACCTCACAAATTGAAAAGTATAAAAAATTCTTTATGCAATTTTTTAAAAAAACTTCAAAACGAAAACCAATGCGAGCTTTAAAAAAAAGGAAAACACAATTCACCTTTTCCCTCAAGAAAACAACAAGGTTTCTAAAAGACAAAGATCGCAGTGTCTACATTGCTCATACTTTTTCTTACAGAGAGCTTCAATGGAAGTTATGTTCAACTTACAGGAGTTTCTCATATCGCTTAGTGTCTAGAAAATCTTTCTCAACGTGGAATTAAACATGGAAATAGAAATTTGAGAAATTTTTAGCATTAAATTTGGTGGCTTGAACTGAACTTCACCATTACTATTCACTCACACAAGAAACAAAAACTATCATACAACGCTCAACCACTTTGAATACCAGCCATCAATTTTGATCCAAGCAAGCAAGAAAGAATGACTTAGATTGAGTCAATATGGTTTGAAAATTCCACGTTCATCCACCTCATTCTAGGCGAATGAAAACTCATTGATGAGACACCACCTCAACACAAGCGGGTCCCACTTTTGGTCACTTCATACTTGGAATCAACATCCACGTGTCACTTTTTTGCACACCTCACAAGATTATTAAAACTATTATTTTAATCATGCGAGGTTGGCGAGGAACGACCATGATTTACCATTACATGATAGTCATTGATTCAATAGCCTTCATTAAACTACAGGCAAATAAGGATTGGGCCACACGATCATATGCAACATATGGAAACATCTTGTACACCTCATTTTTCATTCGTGACATCATCTAAAGTCTTTGTGAGGCTAGCGGGGAATGGTTAGGATCAAGCCTATCAATCTGACGATCAGAAAATATTCACATGCAACAATTGATATTCATTAAAAAGGGGATTGACTAGGTAGACAAGACACAACCCTTAAGGTATGGAAAATAGATGCAATTCTATAGTTTTGAAAATCTATTGACCCGACATTAAGCGAAGATTAAAACTAAGTCCCAACATGGAAAAGACCGACGAGCTAGGTAAAAGGGGTTGGTAGCATGAACAACTTAAAAGGAACAAACCATGACTTATGCAACTGGTGACCTAGATCAACAGGTTAATGTAGGATTAGAACACCCAGATCAAAACAAAACAAAAGACCCAAAAGAAAAGGTTTTTAAGGCTAAAACCCTAAATCCCAAAGTAGACCAGTGATGCCAAACACCAAGAAAACAAGGAATGAACAAGATTGTGGAAAATTTTAAGAGCTCTACCAGTATCTTTGCAGTGTTTTGGTGTTTTGATGTTGGTATTAGTTCTATTCTTGAAGGCTAATATCTTGTTTGGTCTTTGGTAATAGTGAAATTGAATGCTCTGCATGCAAACAATGCTTTGATGATGCTCAAGACAAAGTCTTTACTAGTGTTCAATTGATTTGTGTTGACAGTTCATTGAATGGGTCTGCAATTGAATAGTGCACTTGGCTGACAATGCTCTTGGGACAGTGTGGATAGTGAGTTCCTTGAATATTTTGAGAATTTAATGGAGTAGACAACATAGAAACATTTGGTTTTTTGAATAGTATTTTATCTTTCATATACATAATGTGGTATTGGTATACATATTGAGGTTTGTTCTTTGATAGTGGAAGAGGACAATACCTTGATAACTTAACTCGAGACATTAACTTTGATTTTCTAAGTGTAGTGATGTTCCTTTGACACTTGAAGAAAGTTGGAAAGAAATATTCTATGTTGCTTTTGTGGTTCTGTACTCATGGAGTGTGCCTTGAAACTAATTTGATATCCATGCTCTTGGTAATGTTTGATAATGCCAGCTAATAAGAATCCTTGTCAGTTATTTCTATTGGAGTGTCTTATGTGGTAAGTATCAGTTTGAATGATAATACCATGTAATGACAATGTTGATGGAGAAATTAACAATGAGAAGACAATGCATATGCATGCTTGCCTCTACTAGTGTTATGTATTGATCAGTGGATGTTAGATTCTATTGTTTATAGTCTTCTTATATCTCTCTGACTTGATATAGCAATGCTTTATTTTTTTCATATGCTTAGTTGTCAAGTTGGTAGAACATGCTTTGATCATGCTATCTTGATGGATGAAATTTTTGTCTTGATAATGACATTGGCTTGCTTTCACAATTTGTGGTAATTGGTTTCAGATTGGTGATATGATCTCATGTTTCCCTTGTTTACTTGATAGTTGGTAATACATTTTGATAATATAGTTGGTAATGTTTTCTCATGATGTTTACACTTTATGGCTATGGTTTATAATGCTTCCATAGTGGTATCATGGTATTCAATCATTGATGTCACTTCATTTGATGCATTGATGGTTTTGTTGGACTCAAGGGAACACTAAGAGGGGGGGTGAATCAATGTTTAGCAAATCTTAAACTCTCTTCAAATTGAAACTTAAACCATTCTGATATTACATAAAAGGAAAGATGCAAAATTTCAAAGGAAATATTCATAACACCATAACACACATATTTTTGCATGGAAACACTGTTAGAGGAAAAACCATGGTAGATATTAATCCACAATTTTGAGTACTCAAAATATAATAGTTTACAAAAGGAATGCACTTGCATTCAAGCACACTACCTAGAGCTCATTGCTCAAGAGGGAGGCTCATTGCCTTACAAAATTTAGATTAAGACCATCTAAAGGGAGAACTGAGATAGTAGCATCTATCTATGCCAAATTACAATTCTGATGAGGCTCATAGATTCGATTATCGATCTGCTTTCCAACTCTACACTTCACTCTACACTGCTTTGCTTATTTCTGCTCTTTGCATCACTTATAGACAAACTCGCACTACTATTCTGCTTAATTTCCCACTACACAATGATATAATTCATATTCACTCCTCTTACACACACATATCCACATATCCTCTTCCTAAATATTATATATCCATAATCAATTATTTATCCTTCCATCAATCGACTTTGTTGGTGTCTAAAATAGCAACCCATCTAGACTTTAAAATTCTCTAAGAGGTAGCCAACCCCTATCAAGGATAACTACAAAGACTAGTGGCCAACTGACAAGATTCATTCAAAGACTGATCTCTCCTACACTTTTGGCTCTGCAAGACCAAGGTGGGTAAACCTAAACAATGCTTAAAACTTAACTCATTCATACACTGACATTTTTTTATAAAATAGATAATTCCCAATGCAAATACACTAAGGGAAGCATTGAATACCATAAATTTGGCTAAATTCTCAGCAACTCAACCCTCTCTCAGCCATTAGAAAGTAGGACTCACAATAACACAGTAAGATTTAAAATGATTTTGCAATTAATATTATTTCTAAGATGCACAAAACTGCATAAAAAGATCAATGCCTCTTCTGGGCCATGGAGTCAAACACATAAAATAAATTCTCTAGCAAACAGTCTTCAACCAGTGGATTAAACTTGCTAATGCTTTGCATCAACTGTTAGTGCCTTACACCAACAATCCCTCTCTTGATATCAATCAGATTCTCATTATTTAATCCCATCTGCACACTTGAAATCACAATCACCTGCTCAAAGTATTCTAACCATTTCTTTGAAACAGAACAGTGAATAGATAAAACAATCTCATAGAACTTGAGATGATAAATTCAAAGACACTTTGTATTATTGAATTTACATGACTGAAAGTGTACACATATGGAGACAATCTGATGACATTCATGAATGTGAAAGCACTTCATAATGTTAATTGCATAAACTGGCTATATTCACTCTTGAATTCATGAAATTGTAGCTTACAGACTCAAAACAATGACTCGGAAAATGTAAATTTCTATCTACACAGTTCAATACAAAACTTAGAACCTCCTCCGAACTAATCTCAAAACTAATTTTAGAACTCTAATCCTAGAACCCTTACAATGAGAGAATTAAAGAAGATATAGAAGAATGAAGAAAATAGAAGAAGCCCCAAATTTGATCAACAATTGCCATCTGGAATCTTCATTCACTGTTGATCAATAATTCTGCAAAATATCTTCTCCTTTTCCTCCTTCAACAAACTCTTCTTCCAACTGCTTCAGTTCATCATTGCCTAGCAACAAGAAATCTGCCCATGTGGAGATTTTCCAAATTTCAGCCAGCTGCTCAAAAATTTCTTTCCCCTGCACAAACTGTTTCAACCTTTTTTACTCTTTTCCCCTTTGCAAAAAACATGCTGCATACTTTATAATGCTGCATTATTGTTTTACTATTTTATTCATCCTCAATGAATAAAATATTATATCTTCACTTAACTGCAGTTTACATTTTACAATATTTAAAATACTTTACCCCACACTTACCATTTAAAATATTTTACCCAAAATATTTCATCATTTACCTCCTCGGGCAAAATATTTAACCTTAAATGTGAAAACAGTCTTTAAAGTATCTCGGGTATAATATTACCAGCGCCAATTTTAAAATCCCCCCATTTTAAAATTTTACTCATAATAAAATTTACCCCAAACGCATTATCAAAATATTTCACTTTTGAAATACTTCATATTTACCTCCTCGGGCAAATTAATCTACACCAAATGCTTGATCATTTAAATATAAAAAGTGGGCCCCATCTCAATTTTTAACAAAAACATTAACCATTTTAAATTTTTGATTAAAATCATCCCCATTGTGTATTCTCGAACACCTTGCGAGCTTTTTGCTTGCATCATAGACATTCCCTCGAGGTGTGCGAGAATGCCCTAAATCCTCCTTGTTTGTTCAAGCATACTCCATGTTCTGCAATGGCGGCCAATCCACGGGCTCTCCAATGGCTGCGTTGGCCTTCACCTAGTCCTCTCCTCCTGCACCCACCTACCCAACACACCGGCCTCCCTTCCTCTAGCTAGCACGAGCCATCTCCCTAGTGGCATTTTCCCACATCCCTCTCATGGCACGAGCCTTCCTTCTTCCTCAGGCCGCGCCTCCTCCTATTGCCATATGATGCTCTCCAATTCACTTAGGCACTGGCCCTCTCCAACATACCATGCTCTCCTGTTGCTGACAAGGTGTGGGCTTTTCCCTTTGCTGGTCATGATTCCCCTCTGCAACAGGTCGCATATCCTCTCCTTTGTTCATTGCCACCACTCTACTCACCTCCATGCACTTCCATCTCATGCACCATCTATGAGCTCCTCTTCACTTGTTTCTCATGGGTTCTTCCTATTGCTAACCATGTCTTGTCTCCCTTTGTTTGGCGTGGGGCTCCTCCCATGGTCTTCCCTACTTCTTCACTGGTTGCGTGAGCCTCCTCTGTAGTTATTGCAGGCTTCTTTGCACTCTGCAAGTCGTACCCACCTCCCTTCGCCAGCTGCGCCTCTTCTTCACTGCCATTTGACTGCGCAGGCTTCCACTGGGTCTCCTTCCTGTTGTTGGTCGAACCTTCTCCATTGGTGTGGGCCTCCTTAACTGCTGAGTGCGGGCATTCCATGCTGCAAGTCACGCCCACAAAAGTCTCTCGAACCTCACAATGCTGGCGGACCTCTCACTTTCCTCCTGGTTCATGGTTCCTCATGTTGCTAGTTTGAGCCAGCAATGCTTTGATGGATGCATTAACCTTGCTCCCGATTGCTCCCGATCCCCAGACTTGTGCAATGAACTCTTTGATTACTTTGTCCAAAATGATAAAGAATTCCTTATAACGAAATCATTGCAAGAGGTGAACCAATCATAAATTGGAAACATGGTAGGATCAAACTTCAATCCTAAGCCCTGGCTGTGAGTAAAGAAATGTATCCATATAACCAGGGGACTTGAAAATATAAGTATGCATAAAATATTTGCATTCTCAGCATTAAGAAGCTATATAAACTTAATGATAGGATAAAATGCCTTAACCATGTCCCATGGTAACGCAAGTGAAATACCACCACCCTCTACTTGATGGATTTCATATAGATGTGGTTGCCATTCATAGGCCTGAACCATACTCACTCTTTAATCTCCACTCTTGAACATAAAATGGACCTTGTTATGTTTCACTGACCAACTCAATATAGTTTATTTGATGGGATTACGACATTGAAACCATTATAGGTTCATGACCATGCAAAGCATGTCGGGCCCCATATGGGTCCGACAAATTTTTATTTTATTTTCAAACAATTTTTATGCTCAAAATGACCTCACACTGTGTTTTGAATACTCGTGAAGTTGAGAAACGATCTGGGTCTGCCTCAGAAACTGTTTTCTGACACATTTGGAAAATGGGCAAAACTAACCCAGTTGGCTCAGGAATCGCCTTTGAAGCCCAGTCAAACGATCTCTAGGAGACATCAAATCTTGCAAGAATTTAGACATTTGATCCAAAAGTATAGTGCAAAAGACGGCTCAGAGAAACATATCATGAGGTGAAAGATATATATCCGCCAATTTGCTCAATTGAACCTTTCTGAAACAACAGTTGTTCTGATCCAATTAGAACACACCCGACTGCTAATTTGTAAACATAGCAAATCAACCCCTGACGAGCTACCACCAGAGACAGTGGAACATTTAGATACCTTGAGAATGTGAGCAAAAGTAATTGGTTTGAAACATCACCAATCGAAAGATATTTACGGTCGAAGTTGGCCTCTCAGAAGAGCTGTCAGGAATGCAGTTGCAAAACAGAACAATCTACATTTGGTTTCGATCTGCTAAAAATAGCAAATCAGATCATGAGGTTCTGAAAAATGACACCTGGGATCATGTTCATATGAGGAATGTGTAACAGCACTCGTTCTGACATGACAATGAACTAGTTGCAAAAACCAAGCTCAAAAAGGAAGCAACTTCACAAAACAAATAGTCTGCAAACAGTAGAACAGTGCAAAAACCTTCCAGCTTCACTTTTTGAAAAGCTGTCAAAACTCATCATGGGAAGCTAAAATTTGGCATTCCTGCTCACATATGTCTACTGAGTATGTCTGAAAATGGGTTTTGTAGGACAATCAATAGGCTTTAAATTATAAGCCTCCAAAGTGGGTTAATCGGGACTAATTCGTTTAGGTGCACTTTTGAAAGTGCAAAAGCAAAATTTGAAATAGGCATCTCAAATTTGCAAAAAATTGAGAGTGCCATCAGTGGCTCCGACTGGGGATGTATGCCCCCTGTGGGCATAGAAAGATCCTAGATCTCTAGGGAGTAGACCAAAAGCTAAGTTTAACAGGTACCTTCAAACTGCTCCTGATGCAACTTTGTTTTTTCAATTTCATCTGATGACCTCGGGTCACCAAATAAAAAAATCGGGATCAACATTTGCCTCTATCAAATATAATTTTGTAGAAAGAGCTGATCCTCCTCAATATATGCTTGCCTTTGTCAAACCAAAACAATACTGGTGACTGCATCTCTACAAACAACAATATCAAACTGTCCTTATGCAAGTGAAAACTCGTTCCCTGTTCAAATCTATCATCACATGGCAACCAAATCAGATAGGCCACATCACTGTTTATCATTTCATTTTCTGATTTTATATCAAGCAGCAACACTTGAAACTGGTGATCAAGATCACATGGAAATATGGTCTTATCACACTCACTGATCCCTTCATCATGATCAAGTTTGGAGGAGACATCATCGCTGAAAAGCAACATGCAATCATCTTGTGTGTTGAGAAAAAATTGCTCATATATTTGTATCTCCTCCAATTGGAATACATCACAGGTTGGATTGTCATCACCCAAACACCACAACCCAAACACATTATCATGTGTTTCAAGATTCTGAAAATCAGATTTTTCAATACTAAAAGTACTTTCATCTTCATTCAACTCATGACTGCCATCAAAAACATCAACCTCGAATACATGAGTAGTACTCTCAATTTCAAGTTCACATATGATGTCAGATTCATTCTTCAAACCATCATGCAATTCTATACAAGGTGCTTCAGACACAAAGTTAGACCATTCAAGATTTGACCCTAAATCAAGGTCTTCACATTGATTCTTCACAACATGTTCAATGCTATCATTTTCAGGAGTAATAGGGTCAGCAAAGAAACTTTCATGTGCACTTTCATCTGATAGGCATACTAACCCATGAACAAGAGACTTATTGTCATTTGAAAAATCCGCATTAGCAATGAAATTAACACCCTTACTCTCTGTCTCACCAATGCATTCATTATTCAAAGGAAACACATCCATTTTCAAACTACGAAGATGAGAGAGATCATCAAAGGAAAATCCCCTTTCAACTTCATACTGACTGACATCACACCCATTACTATTTGCATCATGTGGCTTCTCTACATATAGATCAAGAGATCTTACAATTTCAAGACAATCCGACAGTCCACCAAATTGTTTTTCATTACCCATGGATGGTAATGTTGATTCTAGATCCATCTGATTGTCATTATGCATAACTTGATTATTCAAAACTGAATTCCTTCCATTATCACTATGCACATTATCATCATTCTTCTATACCACTGACATTTCCATTTCTGTTTCATACAAACAGTCATGAATAGAAAAGATATAAACGGGTTCTTTAGCATCTTCATCATTGCTAGCAGTACTATCCACATGATTAGAAAATTGAACATATATATGTTCATCCTCAGATTCTTCATCATTAACAAGATCAACAATTTCCATTGATGTCAAGCTCAAACTACATTCCAAGTTTGTCTCAAGTGTACTTTGATCATTCACTGGTGAATAAATGGCTTCATCAGTATCCATATCAGTACATCCATTGTGTGAAGAACATACCTCTAAATCATTCTCATAAGAACTTTCATAATCATGAGAAGAGAAATCAGTCTGGCTATCATCTGCATCCTCATCACAAGATGACTTATCACTACATAAACCATGCTCAGATTCTTTAGAGTGAGCGCTTGCAATTTCATCTTCAATGTCTTGTTCACCAACTTGGGAAGAAATGTTATCAGCAATTGTATTATCTTCACCGACCGAAACATGACATGGGATGATGTCTTTCATCTCTTCTATTCCTTCATTATACAAGATATTGCAAGAAAAAAATTCATACATATCCATTTGCTCATCAAACCATGCATCTTCCTCTTCATTACTACTGTAAGGATCTGCATATGTGCTGACTGTAAACTAATTGTAGTTTATTTCCTTATTCATACAACAAATATTTTTCATTTTCTGATACACTCCTTTCATTCTTGTGTATCATGTTCTGACTTTCTTGAAACAAGCAGCTACTACCTTCATTTTGAGACACCATATTTTGT
Organism: Sequoiadendron giganteum; assembly: GCA_007115665.2. Lineage (NCBI taxonomy): Eukaryota > Viridiplantae > Streptophyta > Pinopsida > Cupressales > Cupressaceae > Sequoiadendron > Sequoiadendron giganteum. The sequence goes on along the minus strand of CM021108.1, from coordinate 372,589,783 downwards.
GCAGATTGTGATGATGGAGAAATTGGAGCAGCAACATCATTACTCTCTTGACAAGAATTTTTACTAGCTGCTCCATGAGTTCTATTTTCCTGAGGTGTGTTAGGATGATCAACACTCGGAGCCCTATGTCCTTTCAGCATTGAGTATCTCAAATTGTTCTCAATGTCTATAGCCATTTGATACGCTTGCAGAAAAGTTGTAGGCTCTTTATCCCTCAACAGATAACTCATCTTTTTGTCAAATGCTCCCAGGTACACAACCAAACATTAAGCATCATTTGGCCTTATGTTCTCCGAGATCTCTCTAATGATCATTGAAAATTTGAGATTAAAAGATGGGACTAACTCATCTTTCTCTTTCTCCATGTTCATGAACTATTTCCTTATTAGAACAGGGTTAATTCTTTTTCCAGACTGTTCCATGAACACTGCTTTGAGCTCTTCCCATGAATAAACAGAAGAATCTGGTAAATAAGAGAACCATTCTCCTGCATCTCCTCTCAAGGATTGAACAAATAGTCTCATGATCACATCCTCGTGATCAATCTCATAATCATCCATCACATTACTGAACTCTTGCAAATGTTTAATTGTTGATTCAACCTTATCACCAATGAATCTTGGTAACCTATTTCTAACTTTAGTTGGAATGTCATTTGGGTAACCACCAAAGCTACTGAAATTGATAGCTCTATACCTTCCACTACTAAAACCTCTTTGACAATCTGGCCGGGACTGATCACAAACCACAGTTCCATCTGGACCCATGCCAGGATGCATGTATTGAGGCATCTTGATATGCCTTTTTCAAATCTTACATATCAACTCTACAGTTGATCATTTATTTGCCCTATTTCTACTTTTCACAACAATCTTAGAATAACATAATGCATGATTCAATATGCATTTACATATGATATCTATTTAGTGGGCAAATTTAAAACAAACATAATTCTCCAACAAGATACATAGGCTGCAAATTACAACTCAGAAGTATGCAAATTAAATGTTACTATTCTTTCCCTATTTTAGTGTTAAATAGTGTTAAACACACAATAGGGAACCAAAGTATTATCTAAGATGTTCAAGTACGATTTTCATATACAGTTTTCATGAAAACCAAGAATGAGGAATACCTTGAAACTTTGGTAGCTACTGCAAGTTGTGTTCCTGACTGGTAGTATTTGTAGATCTGGAAATTTCTTTAAATTTTCAACAGGTTCTATCAAATAGAGTCGCCACCTCTTTTCATAGAGGACTGAGCTTCAAGCAGTATCAAGTTCTTTCACAATTAAACTTCTTTCTGAGTTCCTTTCCACCAGCAGAGCCCCACAGATTACAAAACTGTTCAGGGTCACTGCAACACTTTCTTCTCCAGGGTTGAAATCCTTCTTCTCTTGAACAAATATTTAGAATGACAAATAATAGTATGACTCTATAACCATCTACAACTAGATATTCAAAACCTTCCACAGCAGAGTCGCCATTATGTTGGTGTTTAAAATAGCAACCCAGCTAGACTTTGAAATTCTCTAAGAGGTAGCCAACCCCTATCAAGGATAACTACAAAGACTAGTGGCCAACTGACAAGATTCAGTCAAAGACTGATATCTCCTACACTTCTGGCTCTGCAAGACCAAGGTGGGTAAACCTAAACAATGCTTAAAACTTAACTCATTCATACACTGACATTGTTTTATAAAACAGATAATTCCCAATGCAAATACACTAAGGGAAGCATTGACTACAATAAATTTGGCTAAATTCTTAGCAACTCAACCCTCTCTCAGCCATTGGAAAGCAGGACTCACAATAACACAGTAAGATTTAAAATGATTTTGCAATTAATATTGTTTCTGAGATGCACAAAACTGCATAAAAAGATCAGTGCCTCTTCTGGGCCATGGAGTCAAACACATAAAATAAATTCTCCAGCAAACAATCTTCAACCAGTGGATTAAACTTGTTGATGCTTTGCATCAACTGTTAGTTCCTTACACCAACAATCCCTCTCTTGATATCAATCCGATTCTCATTATTTAATCCCATCTACACACCTGAAATCACAATCACCTGCTCAAAGTATTCTACCCATTTCTTTGAAACAGAACAGTGAACAGATAAAACAATCTCATAGAACTTGAGATGATAAATTCAAAGACACTTTGTATTATTGAATTTACATGATTGAAAGTGTACACATATGGAGACAATCTGATGAAATTCATGAATGTGAAAGCACTTCATGATGTTAATTGCATAAACTGGTTGTATTCACTCTTGAATTCATGAAATTGTAGCTTACTGACTCAAAACAATGACTTAGAAAATGTAAATTTCTATCTACACAGTTCAATACAAAACTTAGAACCTCCTCTGAACTAATCTCAAAACTAATTTTAGAACTATAATCCCAGAACCCTTATAATGAGAGAATGAAAGAAGATATAGAAGAATGAAGAAAATAGAAGAAGCCCCAAATTTGATTAGCAATTGCCATCTGGAATCTTCATTCATCGTTGATCAATAATTCTACAAAATATCTTCTCCTTTTCCTCCTTCAACAAACTCTTCTTCCAATTGCTTCAGTTCATCATTGCCTAGCAATAGGAAATCTGACCATGGGGAGATTTTTCAAATTTCAGCCAACTGCTCAAAAATTTATTTCCTGTGCACAAACTGTTTCAGCCTTTTTTACTCTTTTCCCCTTTGCAAAAAAACATGTTGCATACTTTATAATGTTGCATTATTGTTTTACTATTTTATTCATCCTCAATGAATAAAATATTATATCTTCACTTCACTACAGTTTACATTTTACAATATTTTAAATACTTTATCCCACACTTACCATTTAAAATATTTTACCCAAAATATTTCATCATTTACCTCCTCGGACAAAATATTTAACCTTAAATGTGAAAATAGTCTTTAAAGTATCTCGGGTATAATATTACCAGCGTCAATTTTAAAATCCCCCCATTTTAAAATTTTACTCATAATAAAATTTACCCCAAACACATTATCAAAATATTTCACATTTGAAATACTTCATATTTACCTCCTCGGGCAAATTAATCTACCCCAAATGCCTGATCATTTAAATATAAAAAGTGGGCCCCATCTCAATTTTTAACACAAACATTAACCATTTTAAATTTTTGATTAAAATCATCCCCATTGTGCCTTCTTGCACACCTCGCGAGCTTTTTGCTTGCGTCATAGACATTCCCGCGAGGTGTGCAAGAATGCCCTAAATCCTCCTTGTTTGTTTGAGCATACTCTGTGTTCTGCAATGGCGGCCAATCCATGGGCTCTCCAATGGCTGCGCTGGCCTTCACTTGGTCCTCTCCTCCTGCACCCACCTACCCAACACACTGGCCACCCTTCCTCTGGCTAGCGCAGGCCATCTCCCTAGTGGCATTTTCCCACATCCCTCTCATGGTGCGGGCCTTCCTTCTTCCTTAGGCCATGCCTCCTCCTGTTGCCATATGATGCTCTCCAATTCACTTAGGCGTGGGCCCTCTCCGACATACCATGCTCTCTTGTTGCTGACAGGGTGCGAGCTTTTCCCTTCGTTGGTCATGCTTCCCCTCTGCAATAGGCTGCATATCCTCTCCTTTGTTCATTGGCGCCACTCTACTGACCTCCATGCGCTTCCAGCTCACGCACCATCTGTGAGCTCCTCTTCACTTGTTGCTCACGGGTTCTTCCTGTTGCTGACCATGTCCCATCTCCCTTTCTTTGGCGTGGGGCTCCTCCCATGGTCTTCCCTACTTCTTCACTAGCTGCGTGATCTTCCTCTGTAGTTGTTGCGGGCTTCTTTGCACTCTGCAAGTCGCACCCACCCTCCTTCGCCAGTCGCACCTCTTCTTCACTATCATTTGATTGCGTAGGCTTCCACTGGGTCTCCTTCCTACTGTTGGTCACAGCTTCTCCATTGGTGCGGGCCTCCTTAACTGCTGAGCGCGGGATTTCCATGCTGCAAGTCACGCCCACAAAAGTCTCTCCAACCTCACAATGTTGGCGGGCCTCTCACTTTCCTCCTGGTTCGTAGTTCCCCATGTTGCTGGTTTGAGCCACCAATGCTTTGATGGATGCATTAACCCCTCTCCTGATTGCTCCCGATCCCTAGACTTGTGCAATGAACTCTTTGATTACTTTTTCCAAAATGATAAAAAATTCCTTATAACGAAATCATTGCAAGAGGTGAACCAATCATAAATTGGAAACATGGTAGGATCAAACTTCAAGCCTAAGCCCTGGCTGTGAGTAAAGAAATGTATCCATATAACCAGGGGACTTAAAAATATAAGTATGTATAAAATATTTGTATTCTTAGCATTAAGCAGCTATATAAACTTAATGACAGGATAAAATGCCTTAACCATGTCCCATGGTAATGCAAGTGAAATACCACCACCCTCTACTTGATGGATTTCATATAGATGTGGTTGCCACTCATAGGCCTGAACCATACTCACTGTTTAATCTCCACTCTTGAACATAACATGGACCTTGTTATGTTTCATTGACCAACTCAATATAGTTTATTTGATGGGATTACAACATTGAAACCATTATAGGTTCATGACCATGGAAAGCATGTCGGGCCCCATGTGGGTCTGACAAAAAAAAAATCATTTTCAAACAAGTTTTATGCTCAACATGACCTGAAACTATGTTTTGAATACTCGTGAAATTGAAAAACGATCTGGGTCCGCCTCAGAAACTGTTTTCTGACACATTTGGAAAATGGGCAAAACTGACCTAGTTGGCTCAGGAATCGCCTTAGAAACCGAGTCAAACGATCTCTAGGAGACATCAAATCTTGCAAGAATTTAGACATTTGATCCAAAAGTATAGTGCAAAAGACGGCTCAGAGAAACAGATCATGAGGTGAAAGATATTAATCCGCCAATTTGCTCAATTGAACCTTTCTAAAACAGTTATTGTTCTGAACCAATTAGAACACACCCAACTGCTAATTTGTAAACATAGCAAATCAACCCCTGATGAGCCGCCACCAGACACGATGGAACATTTAGATACCCTGAGCATGTGTGCAAAAGGAATTGCTTTGAAACGTCACCGATCGAAAGATATTTACAGTCGAAGTTGGCCTCTCAGAAGTGCTATTAGGAATGTAGCTGCAAAACAGAACAATCTGCATTTGGTTTCGATCTGCTAAAAATATCAAATCAGATCATGAGGTTCTGAAAATTGACACCCTAGATCATGTTGATATGGGGAATGTGGAACAAAACTCGTTCTGACATGATAGTGAATTGGTTGCAAAAACCAAGCTCAAACAGGAAGCAAATTCACAAAACAAATAGTCTACAAACAGCAGAACAATGCAAAAACCTTCCAGCTTCACTTTTCGAAACACTATCAAAACTCATCATGGGAAGCTAAAATTTGACATGCTTGCTCACATATGTTTGCTAAGTATTTCTGCAAATGGGTTTTGCATGACAATCAATAGGCTTTAAATTATAAGCCTCCAAAGTGGGTCAATCGGGACTGATTCGTTTAGGTGCACTTCTGAAAGTGCAAAAGCAAAATTTGAAATAGGCATCTCAAATTTGCAAAAAATTGAGAGTGCCATCAGGCTTCATAAAATATTAGGTTACTTTCATCTTGTCGACCAGATCCACCACTAAATCATTATGCACATCCTTCAAATTTGGTTAAGACAAAGAGAGTACCAAAACAAAACTTAATCGAGCATGAATACCTTTAATTAGATTCATCTTATACATCCACGATCACTATACTTGTTGGGTTGGCATTCTAGCATAGATAATCAACAAATTAGTTCACCAGACCTTCTAGATCACATACTAGGGAGTGCACACTAAAAACATCATTCAACAAGGTATTATAAACATCAAAAAATCTTTTTTAGAGATCCTCAATTCAAAATATCTTTATGGTAAGGTGTTTAGATCAACTTTTATGTTTGTAACTGAATGCTCTATTCTTCATCCTATTCCGCCGATACAAACCAAAATTGCAAACCAGATAGGTTAGTTGGGTTGCCATCAATTACAAACTTATAAGCCATATAATAATGATCTCACCAGCCATATGCCAACAATCTCCTCCTTTGGAATTGATTGCAACACTTAGTGAAAAATGACAAAGTTTCAAGATTTTTAGGGAATATGCTGCCAAAATTTGTATTGCACTTTCTCCCCCTGAGATTTATGAGGTACTGCATTCTCTCCCCCTTAGGGAATTTTTCACTTCATTCTCTCCCCCTTTGACATTAATGACAAAGAATGGATTCCATATGCAAAAAAGACAAAAAGTAATGAAAAAGCAGTGACAAGACATGTGTTCAAAATCCTCAATGCTTCAAAACTTCAATACATATATGCCGACAATTATCCTCCTTTGATCAAACTTCAAATTTTTGAGAAAAATTACTTGATATTTTTAGAAGATTATTTTATGATTTTTCTTCACATCCGGAAGAAATTTCTTCCAACCATCTATTGTAATTCCAATGGAAATAATCAAGCTATTGTTTTTGGAAGTCTTGTTAATAATCTCAATCAGAGATTCAAGAATTGTAATTGCTTCTTCCAATTTCTTTCCATTCCTCAATATTTCCACCATCTGCTCCAACCTGAATTCAATTAGATCCTTTACCTTCCAAAAGGTATCCACAAGAACATTATTGGAGAGTTGAATTTTTGAGTGATATGTCTGTAGTTCCCAGATTCTTTTCCTGATGATACCATCTAGATCCTGAAACATATCAAAGCTTTTTCCAATGTCATTCAATTCCGTTTCAATCTGATTCAATTTCTCTTGGTAATTACTAACTGCATGGGGCAAACAAATGTAATAGTTGTAGATGTTTGTGGCTGAGTTCATTCATTGCCTTAACTCATTCATTTTCTTCTTTAGCTTAGAAAGAGATTCTGAATTGTTCCTTCAGGTGAGAGACAACTTCACCTTCTTTTCCTTTGTCCTCAGAGCCTATTGATTCTTTGTTGCATTCGATCATCTCTTCAGGTAGAATGTCCTTTAGACTTTCCAATATTATCTTACAGTGCTCAACATGAGCATTTAGAACTTCCAAAATCAATTATTGATCATAAGATGGTCTAACTCACCATAACTTCACAATTTTCTCCATGCCACCTTCACTTAGAATAAGTTGTTGTAGATTTTCTTTAGTCAAATCTTCTTCTTCCCCCCTATCTTTTTCTATTTCAGATTCATTTTTTAGTGGATTGACAACTTCTTCATCTGGAATGTCCACAATTTATTTTTCTTTTCCTTTTTCGTCAATCCTAGGAAATTTTATTTTTGGAGGGTTGTAATCAGTAATTTATTTTTCTCTTTTCTATCCTTTAACAACGCTACCGAAAGAGGAACCGACTTCCATTGTTATTACTGGGAAAAAATTAAATGATCCACACTTTTCAAGCACATTCTTAAGGAAATTTTCAAATTCCACATCCGAGTTAGCCAAGTTTTTAGAATGAGACAATATTTGATTGCATACTGGTTTGTTTGATTTCCATACCACATTGTTGATTTTTGGGTAAGAAATTCAAGAAATATATTACCAGAGATATAACCAAAGTGCCAAACCTGAATGGATAGCCCAATTCCTTTGTCAGTTGAACATTCTCCAGGAGTTGATCCTTTAACAACCCACATAAGTCAAAGTCCTGACCTTCAATTATCATTTTGTGAGAAATGTATATTGTGCCAACCAATGTGGCTCCTTCTCGATTTCTATAGAAGATCTTATATGATATTCCATGTGCAATGTACTTCGTAATAGGATGCTTGATTTTTGCAATCATCAAGGCTCTCTCATATCCGATTATTTTGATTAGAGTTTCAACCTCTTTATTCCAGATAGATTTCTCATCCATAGTTACCTTTTCTTTTCCTTTATTAATTTTCTCTATATTTCTACCTTTGTATACCAGACCTCTTTTGTCTATATTTTTGTTTTTGCAGAATCTCGCAATGTGACCATACTTGTTGCAGTTGAAGCATACAATGTTTTCTTGTCCTAACCATTTATTCCAATGATTTCTTCTAGATCTCAATTGATTAGAAACATGCCCAAATTTCCCACATGTATAGCATTCAACATTTCTTCTATCAATAGACTAACTTGACACATTTCAACATTCAGTTGATTTATGACCAAAATTTTTGCAATTGAAACACTGACCAGAGAATGATGAGACTTTTGAATTTATATCACTTCTACACTGAGCAATCATATGACTGAACTTATTAGAGGAAAAATAAAACTCATTAAACTTTTATGCATTAGGTTGTCTTACCAGGTGTCTTCCATTTGTGTTATGTCTAAAATTATTTTGTCCTGATCTGGAATTTTCTCCCTTTTCATATCCAAGAACTCTCTTATCATTTCCATTCTTCTATGCTCGAGTTAGTTCATCAAGTTTTATTGAACTAATCTTGGAATTTTCTTCGTATTCATTGGTGATGACAAGATCACTTCTAAGAGTAACAATTTTCTTACCAAGTTCTTCTTCATTATTTTTGGTTCTTTGTAGTTCGCTTTCCAACTGAGTGAATTCCCCTTTTATCCTTTTGCATTCATCAGATTTCTCTTTCAAAGTCTGAGCAAGATTTTCCTCATTTTCTTCCTTTCTTCAATCTCTTTAGGAACTAGCTTTGATACCAATTTTTGGACTCAAGGAAATATTGAGAGGAGGGTGGTGAATCAGTGTTCAACAAATCCTAAACTTTCTTCAAACTGAAACTTAAACCATTCTAATATATATAAAAGGAAAGATGCAAACTTTCAAAGGAAATATTCATAACATCATCACACACAAATTTTTGCGTGGAAACCCTGTTAGGGGAAAAATCATGATGGAGGTTAATCCACAATTTTGAATACTCAAAATATAATAGTTTACAAAAGGAATGCACTTGTATTTAGGCACACTGCCTAGAGATCACTGCTCAAGAGGAAAGATCACTGCCTTACAAAATTTAGATTAAGACCATTTGAAGGGAAAACTGAGTTAGTAGCATCTATCTATGCCAAATTATAGTTCTGATGAGGCTCATAGATTTGATTTTGGATCTATTTTCCAACTTTGTACTTCGCTCTACTCTGCTCTGCTTCTTTCTGCTCTTCACATCACTTACATAAAAACTCACACTACTATTCTTCTTAATTTTGCACTATATAATGATGTAATTCATATTCGCTCCTCTTACACACACATATCCACATATCCACTTCCTAAATAATATATATCCCCGTAATCAAGGACTTATCCTTCCATTAGTCGGATTCATAAAATATTAGGTTATTTTCATCTTGTTAGCCATATCCACCAATAAATCATTATGTGCATCCTCCAAAGTCGGTTAAGATAAAGAGACGACCAAAAAAATAGTTAATCGAGCATGAAGAGTTTTAATTAGATTCATCTTATACATCCATGATCACTATACTTGTCGGGTCGACCTTCTAGCATAGATAATCAACAAATTAGTTCACCGGACCTACTAGATCACGTACAAGAGAGTGTGCACCAAAAAAATCATTCACCAAGGTATTATAAACATAAAAATATTTTCTTTGGGGATCCTCAACTCAAAATATATGTACGGTAAGGTGTTTAGATCAAGTTTTATGCTTGTAACTAAATGCTTTGTTCTTCACCCTTTTTCGCTGGTAGAAATCAAAATTGCAAACCGGATAGGTTAGTTGGGTTGCCATCAATGACAACACTTATAATCCATATACTAATGATCTCACCCACCATATTCCAACAGGTTTGTAAGTTGGAAATGATCAGTGACAGTGATTTTGGTGCCAAGTTTTGGCATGCTTCAAGAAATAGTAATGCAGATGTTATTCAATTATTCTTTGCATCTTCTTTTGTAGTCACAATGGAGAATGATCTTGCAATATTTTCCAATATTATGTTCTTTATAAACAATGAAAACAATTGTTTTTGATGTATTCATTCATTCTTTTTGATGATAGTAATTCTCTTTTGATGAATTATGGTCTTTAACAATGGCATTCTTTAATGACAATTGTTGGCTAATAGGTTGTAAATGGTGAGACAATCTTGTTGTAGAGTATAGATATAGTGGCCTATCTTGCATTCATTGAAAGTAGATGACCCTCCTATGGTTTGAAAGTTGAGTTTTGAAATGTAATCAAATCATCACCAAGTTTTTGTATTTGATCAACCAAGAAGAGACCTTTACAAAGGTTAAAACTACAAAACTTTTCTTTCTGTCACCAAGCTCTTCTAGTCTAAGGATACTATTTTGAAAAGAATGGTTTATTTGATCTTCAAGGAGATTTCTCCTTCTCCCAATGAGATTATTATTGTTACAAGATCATTAATGAAAATCATGAATAACATCACAGCTATGTACTTGGCAAATACAATATGTTTTAATGTAAAATCACTAATGGCATATTAGTGTGTCAAATTAAGAGATATCTAAAACAAGGCATTGTTGATTTGCATGGTAGTACTTAAGATAACAGTATACCATCCTTAATAGAAGTCCCTACCATTGTTGGTGAAGACAATGTGTTGTTTTAGTACCAATGAAGCAATTGTGATGGAAGTTCTGCAACAAAGGAACAATGCATTTTGTCTTACATGACTTGGATCTACTTGTGATTTGCTATGGAGATTTCCAAATTCTTGGCTGTCCTTGACATGAGTTGCCCATGGTTTGTCTTGCATTTAGTGTTCTTGAAAGGGGGAGAAAATGATCTTTTTGTTGCATAGTTTTAGGGGGAGTTTTTCAATGCATATTATATATTCCTAGGTTATATTTTCAGCGTCGTGAAATCTTGGTTTAGTTTTGACACCATGGTAGTTCTATATTTCATTGTGCATTTCTCTTTTCAGTTTTATTCATTCAAATTTGATGTTGTTTTGTGTCACTATGACAACAAATTGTTGTTCATGAGTAGGTATTTTTTGATTTCCCACCCCTTTGACCTTTGGCATTGTTGTCAAAAGGGGGAGAAAAGATTAGGTTTTCCAACAGGTTCAGCGTAAATGGTTGGAAAATAGGTTCATGGTACAAGTTCATATTTTCATTCAAGTTATATTCTATTAATTTCTTTGGAAGGTTTGACACAATGCCAAAGGGGGAGTTTGTTGACCCCTTTGACATTGTTTTTGGCATTGATGTCAAGAGTTCATCTTAGCACTTACAGTGTTGGCAAGTATTTAAGTTTGAATTTGGATTACATTCATCTATCATTGATCAATATATTGTTCAATGATTGATCTTAGCATATTGACCTTTGCACTTTGGCATTGGCTATCAAATCAACACAAGGCATTATTGTGTCCTATTATGGAAAATATCGACACACATTATTTGTAATTTTGATGTTTATCATTCACAAGTGTTTGGGTATTATGTGTTTATGGTAGCATTGATTTTAAACACCAACACAAATGATGATGTTTTGTTTTTGGCATAGAATGCCAATATCATTGATTGAATCAAAGTGAGTAAAGTTTTTCAACACAAATTATTGTGCACTAAATAATATCATTTGGAAAATATAAGGCGATAGGAAAGTTAGGGTAGTTTGTGGAAGCTTGGTGAACGATGAAGGAAGGAATGGTTTTTCAGCTAGTAATTTTTCGAGAACGGTTTCCAAGTTCAAATGGAAGTTCATTGACTTCATTTCAGGAAAAGGTTTAAGATGTGAAAGTGGTGATGTTGTTAATGGGTGTCAAAATGGTCTTCTTATTATCAAAGGTAGTTTCAACCTTGGCCTATTTTCTTCAAGAGAATTCATTTTATTTACTACTCAAGTTCAATATGTTATGCAAAGGTTTAATACTCATTGGTTCTAATTTTTTGTTAAAAAGAACTGACTATATGTGAAGGGTTGTTATAGAAAGTTTTTTAACAATGAGTTCATTATTATTTACATCTCCTTCAAGTATCATTAGGGGTTTCAGGCTATATGATGCATATAAGTATTTTTTATGTATTCACACATTTTGTATAGTGTTTCGACCATGTTATCCATGCATAGAGAGTTCTTTGAGGGTAGAGTTTGGTGTGTCTATTTGAAACCCAGGTTGCATTAGTGTTTGTATTGAGTAACACCTTGAGTTAGTCTGTATTAAATTTTATACATAGATTTTAATTATTGTGTCGACTTGGGAGTTTGGGTTTCATGTCACATTTATATGTGTCTTGTTTTTGATGTATACATATAGCTTGCATAATCTGTCGATGATGTTTAAGAGGAAGTTTAGTTTGTTGAAGGTGAAAGAATCTCAATGTCTTCAAGGGAAGTTATGGAAACTATTTGAACAAGATTCATTTGATAGTTTCAGTTAGTGACAGATGGTAGAATTATTAGAAATTTTTATTGTTATAAAAATAGTGATATGTTATTGTTATTGGTTGGGTACTTTCATAGAGATAGCATGTTGAGTTTATGAGCATAATTCTGAAATGTTGTTTTGCAAAACTATATGCAAAATAGTGAAGTGTATAATCTGATACATTTTGTGTTTTGAAGATTCCAATTTGATGAATCTTTAGGACATTGAATGTGTTAGGTTGGAAAGTAGAAATTTTTCGCATGAAAAAGAGCAACCCTCTATAATTGATTTCTTTATGTTTTATAGAATGTTGTAAGGTCATCTCATTGAGACAAAGATTGACCTTTTTCTAGTGAGGAATTTTGTAGCCAGTGAGGCATTTTGTAGCTAGTGAGGCTTTGTCAGTGATGCATTCTATAGTCAATGAGGAATTTTGTAGCCAGTGAGGCTTTTCCAGTGAGGCATTTTACCGAGTGGTTTTTCTTCCCTATGAGGATTTTCCACTCATGAAAAATAGTTTTGTTATGGTGTGATTGCCTTCTTCTGATTATCTTTGAGTTTTCTCAATTATTTCACATTTATTTGTTAGATGTTACATTCAATAAATGAATATTTGTATCATTGAAATAACATGATCATAAATTGGTACAAATTCATTAAGTAAAATTGAAGATCTACGTATACTCTTTGTGATGAGTCAAGTTTGATAGATTTATATACATGATGCCACACTTGATAGTTGAACTATTCTTATCTTGCATTTTATAAGGTCAAAGTTTTAAAAGATTAATTTAAGGTTATTTTATATTTTTCATACCATTGATTCACCCCCTCTCTCAATGGTATCATACTCCAACGAAAGATTCTCTAGGAAGCTCAAATTCTCAAGTAATTTATCGATTAGACCTATAGTAGTGCAAGAACCTTTCCAGCAGTGGGGCATTAATTTTATTGGAGAAATATTAGACAAGTCTAGTGGAGGTCACTCTTGGATCCTTGTTGGTACAAATTATTTTACTAAATGGGTAGAAGCAATTCCAACAAAAAGAGAAACAAGTAAGTTATTCATTGATTTTTTGATGGATAACATATCAACTAGGTTTGAAGTGCCTGAGAAAATTGTTTCAGATAATGCAATGTGCTTTAGGTATGAGGAATTCACAAATTTTCTTCTAAACATGGCATTCAGGCATCCTACTATTCACCATATCACCCACAAGGTAATGGTTAGGAAAAATCAAGCAACAAAAGCTTGTTTAAGATCATCAAAAGGATGATTGAAAATAATAAGAAAGCTTGGGACTCCAAGTGAAATTTGGCTCTATGGGAAGATAGGGTAACAGTCAAGAATTCCACTGAATATGCCCCTTTTGACTTGGTCTATACAATATCAACAAGGTTACCTCAGAAAAATCTTATGAAGATGTAAAAATTTGTCCAAGAATACAATGAAGATATGTCTAATGATATGCAACACATAATTTATGCCTTGATGGAGGTGGATGAGATGAGAAGAGATGCTCAGTAGAAAAATGTTAAGTTGTAATTGTAGATCAAGAACCTATATGACAAGAAAGCATCTCCAAGAAACTTTCAAGTAGGAGATATGGTGTTATGTTGAATGTCAGGTCTGAAGATAAAGGAAAAAATGGGAAGCTTTATGCACTGTGGCTAGGCCCTTATCTGATCAACAATACCCATGGTGAGGATTCCTACTTTTTACAAGATTTAAATAGTGAACTTCTTGAACTGCTAGTACATGAATTTTTTTTGAAGTCATATTTATCTTGAAATATATTCTTTTCCCTATACATTTTAAATTTTGTATGTTTTGTATATATGTTTGGTTTGCTTTGGTTGGGTCTGGTTTGGTTGACTACGCCATCTGAGTAGTTTCCTACTTTTTGGTTCTCTATATTGGTCTACTTCAACCTTGAGTTTCTGAGATCTCACTTTGTTCTTGAAGAAAAAACGTCCCCAACTAGAGCCACTAGTGGAACCCTTCAAAAAAAAGAAATCTCCATTGATAAGCATTACAAAATTTAGCTATTTTCTAATCTTGGTGTGTCCTAAGGCTTAGGGGCTCAGTCTTAATTCTATTATAAGGTTTATGCATGCCTTAAACTCTCTTAAAAACCCTAAGTGTCAATATTTTTCATGTGTTCTAATTCACTATTGACTAGTTTCTACCTGTTCCTAGTCTCTTAAGTCATATCTTGAGCCTATAAATCCATCTAGTTTCCGACTCCTTAAACTTAGTATTCTTGATTGTTACCTGTTGAATCATTTTAATTCTATCTTATGCTAATGTGGGTTACAAATATTTTAATATATGCTAAGGTCCCTATGCATGGGTTTAATATTTTGTCATTGGTCTAAAGTCTTGGACTTAGGTTTATTTCCCCATCTCTCATTGTCCTATTCAAGGCACTCTTTTAAGTTGCTAACATTCTGCATGTGCAGATTTAAAATTTTCATGCAAGTTGTTAGATGTAAGTGGTTGTATCTTGATTGCTCCCTGCTCCCCCATTACCTTTTAATATTCATTAAATATTCAAGTGGGATGGAAAGAAGGTGACATGTGTCTCCTTTTCTAGGTGGGGCCCATTATCATGTGAAGTCAACAAAGCACCGATCTCTAACAGATCAACAATTGAGATGAGGTGATCTAGGTTAATCCTGACCATCCCCCATTAGCCTGCAGGGGACCCACCAACATCTCTTGTCTCTTAGAGGGGAAGTGGGGAAGTTCCACATGGTGTAATCTGGGCCATCAAGGAACTATATTGAGGCATGAAATATTTTTTCAAATATTTCAGCATAATATTAAAGGTTGTTAACAACCGAGCTACTAAAGGGCCTATTTAAGGCACATGTTTAAAAGTGGAAAAGATGTTTTAATCCTGACCATTCATTAGGTCCAAGGGTTATGCACTAAGGAAAAGGGTTCCAAAGGTAAAATACATGTATGTTGGAGGCCCCAAATTTAATCTAGGCCATTCCTTACCTCTTGGTTGCCTTAATATGCATGTGGGTTAAACCCAACGAGCAAGTGAGGAGATGACATGTAGCCATTTTGAAGGCTTGTTGGGATGGTGGAGCTCCCAAGATGAATTGGAGACAAATCCACATGGCATATTTTGATTGGTTGATGCAGATAGTCCTATATGGTTAGATTTTCAAACTTTTTTGAATTGATCTAGGCCATCCATCAAGTCAACTCATCACAGGATCAACAACTGAAATTTAAAGTTTGAAACTGGGGTCAAGTTCTATTATGGTTCACATGAGTGAATAGTAATGGTGGATATGAAATTGAACTACCAAATTGGTTTGTTTTAAATCCATAAAAAATATGTTTTAAAGCATAATTGTAATCCATTAAAGTATTTATCGCATCTAAGGAGTTCTTGTTGCATATTGGAGCTCATTCACCAAATAGACATTAGGGTTTCAAGGCGTCTGCAAAATCATAAGTGAAATTGATACCTTACCTTTCAATTGTTTGAAAAATTGTTGAAAGTGTTCACATTTTCATTTTTTCAAAAGGATTTATGGTTTTCTTGCATTTATTTTAAGTTTTGACATACAATTTGAATGATAATTTTGTTAAGTCTTGTTTTTATATACGTCAAACCCGTGTCCTAGCTACAATCTTATAGTTTCTTTACAAATTAAAACCTAGTTTGCACAAAACGCTCGTACCATGACACCTCCACGAGCCTAAAATTTTGAATAGAAGAAAAGACCTCTCCCCTAGGACCTAGTCAAACAATAAAAACCCTCAACATTTGATAAACCTAAGGGTCAATTGTTGTTCTGAGGTACTCAATTATGGATGGGCTCCTTGACAATCAGTGTAACATCAAAGATGCCACATTACCCTACACTAGATGGGCTCAATTCAACTATTGGTTTGGCAACCAAAATTGTGGCATCCCTATTGGTAACCCCTGGAGATTAGACATGGGGAAATTGGTTGTGTGAAATGTATACATGGATGTTGATCTCCTAAGATCAGTGACAGTAAACTATGACCCACTTTCTAGAATTGTAAGAACATATGATGGAATTGAAATGGTAAAGGTTACCAAGGAGGAAATTATTGAGGTATTAAATTTGATTGAGTGGAGTGAAGATATGGTAAAGATTGATGAAAAGGCACTTAGAGTTGAGTATGAGAAAGAAAGACATACTTTTAAGATAAAAGTTTTGTAGCATTTTATAGCGTGTGTCAAAGGTCAACAAAAAATTATTTTGGGCCCATCAGATAAAGATCTTTTCTATATTGATTACTTTGTGAAGTATTTCCAAGGGAATTTCTATTACTTATGCAAGATCTTAGGTTTTGACCCATCTACAGGCATGTCAATGGCCAAAATGTATATGGCCACTCATATCCAACACTCCACTTGCAATACCCTCTATGATTTTGCATCCCACTTGACTAAAAGTATACATGAGGGCCCGGTTGCACTAAAAATAGTGAAAATGGGGTAATATTCTATTGGTAATATTTATTCATGCATATGCTGCTATATAAAGGAGAAAGTTACTTTGGAAAGGATATGACACTTGTTAGGAAGGATGATAATATTGATTTTCCTATTGAATGTTGGACCAGATTCCTTGATAGGAATGACAACCAATACAATTTTGTGGTGTTTGAGAATATATTTTCTTGTAAATTGAGGAGAGTTTTTATTTTGAATATGCCAAGAATCCCTACAACCTTGTATGATTTTTTGAGGCCTAAAGATAGGAAGCATTATTTGAATATTTAGCACAATTGGGGAGATATCATTCCCTACACAAGCTACACAATTTTGAGGGTGTATGGAACAAGTGTTGTACCCCACATATTTCCAAGAGATGAGCCACTAAGAGTTGGTTTTATAAAAGTGATGTGGTAGTTAGGAGATGTAGAGGATAACCATTTGAGGGATTAGAGGAAGGGAGCCTTTTTCCCTACATACACTATTTTATCTAACTTTTTCATGAAGGATGGAGGATGGTGGAAATTTTTTGATGTCCTCAAACCCTTTGGGATGAAAAGGGTTAGATCTAGAAGTCATGATCTTGAGGGTTTATGACATGAATTAAGGCCACGATCTAGAGCTCTAGGTTCATCCACAACTTCTATTTTCCTGAAGATGTGATCAAGAATATCTTTGACTTCTAAAAGAAAGATGATAGAAAGATGAAATGGATTTCCTTCAACAAACTAGAAAATGAAATGCAATCAAAGGACCCATAGTTCTTAGCTCTTATAGACATAAAGGATGAAATTCAAAGAGCCAAATAAGTATTTCAGAAATTTGAATAGGTTATGGGGAGATTGAAAGAAGAAAGATTAATTCAGAACAAGGGGAAAGTTGTTGTAGTAGAGGATCAAGGTAAGGGGAAATACCCTATGATGGAAGAAAG
The DNA here is from genome assembly GCA_007115665.2 of Sequoiadendron giganteum. Lineage (NCBI taxonomy): Eukaryota > Viridiplantae > Streptophyta > Pinopsida > Cupressales > Cupressaceae > Sequoiadendron > Sequoiadendron giganteum. The sequence continues at coordinate 372,571,995 of CM021108.1, read as the reverse complement.
ACCCACCTACCAGCTCCCTAAAATAGTACTTATTTTTGAAAGGAGAAAGGATAGGGTGAAGGAAAAGCAAGCAGTGATCAACTCTTCTTAATAAGAGGAGCCAAGAATGCCTTCACCAATACATGAAATGCCACCATTATATCCTCCAAGTTCAATCGGTCCTATGATTATTGAGGTCGATTCATCATGAAGGGTTACATCACCACCAAGGTAGCAACCTCCAAAGAAATAGAAGGTAGAATCAAGTGGCTTGGTTGACTATGCTGAGGACTTTGAGGATGATATTCTTGTTATCGAGGAAGAAATGCAAAAAGGCATGCATTATCCCCCTAAGAAGATGGTACCATATAAAATGGGCCTTATACTAAGTAAGGTGGATCTAACTAGCATGGATAATATAGATGATGTCAGGGAAGAGGCTTGCAATAATTTATGGATGATGAATCATTTGTCAAGTCCTCTGCTTTCATGGAATTTGCATGGAGAGAAAAAAAGGATGAATATGTTAATAACATTTTCAAGAAGAGGATCTTAAACCCCCAACTACCTGTTAAGATTATACAAGCTCAAGTAATGAAAGAAATGAAAGATATTTTTCAAAACATCATAGCACAAGAAGGAAAATAACTGGTAGGAAAAAGTTGTCTTCACTTGCTTCCAGAATGGGACCTTACCTCTACTATAGATTTTTATACAATGAGGAGATATGATAATCCCTTGTATAATTTAAAAGAGGAAGCAACAATTGCATTGCAAGGATCTTCCTTTAGTGAGCAATAGGAGACTCTAGCAATTTGTGCCCTATCCCAAAATATAAATAAGTTAGAAGTTGTAGAGCTTGTTGTAGATTACAAGGGAGGGCTGGTTATCAAGAGGGTATCTAATACCTCTATAATTGAAGCAACCACCATGTATGTAAATGTTGCCCAATTTACAAAGGAAATGGGAGATTCTACAATTGAAAATAAAGAGAAGTTCAGAAAGATGTTTAATGACATTGATTGAATACAACAAAGCTCAACAAAATATTGCAGAGCTAGAGACAAAAATGGCATTGTTAAAAGAGAAGATGTATAATTTGAAAACCAATGTGCCAACATAAAAAATTATGCTTCTCCCTCTTAACCTCAAGAGAAATTACCATCTACCCCTATGCCTCCACCAAATATTTCATTGGTAATTGTGCCATACAATATGGGAAATGTTCCTATAGTAATTGAATGACCAAGCTCTTCACGTGCACATCAAACTAAGGAGATCAGAAGAGAAGAATTGATTGGAAAGTTTAAAATATATGAGGAAAGATGCAAGAACCAAGGAAGATTGATCCTTACCAGAAATATAAAGATTGTGACTGTATTTTTGGAGCATCTGAACAAGGGAATTTACAAGAGATTGATTAACATCCATGCTAATCATTCCTCCATGTTTGATGCAGTAAATAATTTTGACAAAGACAAGGAAGTGGCCATCCCACTTATGCAGAAATACATTCTGAGATGCCAGAACCTCAGGCTCATGGTTGTTGGTTCCAAAAAAGATGTTAACAAGCTAGACAACATTCAACCTACCCTTAAGCTCGTAGGTGGAATCCAAGAGTTCCAAGGAAATATTGAGTTGTTGTAGGAAAAATTAAGGGAGCTAGTTAGGGGTTTTGATGAGATGAATTTTGGTCTGCTCCTTGACATCCTAAATGAAAATGGTGAGGTCAAATCCCTATAGGATTAGAAGGAGAAAGCAAATGAGGTGATTGAATCTCAAGAAACTTTAATCTGTGAAGGGGATGACATGTGAATGTTGAAGAGTAGCATGGATATGCTTACCCAAGTAGGGTTGTCCCTTGAAGAGTTTGACAAGGAAGATAACCAAGTGGTGACCAAATATACTCCATATAGGGCAAAATCTAGTAGTGTCGTTGGTTTCAATTGGCCTTCTAGGGAATTTCAGCTCTAGAGGGACAAATACCTTGATGTCTTGGATGATTAGGCTATTGATGTGGTAAGGTGATTATTTCTATTTTGTTCCTATGTCTATAAAAATGGAGAATAGTGGTAGGGAGAATACAATACATGGCCCAGAACTAATATAGTGGTGCAGGAGCACACCTAGGCTAACCTCCATTGTTTCTATATTTTGGGCTTGTATCTGACATTAGCCAAGTTAGAGGAATTGTATGTTTGTTTTGGACCTTAGAAGGTCATTGCAATGTGGGCTAGGTGAGTTAGTCGTTAGGACTAAGGTCACCAAATTAGTCATTGTTAGTAGCTTTTAAATTGCTTAGTGTTTAGTAGTTTAGGTTGGAATTTGAGTCCTAAATGTGTTATAAACACATGAATGATGTTAGGAAGATGCCATGAAGCCTTTAATGGTGTTGGTTACTCAGAATATAGGAAATAGAGGTCCTAAGAGTTAGGAAGGTGACTTAGTGGCAAAGGTTGCATGCAACTTGGTTACATAAGATTCCCTAAAAGATAGGAGTGGGGAATCGACCAACAAACCCTGAAAACATGGTGAATGGCACCTAATATGAAGGAGACTCGAATTCAAGTGTAGGGAGATGGCAATGAGACAGTAATCAATTTTGTAATCAAGTTTGGAATAGTGAAAAGAGCTCTGCAAATTCTATGTTTTATGTGAACTCCGAGTGATATTGAGTGACAGTGATATTAGTTGGATCGAATGCTTTGAATTGGTGATAGTATTGTGTTCATAGAATAGTTTTAAGACTTTTTCATTTAGTAAGTGAGTTGAGTTAAATTGTGTTAGTGTTCTCTAGAAATAGTTAGCATTTAGGGGTTTCACTGGTCCTGTCTTGACCAGTTGGTCTTTTTATGGCTCCCCCATGAAATCTAGTCACGGGACTATCCTGAGGATAGATGGATGTGTTAGGGGAGCCATTGATCTATACATATGTAGAGGTAGGATTCATGGAGAGTGGAGCAAGTGTATTTAATTTCAAGTCTTAGGCGAGCTTAAAGAGCCCGGTTAGAGGTTTGACAGTAGGAATTGAAGAAAATAGGTAGGGGAGTGAGGTACAGTACAAAACAGGTATAGTTCTAGGTAGGGTGTAACCCTATCCTAACATGCTTGAAGGATTGATGTTCCATCAATCCATTTGGGTGAGGTTTGAGCAATAAAAACCAAGGGATCCTAAACCCTAGGCCTATTATCCCTATTTAACCTAGATAATAGGAAACCTATGCACGAACACCCTAGGGGTCTGCACATTGTTGAGTCCTTTAGAGAATCCAAAAGGGAACTTGAAGGTGGAATTAGGTTGTCAAAGTGTTCAGGAAAGTTTGGCAAGAACTAGGAAAAGGACACTGTGAAGGGCTACAAGAAATAGGTCTTCAAAAGGAAAATTTTGTCACCCGATTGGAGAAAGGCTTGGAGATCTTTCAAAATGGATCCAAGTGTGAGCAAATGGATGAGTTTCAAATTATTTGACACCCCTGCAGTCAATTCAATGTTTTGTGTGTTGGTGGCACTTAGAGTCTTCTAAGTGTGGAAGAGAGAGTTGAGGTGAACTAAGGGTGATAGTCTTTCAAGGTTAAGCACAAGGGATTAGTCTCTTAGAGAAGAGTTAGACAAGGTCTTAGTTAATCATCTAAGCATTTTTAGATCCTAGAGGAGATTAGGATCCTAGGAGGAGGCAAGTAAGGTCTTCTTAGTTAGTTGTGCAAGCACACCTTGGAACACTTACACCATATTGGTATTAGAGCTACGTTTGATCAGGCTTGTGGTTGATGTTACAACCCACTGAATCAGTAGGAGAGAATACACTAGAGGAAGACAAAACCATGGTGACTAATGTTGAGTTAGCCAAGAAGGTTGAAGAACAAGAAGAGGATAATAAGTTACTAAGAGAAAGATTGGCTCGAATGGAACAACTCTTGGGAGAAGTCCAAGAAAAGGCAGATAAGGTAAAGGATAAAATAGATCAGAATGAGGAGAAAGAATCCATAGAAAAGGAGTTGGAATTGGAAGAGGAAGCTCCAACCCCTGACCCTGTCATTCCTGAAGAACCCTTCTTGAAGGTACTAAAGGCTTTAAGTGGCAAAGCTTTGGAAGGTGTGCCATTGTTCAGTGGACAAATGGATCCAGATTCAGTCATGGATTGGATAGACAATATTGAGAATCACTTTGAATGTGATGGTATATCAGAGGCTCAAAAGGTCATGGTGGCCAAGTCAAGGTTGAGAGGTTCGGCTCTCACATGGTGGAAGTTTGTGCAAAATGAAAGAGAAAAAGAAGGAAAGGGTCCTATAGTTACATGGAAGGGCATGGTAACCAAAGTAAAATAGACCTACCTACCTGATGACTATGAAGTCCAGTTGCATCGAAGAAGACACAATCTTAGAAAAAAAGATCTAGATGTCCATGCATACACTAAAGAGTTCCAAAATTTGTACCTAAGATCAAAGGTGGTTGAAGATGAAAGCATCAAGCTAGCAAGGTACTTGAATGGACTCAAATGGTCTATTCAAGAAGACATGAGTCTGGTGAACTTCAAAACTATCCACCAATGTTATCAAATGGCCTTGAAGATAGAGGAGAAAAGCAAAAGGAAGCAAGAGCAAACTTCCAAGAGTAGAGGTAAAGGAAAAGATAGTAGAGGACAAAGAGGTGGCTATGGTGGAAAGAGTTCAGAACCGAGGGCTCAAGGAGAAGTGAAGCACACAGAGCAGTAAGAAGGAAGCTCTAGTAGAGGTGGTAGAGGAAGAGGCTCTAACTTTAGAGGGAGAAGTGGTGGACAAGGAAGAGGTAATTACTTTGCCAATATGAAGTGTTATCACTGCAATCAAATAGGACACCCTGCCTATAGGTGTCCAGAGAAAGGTAGTACTTCTCAAAGAGGTGATAAGAGAACTAATCTAATTCATGATGAGACAAATGCAGCAGAGAAAAATTATGAGGTACCATTAAATTCTGAGGAAGGTGAGAACCTCATGATGAGGAGAACTTTAATCAAAGAGCTGATTAAGGAAGAACCAAGCCAAAGGAGGTCCCTGTTTAGGATAAAGTGCAAGATGATGGGGAAATTATGTAGAGTCATCATTGACTTAGGGTCAACTGACAATATTGTGTCAGAGGAAGCATTCAGCAAGCTAAAGTTGACAAGGATATCCCACACAGATCCTTACAAGGTCACATGGCTAAATAAAGGCCAACATGTGTTAGTAAATGAACAAGCATGGGTGGAGTTCTCAATTGGAAGGTACAAGGACAGAGTTTTGTGTGATGTGTTACCTATGGATGCATGTCACTTGCTCCTAGGTAGACCATGGCAATTTGACCGTCAAGCTATGCATGATGGAGTGAAGAACTCCTATACTTTCAAGAAAGATAAAGTAACATTCAAAATTCAGTCATTGTTAGAAGATACATAGGTGAAGATAGCAGGTCCTAACATACTTATGGTTGGTGAAAAAGAGTTCTTAGAAGCTTCGGAAGAAGGAGAAGGAATTGGCTATGCACTAGTGTTAAGGCCAAGAGAGGTAAGTGGTGACAAAGCAACCAAGAAGCCAGAGTTACCTAAAGAGATACAAAGCATGTTGCAGACTTTTGAAGGCACTGTAAGTAGTGGACAACTAGCAGCATTACCTCCCAAAAGAGCTATAAGTCATAGGATAGACTTCATACCAGGAGCTAGCCTTCCCAATAAAGCAGCCTATAAGATGACCCCTCAACAAAATGAGGAAATAGCTAGAAAAATACAAGAACTCCTAAACCAAGGTCTCGTTAAAAAGAGCATTAGTCCATGTGCCAAACCCACTGTCCTAGCACCTAAAAAGGGAGGAGATTGGAGGCTTTGCACTGATTCAAGGGCTATCAATAGGATAACTATAAGATATAGGTTCCCTATCCCTAGGATTGAAGACCTAATGGATTGTCTAGGTGAAGCTAAGTACTATAGCAAGATGGACTTAAAGAGTGGTTATCACCAAATTAGGATACATGAGGGAGATGAGTGGAAAATAGCCATCAAAACTAATGAGGGTTTATATGAGTGGCTTGTCATGCCATTTGGATTGTCTAATGCCCCCTCCACATTCATGAGGCTCATGAATGAAGTCCTCAAAGACTACATTGGAAAATTTGTAGTGGTATATCTTGATGATATACTAATTTATAGCAAGACAAGAGAAGAACATCTCAAACATCTAGAGCTGGTTTTCAAGAAGCTACATGAGGAGAAGTTGATGATCAATTTAGAGAAGTGTGAGTTCATCAAGACAGAGCTAGTGTACCTTGGATTTTTTCTATCACATGGCAATCTGAAAATGGACAAGACCAAAGTGGAAGCCATCCTCAATTGGCCTACTCCAAGGACAGCAACAGAGGTAAGAAGTTTTCATGGCCTTTCTCAATACTATAGGAAGTTTATAAGGCAATTTAGTGCTATTTGTGCTCCTATGTTGGATACCATTAAAGGAGGCATAAAGACTAAGTTTGTATGGAATGAGCAAGCTAGCAAGAGTTTTAAGTTGTTGAAGGAAAAGATTGCTACCCAACCTGTTTTAGTGTTGCCAAGCTTTGAGAAGCTATTCACCATTGAGTGTGATGCAAGCAATGTGGCTATTGGTGTTGTTCTAAGCCAAGAGGGCAGACCGGTGGCTTTTCATTCAAAAAAGTTAAGTGAAGCCAAGAAGAAATATTCTTCTTATGACCTTGAGATGTATGCATTGGTTCAGGCTTTAAGGAAATGGAGGCACTACTTGCTTCCCAAGGAATTCATAGTATACTCAGACAACCAAGCACTTGGTTTCCTAAATTCACAAGAGAAATTGAGTCACAAGCACATGAAGTGGGTTGAATACCTGCAAGCTTACACTTTTAATATCAAACACAAGAAAGGAGTACTCTACAAGGTGGCAGATGCCTTGAGTAGAAGAGCTCTTACCATCCAAGAAATTCAGTTGAAGAGCATGGGAATAGATCATTTCAAGGATCTATATGCAGATGATGAAGATTTTGCAGACATTTATAAGGTATGTGCTGAATACAAGAATCATTTTCATAGTAGGTATGTTGAATATACTTTGCATAGTGATCTCTTGTTTAAGGGAAATCAGTTATGTGTCCCTAGAGGCTCTATTAGAGAAAATTTGATTCAGGAAAAGCACAATGGAGCATTGAGTGGTCATTTTGGGATCACAAAGACACAAGAACTTGTTCAAAGGTTCTATTATTGGCCAAGGATGAATCTTGATATAAGAAGGTATGTGGAAAGTTGTGTAGTATGTCAAAAGGCTAAGGGCACTTCTTCAAATGCAGGCCTATATCAACCACTACCTATTCCTACTAGGCCATGGGAATGCTTGAGTATGGATTTTGTAGTTGGGTTACCCAAGACAAGACAAGGCATGGATAGTGTTTATGTAGTTGTGGAAAAATTCAGCAAGATGGCTCACTTTGTGCCCTGTAAGACAACTAATGATGCTAGTCAAATAGCCTCTCTCATCTTCAAAGAGATAGTAAGGATACATGGGTTACCATTGAGAATTGTGTTAGACAGAGACACCAAGTTTATGAGTCATTTTTGGAAGACTCTTTGGCAGAGATTGGGCACTAATCTATCTTTTGGATCTGCATACCATCCCCAAACTGATGGTCAGACCGAGGTTGTAAATAGGAGCCCTGGAAATCTGTTAAGGTGCTTGACCAAGGAGTATGGTCAACAATGGGATCAGTTGATTGGGCAAGCTGAATATTCCTATAATGATACTGTAAATAGGTCCACAGGGAAGAGTCCCTTTGAAATTGTGTATGGCTTACATCCTAGGGGAATCTATGAACTAAGAAACCTAAGGGATGGAGTTCAAGGAAGTGGATATGTTGATGATTTTTCCTATGCAATGCAGGAGATTCATGACACAGTCAGGAAGACATTGACTGAGAACACTATGAAACATAAGACCAAGGTGGATGAGCATAGAAGAGAGGTTCAGTTTAATGTGGGAGACTTGGTGATGGTGCATCTAAACAAGTCCAGACTGCAGAAAGGTATTCCTCACAAGTTGCAGATGAAGAGGATAGGTCCCTGTCCTATCTTGGCAAAGTATGGGAATAATGTTTTTAGAGTGGAGCTACCGGAAGATAGTGGACTATCCTCTATTTTCAACATTGCAGATCTGGTTCATTACAAAGGATCACCACTAGATATGGATCAAAGCCTCAATGAAGTCATTCATGATGTGGAAGAACTCAAACTACCTTCAGCTACAGTTAAGCAAGCTGACAGTATACTGGATACTAGAGTCTACAAGAAGACTAGAACCAAGGAATACAAAGAACATTTGATCAAGAGGCATGGACAAACTGATGCTGATGCAGTGTGGATCAAAGAATCAAAGTTCAAGAAGTTGGGCATAGACCTCAACTTACTCAATCCAAGGGTGGATTGAACTCTTTTGTTTTGGGGAGGATGGTGCAGGAGCACACCTAGGCTAACCTCCATTTTTTTAATATTTTGGGCTTGTATCTGACATTAGCCAAGTCAGAGGAATTGTATGTTTGTTTTGGACCTTAGAAGGTCATTGCAATGTGGGCTAGGTGAGTTAGTCATTAGGACTAAGGTCACCAAATTAGTCATTGTTAGTAGCTTTTAAATTGCTGTGTTTAGTAGTTTAGGTTGGGATTTGAGTCTTAAATGTGTTCTAAACACATGAATGATGTTAGGAAGATGCCATGAAGCCTTTAATGGTGTTGGTTACTCAAAATATAGGAAATAGAGGTCCTAAGAGTTAGGAAGGTGACTTAGTGGCAAAGGTTGCATGCAACTTGGTTACATAGGATTCCCTAAAAGATAGGAGTGGGGAATCGAGCAACAGACCCTGAAAACATGGTGAATGGCACCTAATATGAAGGAGACTCGAATTCAAGTGTAGGGAGATGGTAATGAGACAGTAATCAGTTTTGTAATCAAGTTTGGAATAGTGAAAAGAGCTCTGCAAATTCTGTGTTTTATGTGAACTCCGAGTGATATTGAGTGACAGTGATATTAGTTGGATCAAACGCTTTGAATTAGTGATAGTACTGTGTTCATAGAATATTTGTAAGACTTTTTCATTTAGTAAGTGAGTTGAGTTAAGTTGTGTTAGTGTTCTATAGAAAGAGTTAGCATTTAGGGGTTTCACTGGTCCTGTCTTGACCAGTTGGTCTTTTTATGGCTCCCCCATGAAATCTAGTCACGGGACTGTCCTGAGGATAGATGGATGTGTTAGGGGATCCATTGGTCTATACATATGTAGAGGTAGGATTCATGGAGAGTGGAGCAACTATATTTAATTTCAAGTCTTACGCTAGCTTAAAGAGCCCGGTTAGAGGTTTGACAGTAGGAATTGAAGAAAATAGGCAGGGGATTGAGGTACAGTATGGAACAGGTACAGTTCTAGGTAGGGTGTAACCCTATCCTAACATGCTTGAAGGATTGATGTTCCATAAATCCATTTGGGTGAGGTTTGAGCAATAAAAACCAAGGGATCCTAAACCCTAGGCCTATTAGCCCTATTTAACCTAGATAATAGGAAACCTATGCATGGACACCCTAGGGGTCTACACATTGTTGAGTCCTTTAGAGAATCCAAAAGGGCACTTGAAGGTGGAATTAGGTTGTCAAAGTGTTTGGGAAAGTTTGGAAAGAACTAGGAAAAGGACACTGTGAAGGGCTACAAGAAATAGGTCTTCAAAAGGAAAATATTGTCACCCGGTTGGAGAAAGGCTTGGAGATCTTTCAAAATGGATCCAAGTGTGAGCAAATGGATGAGTTTCAAAGTATTTGACACCCCTGCAGTCAATTCAATGTTTTGTGTGTTGGTGGAACTTAGAGTCTTCTAAGTGTGGAAGAGAGAGTTGAGGTGAACTAAGGGTGATAGTCTTTCAAGGTTAAGCACAAGGGATTAGGCTATTAGAGAAGAGTTAGAAAAGGTCTTAGTTAATCATCTAAGCCTTTTTAGATCCTAGAGGAGATTAGGATCCTAGGAGGAGGCAAGTAAGGTCTTCTTAGTTAGTTGTGCAAGCACACCTTGGAACACTTACACCATATAGATTAGGCCTTTGATACAGTAATGTTAAAATATTGCATTCTCTCTAGTTTGAGATTGATGGCAGGGATGCAGATGTGGAGGTACTTTCTCCTTTTACTCTTTCTTCATTTTATGCTTTTCTTCCTTCAAGTTTTGAGTACATGGAATCAATTTTGGAAGCACATGGATTGACTACTACAATGACTACTAGGTGCATTTTGAGAGGTGGGACAAATCTCCATCGAAAAATGCAAATAGTTTATGTCCCATGTGATGTTTCCCTCCTTTGAAATTGCAAATATAATTGCATTGGGGAATATATTTTTTATCGGTCAAATAAGAAATGGACATCTATACATTTTGTCCCAAATCTTGTTTGATCCTTCATTTCTATAAGAAGGAATCCATGTCCAAATGTACATGTTGTTGATTGATCATAGAGAAAAATTTGTAATGAAAAATACAGAGAACAATTTAGATTTTTTTCTTAGGTTTTTGAGTCTAGTTGATATGAAAATGCAATTTTTTATAACAATACTAGCATTTGAATAGAAAATGGTGCAAATTCAAAGCCATTTCTCTCTTGGTGTATTCATTTCATGAACTAGTAATAAAGTGGTCAAGGGTTGTTTTTTTAATCTTCATTGTGTTCCAATGAATGAGTCGGTTTGTCTTTTTTTTTAATTCAAAGAATTAATAAAATTGATTGGATGAAGCTATAGGTTCATGTAATTCAATTATCAATATATTTGTAAGAAGTTATAGTTTAGGATATAATGATATGATGTTGTAATGTAGTATTGTAAAAGCTTTGTGGTTCTAAGTGTTAAGTTGTCATCTAATTATTATTGTTTTGATATTGACTATGTTTCCTAGGTTAAGGCACTCGTCTTGGTTTTGTATTTGGTATGTGATTTATTGATCATTCAACAACAATATAAATTCATAAACAAACGTTCTATCAAATTTTAATTGTTATTACTTCATATCTAGTTCTTCATTCTTTGCTCTAAATGTTATATGTGTAAAGGATCTGCCAAATTCTTGAAAGTTTTCATTTATTGAGTTGTGGTTAAGATAATGCATATGTTATTTGAAATATACTTGTTCATGAAGTGCATAAGTATTTAGGTACATTATAGCATTACCCTCCTAGGTTTTGCAGTGCCCAAAGTGTAGGAGGAAAGCATTGCTACTTTCAATTGTTCATTGGCCAATCCCTTCAGGTTGCTAAGAATTGGAAATGGAAATTCCATAGGCTTCTTTGAAGATCAATTTGGTTCTTAAAAAAAACCAACAGATTAGTGGCTCCATTTGGGAATTATGAAAATGTTCATGTCCCAGTATGCTTTGTGCAAGCATTGCTAAATTACAATTAGAGTCATATACATTTCCAAATAGGGTGTCAAGCTTTGCAAGAATTTTTCAAATTTTCTTGCAATTTATCATCTTAAGGTCACTTGCATAAATTTCTCTCAATAAATGGTGTTTCATTGCAAATCTTCCAATTAGATTGTTGAGGGTTTGCTTAGAAGTTCTATGTGTTTCCCAAATCCTTGCAATTATCTAAAAGATCCTCATAATTGTTATCATTATTTTCAATTCCCAATCATTTTGGGTGGCGACTCTGAAGTCTCTACACCAATGTGCATTATTCAAAGAAATCAAGAAAGTATTGAAGAGGATGAATTGTGAAAGAAAGATGAGGAAAAAAAAAGATCAGATGAAGAAGCATCCAAAAGAAAAAATGGAAGGTGAACGTCAAAATACTCCCAAGCAATCATGGATATAAAAGGATGCAAATATAAGTAAGTGTACTCCACATCCTATACTTGAAAATCAATTTCCTTCAAGAAATTATAGTAGTCATGAAATCCAACAAAATTTGTTAGGGTTAGATTATGAGGATGAAGAAAAGGCATGAGTAATTTTTTTGTAAATGTCCATGTCTAGACCCAAACAATTAGGAAGTAGAAGTAGGGGATTCCATCACAATGTTTCTACTATGAATGTCGCTACTGGTAATATTCTCCCTCTTATATCTAATGGATATTCTCCTTTACCACCTGACTTGCTAACTTGATCCAATTATGATGCCAAAACCTTATAGACCTGCAAAATCCTTAGATTTAGAGACTACTCTCCCAGATCTTGAAGAAATTTTTGGAGATATTAATTCTCTCATAAGAGGTTAAAATCCATAATGAGATAAGAGTAAAAAAGGAAAATAAGGAGGAGAGAATCATAAATGCTATGATTAACAAAGATACATTACAAATAAAAATTCTTGAACTAAGAAGATCCTAAACCAATCATTACAGGTCATGTTGTATATAAATTTTTTGATAAGAAGACCGAATCTGATACCGTTAAAGATACCAATACCACCACTCGAATAAATCTGCATTTACTAGTACTATTTCTCCACACCCTACAAAAAGTGTCACCAACCAAATAGTTGATAAGGCTAAGAAGCCTATGAAATATTTGGTTATAAATGGAAAATCCACATCTCAAAAGCCTCCTCTGCCCCCTAAATCAGAATATATTAAAGACCAATTAAGAAGGGAAAATGAGGATCTAAAAAAGGAATTAGAAAATATGAAAATTATGGTTACTAATGTTGAAATGAAAAGAAATATTCATTTCTTGAAGACTTCATGCTTAACAGATGGTGCCATAGCATCCATATCACAAGAACTTCCTCATTCCTCAATAAATCCTACACCCACGGTTGATGGGAAAACTTCTTGTCATATAGATCAATCTACCCCTAATTCCAAGTCTCTAAACATAAGTAACACTAATTGTACCCACACTCAGTTTACCAATAGAAACATGGATCATAAGAAAGGAGGAGGTTAAGCTAATAGAAGTAATGAGGAAAGAGAAAATCAATTTCACAAGAAACCTATGCAATTGGAGAGGTATAGGTAGTTATTATTTGATGGGATTCCTGGATGCCCAAACCCCATTGACAATGATATCAGGGTTGTGTTGAGAAAGTTTACTGGAAATGATGCAATATTCGATGAGGATCACTTTAGGGCCTTCCTTAATTTGCTTGATGACTATGAAGTAGAACATGAGGATGTGGTTTTGAAGTTGTTCATGTATTCATTGATATAGGATGTGAGGGATGGGTATATCGGCTTACCAAATGGAAGTAGTGGCTCATGGGATGAATTTAAGAGAGTTTTTAGAGAACAATATGGAGATAAAACTCACCATAACTTTATACTCAATGAATTTAATTGTATCACTAAAGGAAAAAATGAGATGGTGTCTAATTTTAACATCAAATTTCATAAGGTTATGAATATGTTACCACAAAATTTGAGGTTGAATGATCAAGTGTTTCTAGTTACTTATTGTAATATATTTTATTCTAAAATGAGTTACCACTTGAAGATAAAAACCCTCAAAATTTGATGGATTCTTTTAAAATTTCTCTGCACATTGAAAGTAATAGAAGCGCTTTGGGCAAGGTGGGAAGGAGATATGATGTTAAAATATTGAATAATCCCAAGGATAAATAAGAAAAGGACTCTGGCACAAATCCTAACTATGATGAGAGATGGGATAAAGTGATGAGCACTCTCAAAGATATTAAATATATTGTTGCAAAAAATGAGAAGGGACTAGGAAATGACAAGAAATAGTTCTAGAAGAATGAAAATCTCCCAAGGCTCTAGGATTGTCCTTACAAAACCAATTGGAAAAAAGGAAATCTAATCCACAATAATAAAAAAAATACAAAAGATCAGGTCACTCTTGATCCCTTACAAAAGCACTCTACAAATTTCATTGATGAAGCTCCTTGGTGCATGGTTTGTCAGTTTCCCCACTCTCCTGACCAATGTGCAGTTGCAAAATTGGTGGAGGATGAACAAGGTTTACCAGATGATTATGATCAGTCCCATGAGGATGATGTTGAAGTCAATGTGATTATGAGTAGGTTTTATTTTCTTGATGATGAATTCTCATATGTTGTGGACTCTCATGAGCTTGATGTGGACAACCAAAGGCAAAGAGAAAATGCATATCACCAACACATTCTACCTGATGAAGACAATGATGATGATCATGAGGTGTTCACATTGGAAACAAATAAGGATGACGTGTCTTTAAGGAGGCCCTCAAATGAGTAAATTGCAAAATTAACCATATCCTTGGTGACATAGTCAGGAGGTTCCTACCACTTGAGAAATAAAATAGTGGGGGTGACCAAGGCAAGGTTGGTAGCCTCTTCATCAAATAGAATAATGGAAAAGGCAAAGAATCAAAGGCTGATAATAAAGTGGATGGGGCTAAAACCAAGGAAGGAAAGGGAGACAAAATTTGGGAAAATAAGGATGAGAAACCAAAGGTTGATGGAGAATTAAATTCTCCTATTGTGAAGGTGAAAACACAAAAGAAAAAATGTAAGCCTAAGAAGAAGGAAGCCAAGCCTAAATTTGAAACAAAAGGTGAGAAATAGAAGGAGAGAAACACTAAACAAGGTATGATACCAATTTATCTACCTAAATAAACTCCTATTGATATGTTTCAATTACTTTCTCAAGTAAACTTTTTTGTCCCCTTGCTTGAAATGATGAGGATCGATGAGTATAAACAAAAGGAAGTAGCACTTATCAATGGTGCTACTATAGATGCAATGAACCTGTGGTGTCTACTCCACCCAAATTGAGTGGAAAGGAATTGAAATAAAAGGAGGTTGAGGGAACCATTACAAAGATCCCTCATATCTACCTAGGAAATGAAATAACTTCCCGTCCTAGTAATATAGACCCATTATTTATAACTTTGATTGTTGATGGAAAGTTCTGGAAGAATTGTATGATTGACTCAAGAGTCTAACAAAATTATTCTAGTTAGAATCATGAAGGAGATGGGATTGAAATTTGATAGTACCCATGGAAAGTGTTATGTGATGGATTCTAGAGAAGTCCCTGTAATTGGTGTGATCAATGAAATCCCATATAGACTAGTTGCATTTGAGAAAAGGAATTCAAAATGAGTGTGAAAGTGGTGGAAATTCCACCAAATTATGGAATGTTGTTGTCAAGAAGATGGAGTACCTCCATGGGGGGTAGTATGTAGTGTGAAATGTCTTTTTCCACTTTCTAAATTGATGGAAAGGATATAAAAATGGTTAGAGAATCGAGAGTCCCACACATAATTGAACTTTCTCTTGAAGATGATATAGTCCACTCTGTTCATACTAACATCAGTGATTTCAGGTTAGAAGAGTTACTAAGGGAAAATGACAGGAAGACTACACCTATTGAAAATGATATGAATAAATTATCTGATAGTGATGTTGAAAGATCCAAAGAAGGATAAGGTATAGGGATATTATTGGTTTCACCTAGTGGCAATACATTTAAGTTTTCTTTCGCCTTGTCATTTTTTTGTACAAACAACTTGATAGAGTATGAGGCCTTATTGCTAGGGTTAAGGTTAGTAGGAAAACATGGGATGAAAAGGATCAAAATAATTGGTGATTCAAAATTAGTGATATCCTAGGTTAGATCCATATTTGCATAAAAGAATAAGAGATTACAATAATACAAGAATATCGTTTGGGATTCCATAGAACAATTTTATGCTTTTGGAATTAACTGGATGGAAAGAGGCCATAACAGAGTGGAATATTTTCTAGAAAATATTGCACTCAAGCCTGGTGATATAATTTTTTCTAGTCTCTCCAAGGCGGAGGTACAAACAAGGTGCTCAATCTCGGACAATATAAAAAATTGGAAAAATCTTCAATGACGATGAAGACATCATAAGATTTCTAAAATGTGTGGATCAGTATGAAAGTTAGGAGATTGATTTTGGATCCTTTATTGACATAGTGGATGGGAAGGATACAATTTTTGGTAATGAGGTTATCTAGTTAAAGACCAACAAGATCCATAAAGGCCTTGTTTCCTTAGAAAGAGTCTTTGACAACCAAGATAAAATCAATGCCAATACATCTGCAACTCATCCAAAAATATTTAGAAGAGGTTAACTTAGGGACTAAAAATACTCCTAATAAATTTTATGTGGGTAAGAAAATGAAGACCAATACCAAGGCTATGTTGATTGCTTTGCTAAGGAAGTACAAGCATGTATTTGCTTGTTCCTATGATAACTTGAAGGCATTCAGGGAGGAATTTTTTCAACATGAAATCCCTCTAAAGGAAGATGCAAAGCCTTTCAAACAAAAGCAAAGACCTATCAATCCCACCTTAGCAACAAATATGCAAGAAGAGGTATTGAAGCTAAGTGACGTGAGAATAATTAATCCAATTAGGCACTCATCTTTGGTGTCTAATCTAGTGCTAGTTAAAAAAGAATGGTGACATCAGATTATGTGTTGATTTTAGGAATCTCAATGTCTCATCACTAAAGGATAACTATCCACTACCTAACATGAAATCCATGTTGTAGAAGGTGACTATTTCTGAGCTCTTGTCCATGATGGATGGTTTTCTGATTACAGTCAGGTTAAGGTGAAGGAGTCTGAGTAGTTTAACACTACATTTACTACTCCATGGGGTAGACATTTTTATGTTAGAATTCCATTTGTCTTGACTAACATAGGTGCAATGTTTTAGAGGCTATGGATGTAGCTTTCTCTGATTTTATTGACTTATTTTTGGTAATCTACTAAGATGAATTGACTGCATAATCTAAGAAAGAAGAAGACCATTGTATGCACTTGGAGAAAATTTTCACTAGGGCCCTTGAATATGGAATCTCACTCAACCCAAATAAGTGTGCCTTGGGAAAGTTATTGGGACACATTATGTCAAAGGAAGGAGTGACAATTGACCCTGAAAGGGTAGTTTCCATTGATAGAAATCCAAAGCCAAAGAATGTGAAAGGAATTCAATCATTCTTTGGGTAGACTATTTTTCTAAGAAGGTTTGCTACTAATTTTGTAGAAATCACCCACCCCTTATCAAATATGTTGAAAAAGGGTGAGAAAGTGGAGTGGACTAAAGATCCAAGCAATTTTTTTCAATAAATTTAGCAAGCAATCAAGGAGGCCCCAGTTCTAAGGACTTTTTATTTTTCCAAGCCATTGCAAATATTCTCATTTGCATCATTTCAAACCATTGTTGTAGTTTTGTTACAAAAGAATCAAGAGGGTTTTGAACAACCCAATGCATTTTTCAGCAAGTCTCTTCAAGCAATAGAGTTGAAATGTGACTTGATTAAAAAATAAGCATATGTAGTGGTCAAGGATATTAAAATTTTTAGGACCTATCTTGTGGGAGCTAAAATTATAGCATATATTCCTAGTACTATAGTTAAGGAAATCTTCTCCCAGCAAGAAGTCAAGGGAAGAAGATGTAGATCAATAAATAGGATACAAGAATTTAATATTGATATCCAAATCACCAAGTTGGTAAGAGGTCAAGGATTGACCAAGCTAATGGCTGAAGAAAATTTTGATGCCAATCAAATAAATCAAGAAGATTGCTTTGATAGGTCACATATTTGTGATATAGAAGACTGTGAATGGTACAAAAATGTTATCTATTATTTGCAAAATATGTAGTTCCTTAAAGGGTTGACAGACAATGAAAAATAAACTCTTAAATTGCAGGCTATCAAATATCTCATTATAAATGGTGAACTATGGTGGAGAAATCTAGACAATGTCATGTTGAAGTGTATTGACAAGGCCAAAGATTTGGAGCTGCTATCTGAAATGCATAGTGGAGTCTATGGAGGACACTATATGGCTAAAACCACCACTCACAAGGTCTTAAGAGCTACGTTTTGGTGGCCAAAAATATTCAAGGATTCTCATAAAATTATAAGAACATGTGATGTATGTCAAAGATTATCTAGAAAGCTCAAATTCTTAGGTAATTTATCATTTAGACCTATAGCAGTGCAAGCACCTTTCCAGTAGTGGGGAATTGATTTTATTGGAGAAATATTAGACAAGTCTAGTGGAGGCCACTCTTGGATCCTTGTTGGTAGAGATTACTTTACTAAATGGGTAGAAGCAATTCCAACAAAAAAAGCAACAAGTAAGGTAGTATTTGATTTTTTTATGGATAACATATTAACCAAGTTTGGAGTGCTCGAGAAAATTGTTTTAGACAATGCAATGTGCTTTAGGTCTAAAAGAATACATAAAATTTTGTTCTAAACATGAAATTTAGGAATCCTAATCTTCCCCATATCACCCACAAGATAATGGCCAGGAAGAATCAAGTAACAAAATCTTGATGAAGATCATTAAAAGGAAAATTGAAAAGTAAGAAATCTTGGGACTCCAAGTTGAAGCTAGATCTATGGACGGATAGGGTAATAGTCAAGAAAGACACTAGATATGCCACTTTTGACCTGCTCTATGGCATTGTAGCAAGGTTACCTCAAAAAAATATTATGAAGATGTGTGTGATGATATGCAACACAAAATTGATGCCTTGATGGAGGTGGATGAGATTAGAAGAGATGCTCAGTAGAAAAATGTTAAGTTGCTATTGCAGGTCAAGAACTTTTATGACAAGAAAGAATCTCCAAGAAAGTTTCAAGTATGAGATAAGGTGTTAATGTGGAATACCAAGTCTAAAGATAAAGGAAAAAATGGGAAGTTTGATGTGTTGTGGCTAGGCCCTTATCTGATCAGCAACACCCATGGTGATGATTCCTACTTTTTACAAGATTTAACTAGTGAACTTCTTGAATTTCCAGTACATGAATAGTTCTTGAAGTCATTTTCTCTTGACATATGTTCTTTTCCATGTACATTGTAAATTTGTATGTTTTGTATATAGATTTGGTTTGCTTTGGTTGGGTTTGGTTTAGTTGACTACCCCATCCAGGTAGTTTCTTGCTTTTTGGTTCTCTTATTGGTCCACTTTAACCTTGATATTTTGAGATCTTGCTCTGTTTTGGAAGAACAAACGTGTCCAACTAGAGCCACTAGTGGATACCTTCAAAAAAATTATGCTCCACTGATAATTATTCCAAAATATGGCTATTTTTCTGATCTAGGTGTGTCCTAAGTCTTAGGGTCTTGGTCTTACTTTTGTTCTAAGGTCTATGTGTGCCTTAAACCCTCTTAAAAACCCTAAGTGTCAATAGTTTCCTATGTTCTAATTCAATGTTGATTGGTTTCTACCCATTCCCGGTCTCTTGTCATATCTTGAGCTATTAAATCCATTTGGTTACTGACCCTTAGACCTAGTATTCTTGGTTGTTACCTGTTGAATCATTTTAATTTTGTCTTATGCTAATGTGTGTTCAAAATCTTTTAATATATGCTAAGGTCCCTATGTCTGGGTTTAACATTTAATCATTGGTCTAAATTCTTGGCCTTAGATTTATGTCCCCGTCTCTCATTGACCTAGTCGAGGCCCTCTTTTAAGTTTCTAACATTTTGCATGTGTAAATTTAAAATTTTGATGCAAGTGGTCAGATCTAAGTGGTTACATCCTGATTGTTTCCCGCTCCCCCATTTCCTTTTAATGCATTAAATTATTCAAGCGGGTTGGTGGGTGGGTAACACATGTCCCCTTTTCTAGGTGGGGCCCATTATCATGTGAAGTTAACCAAGCATTGAGCTCTAACAAATCAACAATTGAGATTAGGTAATCTGGGTTAATCATGACCATCCCCTGGTAGCCCGTGGGGGACCAACCAACGTCTCCTGTCTCTCAGGGGGAATTGGGCAGGTGCCATGTGGCATAATTTAGGCCATCAAGGAACTATAATGAGGCATGAAATATGTCTACAAATATTTTGGCATAATGTTAAAGGGTGTTAATAGCGGAGCTACTAAAGGACCTATTTAAGGCACATGTTTAAAAGTGGACAAGATTTTTTAATCATGGCCATTCATCAAGTCCAAGGATTATGCACTAAGGCAGAGGGTTCCAAAGGTAAAATTCATGTAAGGTGGAGGCCCCAAATTTAATATGGGTCATTCCCCACCTCCCCTCCTCCTTAAGATGTACGCAGGTTAAACCCAGCAAGCAAGCAGGGAGATGACAAATAACCATTTTCAAGGCTTGTGGGGATGGTGGAGCCCACAGGATGATTTGGAGACAAATCTACATGGCATATTTTGATTGGTCGATGGTGATAGTCGTATATGTTCATATTTTCAAACTTGTTTGACTTAATATGGGTCGTTCATCAAGCCATCTCATCATGAGATCAATGGCTGAAATTTAAAGTTTGAAACTGAAGTCAAGTGAGCCATTCTAGTTTTTGCAAGCGAATAGTAATGATGGATATGACGTTGAACTAAAAAAATTGTCCTTTTTAAAGCCATTAAAATCTATTTTAAAAAATAATTGCAATCGATTAAAGCATTTAATGCATCTAAGAATTTATTGTTGTACATTTGACCTTGTTCGATGACCAAACATTATGGTTTCGAAGAGCTTACAAAATTTTAAGTGAAATTGATACCTTTCCTTTCAATTGCTTGAAAACATATTGAAAGTGTTCACTTTTTCATTTTGTCAAAATGATTTCTAGTTTTCTTGAATTTCTTTTAAGGTCTGACGTGCATTTTGAATGGTGATTTTATAAAATAAAAAAAAATTGTGCATCAAACCCGTGCCCTAGATGTAAGCTTATAGTTTATGTACAAGGTAAACCCTATTTTGCACAAAACACTATTACCATGGCACCTCCACGAGCCAAAACTTCTGAAGAGAAGAAAAGAAATCTCTCCCAAGACTTGGTCGACCAATTAAAACCCTCAATATCTTATAAACCCAAGGGTCAATTGTTGCTCTTAGGTACTCAAATTATGGATGGGGTCATTAACAAGTAGTGTAACATAAAAAAATGCCACATTACCCTACACTGGATGGGTGCAATTTAACTATTTGTTTAGAAACTGAAACTGTGGCATCCCTATTGATAACCCCTAGAGATTAGACATGGGGAAATTGGTTGTGCCAAATGTATACATGGATGTTGATCTCCTGAGGTCAGTGGCAGCAAACTATGACTCAATTTCTAGAATTGTAAGAACATATTATGGAATTGAAATGGTAAAGGTTACTAGGGAAGAAATTGTTGAGGTCTTCAATTTGACTGAGTGGAGTGAAGATATGATAAATAATGATGAGAAGGCACTCGGAGCTGAGTATGAGAAAGTAATACATACTTTTAAGATCTCAATATGGCAGCATTTTTTGTCATCTATCAAAGTTCAAGGGAAAATTTGTTTGGGCCCATAAGGTAAAGAGCCTTTCTGTATTAATTACTTTGTGATGTATTTCCAAAGGACTTTCTATTCCTTATGCCAAATCTTAGGTTTTGACCCATCTATAGGAATTCCAACGGAAAAATGTATATGGCCACTTATATCCAACACCCCACTTTCAATACCCTCTATGATTTTTCATCTTACTTGGTTGAAAGGATACATGAGGGCTTGGTTGCACTGAAAAATGGTGAAAATGGGGTAAGGTTCTATTGGTATTCTTTATTCAGGCATATTTTTCTATATAAAGGAGCAAGTTACTTTGGAAAGGATATGGAATTGGTTAGGAAGGAGGATGATATTGACTTTCCTATCCAATGTTGGACTAGACTCCTTGATAGGAATGACAACCAATCCAGTTTTGTGGTGTTTGAGAATTGTAACAATGGGATTTTTCTAGTTTTAGTAATGTAATATGCAGAAATATAAAACCCAAAGTAGGTAATGGAGTGCAAAGGAATAGATGAACAATCTCATATATTTTCTTCATCCTCCATGACTGATCTCCATTACACCTTCTTAATTTTCTGAAATAAATTTTTTTCCCTTAGATTTAAGAAGAGAAATGATAGGGTAGAGTTGGCTGGAACACTCACTGTTCCATGCTTTGGGTCTCACCTTGGCAATTCCCTATGGTTTCACTCTCCACCACCTTAACCTATAGGCCCTAATGATTGCTAGGTACCCCTGGTTCTCTTGGCCAACCCTACTATCATCTCCATTTTCCTAACCAAGTCAATCTTGGTGCTCTCTTTGCAATTCTTTTCCCTAGCCCTTAATCTTCCCTAAAGGCTAAATACTTCCATCTCTTCAATTGATCTTTGCAGGGGTGTAGAAAGGTTTCTATAGGCTTCCAAAATTCCTCCTAGGGTTCTTGTAGGTTCACCAAACTCCATTCTTGCTTCGCTTTCACCAAACCCTCATCTAGGGTTTTGGTTCCTTAGTTCTAGGCCTTCAAAATAGGTCTTTTCCCGAGAGAATGAGGTAGCTCTCCTAAATTCTCCAAAAAACTTCCAATATTTTCTTGGAATTCATGATACCCTTTCCCACACCTTAAATAATTTTGGAACTTGGAGCCTCCACTATCCGTACTCTATCCCGACCCTTAGTTTAGCAAATTTAGGCTTGTTCAAGCCATTTTCTGACCACCCGATGGACTGTCATTTTGTTTTCCAATCAAACAGATAGTTGGGACCTCCTCCTTGGTACCAAGACTCTACAAGGCTTCCTTCCACCTTTCTAACATGGTATTTAGCTAGGAGAGGTCACCCCTACAAGTTAGGTGCTTGTTTTGCACTGTCCTTCCTAGCCGGGCATTACCAAGCTCGCCTAAGAAGAGACTTTCCTCATGATCACTCGACCCCTAAAGACTCCTAGACCTAATATATGTATAGGCATGGAGCTTAGCCCGAATCTCCATAGACTATACACCAGGTATAGTGGAAGATAGAGGTCTAAGTCTCCATGGTTGATAGTTTACCAGACTGATCAGCAATGGAAGGAAACAAAACTAACTAAGAACAAAGCTATGAAACGATGAGATTGCTTAACTACTGACCACAAAAAGCTTGAAAGACAATTACATCACATCCCACATGTATCTAGATGCCTATTTATACCATTAACACACTACTAACAACAAAATACAGAAAAATCAATTATTCTTCCTACTGTCTTCGCTTGTCATTCATGAAAATGTCAAAATTACAAAGACTTCCAATCTTTCCAACCTCCCACACAAGTCGAGGCAACCCTTAAATAGGTTTCCCAAAGTGGTTACACCCTTATTGGTCGTACTTTGTGGTTACAAGGTGGCAAAAGTGCAAAATGTTCCATTTTGCCACCTTTGCCAATTTCCTAGAAACTAACCAACATGAGTATTCAAAACTCCAAATCACTTCCACTCTTGATAGCTCCTAACCAAGGTACTTTAGTAAGCCACTCACTCAATAGCAATGGTCAACATGACCTTATAACATCAAAAACAAAAATTGCCTAGCCTAGTGTTTCCTAGGTGTTTTCTAGGTGTTACTCCTAGGTGCTCCTGCACCATTCTCCCCCTCCCTGCCCAAACACTAAGGAGTAGAAGGAGAGATCAATGACATGTCAATGCCAAGCTTCTGGAACTGATCTTCTTGTACCCATGTAGCTTTTGATTCATGCTTATTCTTCCACTTAATAAGGTGCTCCATGTACACCTTGTGTCTTGTAGACTTTTGCACCCTTGACTCCAAGATCCTGTCAGCTTGGTGCTTGTCTTGAGTCAGTAGGGGTATGTTGCTGATGTACTTGAAGATATATTGAATGTTCTGATCCATACCTTTGATTGATCCCTTATATTTGATCAAGTCGGCTATATTGAAAACTGGTGAGATTCCTAAGTCGGTAGGTAGCTCAACCTTATATGCATTTTTCCCATACTTGTCCAATATCTTGCATGGTCCTACCCTTTTCATCTATAGCTTGGTTGACACTCCCTTTTGAAACTAGGATTTGTTGAGGTGAACCATGACATACTCTCCCACTGCAAATTGCACATCCTTCCTTGACAAATCTACCTTCTCCTTCAACTTTTGTGTAGCTTCGGTGACTGTCTTCTTCACCTGCTCCTGAATCTCTTTCATGGTCTGACTAAAGTCTTCTGCATGTCCACTTCTATGTTCCATAGCTCCAAGATCTCTAAGCTCACATATTCCTCTTGGCTACCTCCCATACACAACCTTAAAATGACTCTTCCCTATGGTCCGGTTGACACTATCATTATAGGCATACTCAGCTTGTGAGATGACCATATCCCATGTCTGTCCATATTCCTTTGGTAGGCACCTAAGAAGATTACCCAACACCTTGTTAACCACTTCTATTTGACCATCGGTCTGAGGATGGTAAGCTGATCCAAATGACAGGTTGGTACCTAATCTGCTCCCTAGAGTCTTCCAAAAATGGTTCATGAATTTTACATCCCGGTTTGAAACAATCCTCAAAGGCAAGCCATAGATCCTAACAATCTCCTTGAAGAAAAGGTGGGCTATGTAACTAGCATCATGAGCAGTTTTGCAAGGGATAAAATGACTCATTTTACTAAATTTGTCCACCACTACATACAAACTGTCAAAACCAGTCTTGGTCTTAGGGAGTCCTACCACAAAATCCATGCTCACACACTCCCATGGTCTATTAGGAATGGGTAGGGGTTGATATAGACCAGAATTGCTAGCTCCTCCCTTAGCTTTCATACACACAACACATTGTTCCACATACTTTCTAACATCTCTTGCCAACTTAGGCCAGTAATAAAACCTTTGTACTAATTCTAAGGTCTTGTTGATGCCAAAGTGTCCACTAAGACTTCCATTATTCTTTTCTTGAATGAGATTTTCCCTCATTGACCCTCTTGGAACACATAACCGATTCCCTTTAAACAATAATCCACTTTGCAATGTATACTCAACATATTGACTATGAAAATGATTCGCAAAGTTAGAACATACCTTATAGGCCTCTGAGAAATCTTCATCCTCTCCATAGAGATCTTTAAAGCTTTCAATCCCTATGCTCTTCACTTGTATCTCTTGTACTGTCAACAACCTCCTGCTCAATGCATCTACTACCTTATTCATCTGTCCCTTCTTGTGCTTGATGTTGAAGGTAAAAGCTTGGATGTATTCCATCCACTCCAAGTGTCTATTGCTCAACTTCTCTTGAGAATTCATATAATTAAGTGCTTGATTCTCAGTGAAGACTACAAATTCCTTGGGTAGAAGGTAATGCCTCCACTTCCTAAGTGACTAAACCAAAGCATAAAGTTCTAAGTCATAGGTTGAATATTTCTTCTTTGCTTCATTGATATTTTCACTAAAGAAGACTATGGTCCTGCCCTCTTGACTTATCACTCCTCCTACTGCAACTCCACTTGCATCACACTCAATAGTGAACAATTTGTCAAAACTAGGTAATAAGAGAATAGGTTGAGTTGCCACTTCTTGTTTCAGTTTCTTAAACCATCTCTCAGCTGCTTGGGTCCACACAAACTTGGTTTTCAAACCACCCTTGATTGTCTCTAGAACTGGTGCACATATACCACTAAAGTTCCTTATGAATTTTCTATAGAATTGAGCCAATCCATGGAAACTTCTTACCTCAATCCCTGTTGTTGGTGTAGGCTAGTTTAGGATGGCTTCCACCTTGCTTGGATCCATCTTCAATGATCCTTGTGATACTACAAAACCCAAATATATCAGTTCTTGTTTAAAGAATTCACACTTCTCTAGGTTGATAGCCAACTTTTCCTCTTTCAATCTTCTAAGTACCAACTCCACATGTTTGAGATGCTCCTCCACTGTTTTGCTAAAGATGAGGATGTCATCAAGGTATACAACCACAAATATCCCTGTGAAATCTTTGAGCACTTCATTCATGAGTCTCATGAATGTGCTAGGTGCATTGGAAAGGCCAAATGGCATAACTCTCCACTCATATAATCCATCTATTGTCTTGAATGCTATCTTCCACTCATCACCATCCTTAATTCTGATCTGATGGTATCCACTCTTGAGATCCAACTTGGTGTAGTATTGAGATCCTCCAAGACAATCCATTAGATCTTCAATTCTAGGAATAGGGAACCTATACCTAATTGTGATCCTATTTATTGCTCTAGAATTTGTACATAACCTTCATTTGCCTCCCTTCTTAGTTGCCAAGACTACTGGTACTGCACATGGGCCGATGCTCTTTTGAATCAATTTTTGATCTAGCAACTCTTGCACTTGTCTAGCCACTTCCAAATTCTAATCTGGTGTAAGCTTATATGCTACTTTGTTAGGTAATGATGCTCCAGGTATGAAGTCAATTTGATGACTAATAGCTCTTTTAGGAGGTAAAGTTGTAGGAGTACCATCACTTACTATGTCTTTATACTTTTCAAGCAAATTCTGGATTGCTTCGAGTATGATTGGTTTTTCAGTCTTATCTTCCTCTTTGGACTACAACAAGACTACATATCCTTCTCCTCCTTCATGTAGGGTTTTAAGGAACTCTTTCCCACTACTTAACAAGACACTTGGTGTCTTTGACTGTCCTTCATCCTCTTCTGACAGTGACTGCAACTTGAAAGTCTTTCCATCCTTCTTGAAGGAGATGCTATTTTCTTTCCCATCATACATGGCACCTCTGTCATATTGCCATGGTCTGCCCAATAGTAGATGGCATGCATCCATGGGTAGAACATCACAAAATAACTTGTCTTTGTAACCTCCAATGGAAAACTCCATTGTTACTTGCTCATTCACCAGAACACTCTACCCTTTGTTAAGCCATGTGACCTTGTAGGGGTTAGTGTGGGGTACCTTCTCCAATTTCAGTTTCATTACTACCTCGTCTGAGATAATATTGTCTGTTGAACTTTAATCTACTATGACCTTGCATACTTTACCAAGTATCTTGCACCTTACTCTAAATAGAGCTCTTCTTTGTTTTCGTTCTTCCTTGACCAGTTGTCTTATCAACACTCTTCTAAACATTAGATTCTCTCCCATCTCAGACTCAATGTGACTAACCTTAGGTCACTTAGGACTCATGGTGTCCTCTTGTGCATAAGCCACTCTCTTCTCATTGCTTGATGAGGATGCTTTCTCCGGGCACCTATAAGCTGGATGTCCAACTTGACCACAATGGTAGCATTTCATGTTTGCAAAGTATGAATTGCTCCTAACTGCTCCTCTTCCTCTATTGGATCCTCCTTAAGAACCTTTACCTCTGTTATACCCTCCTCTAGAAGGTGTTTCATTTTCATGATCTATGGATTTAAAATCTCCTTGGTTTCTTTGGTCATTGCCTCTACCTTGGTAGCCACCTCGATGTCCTCTTTGATCTCTTTGATCTCTTTGATCCCTGCCTTTGCCTCTACCTTTAGAAGCCTGATCTTGCTTCCTCTTGCTTCTCTCCTCAATCTTGATAGCTAATTGATAGAATTGGTGTATTGTCTTAGGACTTAGAAGAGTCATCTCTTCTTGGATGTTCCACTTCAAACCGTTTAGGTACCTAGCTACTTTGAGACTTTCATCTTCTGAGACATTGGACCTCATACATAATTTTTGAAACTCCTCAGTGTAGGTATTCACATCCTGGTCTCTTTGCCTCAAGCTTTGCCTCTTCTTGTGTAACTAAATCTCATAGTCATCTGGTATATAGGCTTCTCTCACTTTGGCCACCATACCTTTCCAATTTGAAATAGGCCTCCTACCTTCCTTTTCTCTCTTTGTTTGGATGAATTTCCACCATGTCAAGGAAGATCCTCTCAATCTAGACTTTTCCACCTTTACCCTCTGTGCTTTAGTGACTCCATCACATTCAAAATGGTTCTCCATGCCTTCTATCCAATCTATGACTAAATCAGCTTCCAATTTTCCACTAAATAGTGGTATACCTTCAAGTGCCTTCCCACTCAAAGCTTTCAGTGCCTTCAAAAAAGGCTCCTCTTGCAGAACATGGTCAAGTTCAGGGGTCTTGTCTTCCTCTACAACCTCTTCAATCTTTGGTTCCCTACCCTCCAATCTATCACTGACCTCTTCAGCCTTGATTTGCACATTCTTCAATACTTGCTCCAGTTGAGCCAATCTTTCTCTCAACCTTCTATTATCCTCTTCCTGATCTTCAACTTTATTTTCCAATTCAATGTTGGTCACCATGGTTGTGGAACCATTGGATTCCAAGTCTGACATACAAATTTCACTCCCAAATCTTTAACTTGCTCTGATACCAATCTGATAGGGTAGAGTTGGTTGGAACACTCACTGTTCCATGCTTTGGGTCTCACCTTGGCAATTCCCTATGGTTTCACTCTCCACCACCTTAACCTATAGGCCCTAATGATTGCTAGGCACCCCTGGTTCTCCTAGCCAACCCTACTATCATCTCCATTTTCCTAATCAAGTCAATCTTGGTGCTCTCTCTGTAATTCTTTTCCCTAGCCCTTAATCTTCCCTAAAGGCTAAATACTTCCATCCCTTCAATTGATCTTTGCAGGGGTGTAGAAAGGTTTCTATAGGCTTCCAACATTCCTCCTAGGGTTCTTGTAGGTTCACCAAACTCCATTCTTGCTTCGCTTTCACCAAACCCTCATCTAGGGTTTTGGTTCCTTAGTTCTAGGCCTTCAAAATAGGTATTTTCCTGAGAGAATGAGGTAGCTCTCCTAAATTCTCCAAAAGACTTCCAATATTTTCTTGGAATTCATGATACCCTTGCCCACACCTTAAAGAATTTTGGAACTTGGAGCCTCCACTGTCCGTACTCTGTCCTGACCCTTAGTTTAGCGAATTTATGCTTGTTCAAGCCATTTTCTGACCACCCGATGGACTGTCATTTTGTTTTCCAATCAAACGGACTGTTGGGACCTCCTCCTTGGTACCAAGCCTCTACAAGGCTTCCTTCCACCTTTCTACCATGGGATTTAGCTAGGAGAGGTCACCCTTGCAAGTTAGGTGCTTGTTTTGCACTGTCCTTCCTAGTCGGGCATTTCCAAGCTCGCCTAGGAAGAGACTTTCCTCATGATCACTCGACCCCTAAAGAATCCTAGACCTAATCTATGTACAGGCATGGAGCTTAGCCTCAATCCCCACAGACTATACACCAGGTATAGTGGAAGACAGAGGTCTAAGTCTCCATGGTTGACAGTTTACCAGACTGATCAGCAATGGAAGGAAACAAAACTAACTAAGAACAAAGCTATGAAACGATGAGATTCCTTAACTAATGGCCACACAAAGCTTGAAAGATAATTACATCACATCCCACACATATCTAGATGCCTAGTTATACCATTAACACACTACCAAGAACAAAATACAAAAAAATTAGTTATTCTTCCTACTGTCTTCGCTTGTCATTCATGAAAATGTCAAAATTACAAAGACTTCCAATCTTTCCAACCTCCCACACAGATCGAGGCAACCCTTAAATAGGTTTCCCAAAGTGGTTACACCCTTCTTGGTCGTACTTTATGGTTACAAGGTGGAAAAAGTGCAAAATGTTCCATTTTGCCACCTTTGCCAATTTCCTAGAAACTAACCAACATGAGTATTCAAAACTCCAAATCACTTCCACTCCTGATAGCTCCTGACCAAGGTACTTTAGTAAGTCACTCACTCAATAGCAATGGTCAACATGACCCTATAACATCAAAAAAAAAAATTGCCTGTCCTAGTGTTTCCTAGGTGTTTTCTAGGTGTTACTCCTAGGTGCTTCTGCCCCATTCTCCCAATAGAAATGACAAGCCCTAAGCAAATATTGAAGGATTTGACAACTACATGCAATACTATGCCCTACTGCAACTAGTAAGCATCTAAAATATCTAAGCTATGTCAAATGAAATCTAAATAAATGCTATGACAAATGAAAGTAACAATGCTAAACTGTGAAAATGCAATATTATCTAAAATGCAAGAGCTAAAATATGAAAATGTCAAATGATAAGAGATTGCAAAATATGACCAAATTTGCTCTTTTATAGAAGAGGCAATTTTGTGTGAGTGGCCAAGATTGAAAGTTATTAAATGCCCTAGAATCAATGGATGAGATTCCATATAACAACCCGCAATTAGGGTTAGGGCAACATTAGGTCAGATTCAAAATAAAGGGTCAAGATTGATTTTTAGAAAATCAAATCAATGGCCGACAAAACATGTGACAAAAGATTCCGAGCACGGAAAACAGAGTCGTTGGGGAATCACATAATAATTTAAAATTATTTAATTCAAGAGGGGATGTTGAATTTTTGAATTAAAAATTATTTTAATTCAAAAGGGGTGGGGTCATGTGACAGTAAATAATTTAAATTTAATTATTTACTAAAAGAGGGAATTTATAAAGTGTGACTTATTTTAAATAAATAATATTTATTTAAAATAAGCACAATAAAAGAGGAGAAATTAAATAATAAAATTATTTAATTAAGGTGTGATATTAAATAATAGAGATATTATTTAATTATTAGAGGAATGTGACAAATGGAAACTTTTAAATTAAATATAAGGATTTAATTCAAAGTTTAGGAGAGTGGACCAAATTAAATAAATAAAATTTATTTAATTTAAGAGAGAAGAGGCTAATGAATAATTAGATAATTAAATATAATTATTTAATTATAGTGGAAGGTGGATTAAATAAATAAGAATTTATTTAATTTTAAGAAGAAGAGGGCTTAATTAGTGACATAATTAAATAAATAAATAAAATTATTTATTTAATAATTAGGAAGACATAAAGGGGTAAATAAATTAAGAAATTTATTTAATTATAGGAGGATATTTAGACAATTAGTGACGCATTAAATAAATAATTACAGTATTATTTATTTAATAATCATGAAGAATACTTAGATATGAATTAATTAAATAATTATGAATTACTTAATTAATAGTTGAAAGTGAGTCAGGGACATAATTAAAATGTCCTAATTATGCTAGGAAGAAGAGGATTAGAAATAGAGCTTGCAATCCTAGGTCATTTTTATGTGTCTACATTTTCCCCTCTTTGTCATAATCCAGCCTGTCGCATTGTGGCAAAGAAAATAAGTCAAACATAAGCCCAAGTGCAAAATAGGATGAGGAAGAATGACGAGGAAGGTTGTGGTATGCCCCCTCGGGAGGACAGACAGGTTCCAAGAACATGGGTGTGCTCTCGAAATGGATGAGAAGACTAGAATATGGAGAGACAAAGAAATGTTAGTGAAAAAGATATATGGATGATGATATGGATGCAATGCCTATATGAGATGCATGTTAGTTCCTAGACCAAATCCTTCAACGTTTACCATAGGACTTTAATATTTATTGCTCTTTGATCATCATTGGGCAGATTATTGTAATGGCCAACAAACACAATGATATGACATAAATCAAGATGTGCAAGGTCGCACCATCACGTAAGATAAGCAGTCACAAACAAGGATGATCATGACTCATACTAAGAGCACAATTTGCCCAAGTCATTTTGTCCTGACCAACCGCAAGAAGAAAAAGACAAGGACAAACCATGAAACGTCATTGCTTCTCTAAATCCTGTTTCTAGGACATCCTCGAGAAACTAGCAACATAATTGCAAAAATAACAAAAATAACGCCCCCATCATGATACATCATTATTTTTCTAAATCTCGTAGTCAGGACATCGCTGAGAAACTAGTAACATGTGTCAAAAGACAAGACAACGTCATGAGACATCATTGTTTCTCTAAATCTTGTTGTCGGGATCTTGCTGAAAAACTAGTAACATGATGAAAAGGCCAAAGACAAGTGCCAAGTATTTGTGAAGTGTTTTAAGATCAAGGTTGCCAACTGTTGAGCGATATCAAATTCAAGAAGGACACATCCTGAATGACGTTGATATCTAGGAGATCAATTCTAAGAGTTAGGAGAATCCATCAAAATTCCAGATGATGAGGATAATGCTTGGGAAGGATGTATCCAAAAGAATTAAGAAATGATGAGAGTTGCTCTTCAGAAGGACACATCTGAAGAAGAACCCAAATTTTTTCCAGGTTCAAATGTCATGATAGAATTTGATTACATGTCACTGTTGATACACTGAATTGATTGAGATTGCTGATCAAATAGATTGTTGATAGATTGCTTGCTCAGAATAGATAAAATGTTTGCATGATTTGAAGGTAGTTTGACGTGTGTGAAAATGTTGTGCCATGAACCCTAATCGATTGACCTAGTGTGGCCTCGGGGGCTCATCGATTGATGGCCTTTCCTACGTCGTGCACTCAGAGACCTCGTAGTTCGACATGACCAATGATGTTGTCCAAAGGACAAAACTTTGAATCATGATTTTATTTTGACAAACCTAGAAAGATTGACCTAATGTCTCGGGGATTCAAAGATGAATCTTGCCTACGTAGCAAATGTGCAGAGACAACGTAGTTCGGACAAATGACACAAATTGACTGACGTGATCGACTGGACTGACAAGATATTACTTTGACTCTGTTTTTGGATTTTTACATTGATTTGGATGCTTTTGTATTTTGTCAAGACATTTTTCAATTTTTAGGTCTTTTTTCAGGACTTTATACGATTTTTAGGATTTTATTTAGGACTTTTTTGAAATTTTATGACTTTTTGATGTTTTATGAAAGTTGTGACAAATGCATGTGAATGATGTCGACGCACATGAATCCAAGGAAAACCATGATTTTGCTGCTAGTCAAGCTGAATACCGATTGACAGGTGACGATGACAATGAAAACATTGTTTGACATGGGAAGGACACATCCCGAAACAAAATGAGGATGACAATGATATGACAAGAGGATAAAAGTCTATAGCAGGGCTAGGGACAAAGTCAAGGAATGTTTTGGATGATGCACCAGGTTTTCCATATTGTTGCATTTGGAATGACTTCATGAGGATTAGATGGGATGACGAGGGATCTTTAGACCATTGACAAGGGAAATCAAGATGGGTGATAGGTATAAAAGGACAATGGATGGCTTGGACTAGGATAATTATCATATGGTCTCCAAGGATGATGTTGCATAGTGAAAAGGAGGCTATGAAGGTAATGATGTGATATTCAATGACTAAGGTATGATCAGAAGATAGACATGTCAAAAAAATTTCCAAAGCATGATTTGTGTTTTTGTCCCAGTCTTTGTCAAGATCAAAATAGGTGGGAAAATGGATGGACATGATAAGGTTTAGATGGGTAGATGGAAATTTCATGCGAAGGGAATGGGAGATGAGACAACTTGCCCCCAAGTGCAATGGTCCACATAGATGATTTATTCTACACATGATGCCTATTTGCCAGGTTTTCATCATGGTACTTATCCAAAGCACCTGTTTGCTAGGTTTTCACCATTGGATGAAAGTTTTCTCTTTACTATTTTTTATATTTTTTGATTTTTCATTTTTTTTTGTATTTTTACATTTTTTGCATGGATAGACTTGATTCTTTAGATGACCACTGACTATGTTGAAGCCTTTGATGGTGCCGATCTAGAGACTGGTGCCATGACATGCCAATAATGACCTTTCTAAAGTAGTTTCCTTGTTAGGATGATAGCGCTTGCATACACTTGATTGATGTCATTGTGATCCTTGTTGATACTAGAGTTGGCCTTAGTAGAATACACACATCATGATAGAGTGCCATTAGATTCCTTATGATAGAGAGTTGCTTCCAAGATGTGACAGATTTGTGACATGGGATGTTTGGACTTTAAGGAGGATGTAGGATTATGATGAATGATAGTGGACATGGACGGGTTGGTTGGATGTTTGGGTGTATTTGTTTTTATTCTCCAAACTTTGGGTGTCAAATTAGGATAGTGTTTGGAACCAACACTTTTATATGTCTTTCTTGATGGCCATTTTGACAGAGGTGGACATGTATTATATGTGGGAGTCCTCTTGTGTTGTGGCTCCACATTTTAATTGACTTTTGGATTTGGCATATTTTCTTTACCTGATTCATTCTTTTCTTGACTTGATCCATTTTGTTTTGGGATCCATTTTAGCTTCATTTGTCCACTTATATTGTTGATTGATTCCATGGCCTTTGACATGTGATTTTGAACTTTGGATTTGTAATACTTTTGTTTTTTCTGGTTCCAAATGGAAGGCTTATTCATGTTGGAATGATAGTGTATGGTGTGGATGGAAGGAGTGTTGGCAACAAACTTATGACAAGGACTACTCATGATAGCCATTTTGATGTTTGTATCTGATAAAGTTGCCCCAATATCGAGGAGGTATCATTAACATCATTAGATTTTTGGACTGATGAATAGCCAAGACCTTGATGTCCGTAATGTGCTTGAACTTGTACGGGTTCCAAAATTCCTTGCTTGTGTAAGCCTAATCCTTTTCCCTGATAATGCATGTTCTGATAAAAAAAATTGTGATGGGGTACTTGTTATTTTGGAAGCAAGATGCTAACCCATCCTTAGTGTGGAAATTAATGTTTGAAATCTTCTCCTCTATAAGGAAGCCTGCTCTGAAAAAGATAGATGATCCTAATTGATAGGATGTTGTAGCTTCACTAACATGTTGGACAGATTTCTGATTGTCATCTTTTGTTTGATTTTCTGTCATATCAGATTTTGATGATTCTGTTGGTGCTTCAAAGTTGATTTCAAAACCATCTTCATGGTCATTGTCATAGAGCCCACTGAATTCAGTTATAGCTTGATCATTTGCAAATATGTCCATGCTAGGAGACTCTTGTTGTAGTGGTAGATCATCTATGTGTCCCATCAAGGCAAGTGTCTCATTGTTGGTAATGTCAATGTTGGAAGCTTGGAGAGGGTCATCTTCAAGTATTTCATCATGAAGGGCATAAAGGTCAAGGAGTGGATCATTTTGGACTTCTTCAAAAGTAAGGTCTTGATCAAAGATGGGCTCAGTTGGAATGACATGATCGAAAATAGGGTCTTGAACAAGGATAGGTTCATCTTCAATGACATGGTTTTTGATGGACTCTTGACTAAGGATAGGTGTATTTGGTATGCCATGATTGTCTAGGAGGACTTCTTGAATGGATGTAAAGATAGGGTCATGGGATGGAATACTTTGATCTTGACATGATGGTGATGTTATGATTTCATGCTTTGGATTTTTCATTTGGCATGTTTCCTCAAGTTTATGAAATGGGATGGGACTTTGGAGACCATGACTAGATGTGTTTTCATGAAAACATGGAGTGTCTTGGAATGTATTGGTGTGTAATGGACTAGGATATGACATGTAGGTTTGGAAAGGATTAGTGGATGAAGGACTAGGATGAGATGAAGGATTAGAATAGGACATGGATGCATGACAAGGATATGACATGGATGGAGGATTAGAATATGACATGGATGGAGGATTAGGATATGGTGTGAATGAAGGACTAGGATATGATGCAAATGAAGGAATAGGATATGACGTGGATAGTTGGTTTGGATTGATGGATGGCTCATTTCCCCTATCAAAGTTAGGGTGGGTATGACCAATGGACATTTTTTGTGACTTAGTGTCATGGATGGTGTTAGGGGACTCTTGATAGTAGATGGATAGAGGACTAAGACTCATGGATTGTTGGTATGATGGATAGATGGATGGAGGGCTAGGGGTTGTAAATTTGGACTTGGATTGGAGGTATTGTGTTTTGAATTCCTTAGCAAGTTGTGCTTGACCATTACCAATGAATTGACATTCAATTTGACTAGCAAGCATGTCATAGTGACTTGAAGACATGATGGTGGATGAAATGAGACTATGCTTTATGCAAGGTGACAATGCAAAGTGATAAAAGGGGATGCCTTATGCCAAATGATCTTTAGGAAAGGTTTTCTAATGACTCAAAGTTTGGCCAAATGTCTCGATTTGGATTGTCAAAGGACTGATTTGAAGGACAAGATGATAAAATGACAAGGTGAGATTTCCACACTAGACTTATGAGTTGGAAATAGCTCACCAAAGGACAATGACTTAGGATTGATTTGCTTTGACTTGGTCCAATGACAATGTATTTTTTGAGACAATGGTTTGACAAAGAAAGGAAAGTTTTCCTATCCCAAAGTGTGCAAAATTGAGGACTTGATTTGACAAATGTGGTTCATGATGGAAAATGTGTTGCAAGAAGTGATTTGACAAAATTTTAGGCCGATTGCAAATATTTGCTTTAGTTGGCAAAGTTGTTTTAGATTTTGACAAGTTTGATGTTTAATTGTCTGAAAATAGTTGGCAAACACAGGGTGTTGTAAAAAATGAAAAACAACCACATAGAAGTCATTTTACAAAATCTTATGGCTGCAAGGACAATATTCTTTTGGATCCCACTAACTGCATATCCTTAGCGAATGAATTCAGAATCTTGGCCCCACAGGCTCCCCCTTATAGTGCACTCACTTCTCAAAGCAACCAAGCTTCCAACCTCCATGAAACTCCCATGGCAGATTGATCATCTCTACTAAGAACTGTGCAGGTGCGGGTGTCATTGCAACGACTATTGTTGTACAAAAGAATAGAAGGTTTTTGGCTTGCTAGAACAAAGGATTTAATTTGGACATCCGTTCGAGTGGTTATACATAGGGCCAAGATTAAGCTCCATTATGGAGGCACTCCAGCATGAAGAGGTTAAGCTCAACAGGGTTTTGGGGTGTACTACTTGGTCCGTATAACATATCTACACTCGTAATCCTAGGCTTTCCCTTAGGACTCACATTTATATACCAGTCAGAAGTAGCTTGGCTAAAGAGATTCGTTGCCAGTTTGAGTCGCTTTGGGGTGAGTACTTTTTCCCACCAAAGCAGGCCCAATTTTCTAAGGTTCAATAAAAGCAAATTAGAATATTCATAATTCAATCGATCCTTGTTTAAAAACAAGAAGTGAAAACATGAATATCCTAACTCACACTCGCATGGTGTTCATTTTAAGCCCAAATCGAAATATGTTGACAAACATAAAAAACATGGAGTTCATTTTAACCATTTGTAGTATTTTTCAAAATATGGGGTTCATTTTAACCATTTGTAGTGTGAGCCAACTACAAGTTCATTTTAACCCAATGCTATGAAGAGATGCAAATTTATTTTAAACCAATGAGTTATAATGCAAGATTGTGTTCTTTTTAACCCAATGAGTATGCATGCATATTCATTTTAACTCATGAATGTAAAATGAAAATTTGTAGTTGTTTGTTTAAGATTTTTGAAATAAAACAAACAAACAAATATTAGACTCCTCGCCACAAGCTGAAAATAGAAAATCAGTAACCCAAAATCTTTAAATTGCCATGCGAAAAAAAGTGTTGCCATAACCCTAATTGACCTAGTGTAGGCCCAATTCCTAGAGTCAATAACAGTTTCTCTTACACCCAGGATCACACAAGTGTGCAAGGGGAGAGGATACTTCTATTATTGATCGCTAATATTAGAGGGTTAGCTTAGTCTAAATCTAATTTTTGGAACTAATTTTTGCATCAAAAGTAAA
The DNA here is from genome assembly GCA_007115665.2 of Sequoiadendron giganteum. Taxonomy (NCBI): domain Eukaryota; kingdom Viridiplantae; phylum Streptophyta; class Pinopsida; order Cupressales; family Cupressaceae; genus Sequoiadendron; species Sequoiadendron giganteum. Next base: position 372,534,746 of record CM021108.1, on the reverse strand, counting down.
AACACAAAAAATAAACCCTTGTTGAAATTCAAAGAGATTTCCAGAAATGTAAAGAAATCTGAATAATTCTGTGTTTTGCATCCAAAATTATTTTTTTAATGAAAAATTATTGAAAATTAAAAACAGATCCAAAAAATCTGATATTTTTACTGACAGGGCCTGACATCATTTCAAACTTGCAAAAAAAAAATTGTGAATAGATCTGGAAAATTTTGTGAGATATAAGCCAATCTTTGTAAAACCCTAATTGTTAAAGATCTATTTTTTTTTGAATTATTTTGTAGGAAAATTAAAAACATAAAAAATTGACCCCTATTGAAATTGATAGAGCTTTCCAAAGCTATAAATAAATCTGAAAAATTTGCTAATGTGCTCTCACAATTGATTTTTCATGAAAATAACAAATAAAATTATTAGAAATTAAAAACAATTCTAAAAAATCTAAATTTCGGACTAGAATCTCTAGATATTGTCCGCAAGCTGTAATAAAATATTTGTCAAAAAATACGTAGCCGTTTGACAGATATGGTTGAATCTTTGAAAACTAGGGTTTTTATCTCCAAAATGGTGCAAAACCTGCAACAAAACCTGCAACAAAAAGGATCCAACTCCAAATATCTTCAAAATTTGTTAAAATATGTCAGTTTCACCAATGTAACAATGGGATTTTTCTAGGATTTAGCAATGTAATATGCAGAAATATAGAACCCAAAGTAGGTAATGGAGTGCAAAGGAATAGATGAACAATCTCATAGATTGTCTTCATCCTCCATGACTGACCTCCATTACACCTTCTTAATTTTCTGAAATAAATTGTTTTCCCTCAGATTTAAGAAGAGAAATCCAATAGAAATGACAAACCCTAAGCAAATATTGAAGGATTTGACAACTACATGCAATACTATGCCCTACTACAACTAGTAAGCATCTAAAATATCTAAGCTATGTCAAATGAAATCTAAATAAATGCTATGACAAATGAAAGTAACAATGCTAAAATGTGAAAATGTAATATTATCTAAAATGCAAGAGCTAAAATATGAAAATGTCAGATGATAAGAGATTGCAAAATATGACCAAAATTGCTCTTTTATAGAAGAGGCAATTTTGTGTGAGTGGCCAAGATTGAAAGTTAGTAAATGCCCTAGAATCAATGGACGAGATTCCATATAACAACCCACAATTAGGGTTAGGGAAACATTAGGTCAGATTTGAAATAAAGGGTCAAGATTGATTTTTAGAAAATCAAATCAATGGCTGACAAAACATGTGACAAAAGATTCTGGGCACAAAAAACAGAGTCGTTGGGGAATCAAATAATAATTTAAAATTATTTAATTCAAGAGGGGATGCTGACTTTTTGAATTAAAAATTATTTTAATTCAAAAGGGGTGGGGTCATGTGACAGTAAATAATTTAAATTAAATTATTTACTAAAAGAGGGAATTTATAAAGTGTGACTTATTTTAAATAAATAATATTTATTTAAAATGAGCACAATAAAAGAGGAGAAATTAAATAATAAAATTATTTAATTTAGGTGCAATATTAAATAATAGAGATATTATTTAATTATTAGAGGAATGTGACAAATGGAACCTTTTAAATTAAATATAAGGATTTAATTCAAAGTTTAGGAGAGTGGACCAAATTAAATAAATAAAATTTATTTAATTTAGGAGAGAAGAGGCTAATGAATAATTAGGTAATTAAATATAATTATTTAATTATAGTGGAAGGTGGATTAAATAAATAAGAATTTATTTAATTTTAGGAAGAAGAGGGCTTAATTAGTAACATAATTAAATAAATAAATAAAATTATTTATTTAATAATTAGGAAGACATAAAGGGGTAAATAAATTAAGAAATTTGTTTAATTATAGGAGGATATTTAGACAATTAGTGATGCATTAAATAAATAATTATAGTATTATTTATTTAATAATCATGAAGAATACTCAGATATGAATTAATTAAATAATTATCAATTACTTAATTAATAGTTGAAAGTGAGTCAGGGACATAATTAAAATGTCCTAATTATGCTAGGAAGAAGAGGATTAGAAATCGAGCTTGCAATCCTAGGTCATTTTTATGTGTCTACAAGAATATATTTGCTTCCAAATTGAGGAGGGTTTTGATTTTGAATATGCTAAGAATCCCTCAATCCTTGCATGATTTTTGGAGGCCTAAAGATAAGAAGCCAAATTTGAATATTGAGCACAATTGGGGAGATATCATTTACTAACCAAGCTACACAATTTTGAGGGTGTATGACAAATGTGTTTCACCCCATTTATTGCCAAGAGATGTGCCACTAAGAGTTGGTTTTCTAGAAGTGATGTGGTTGTTAGGAGATGTAGAGGATAACCATTTGAAGGATCAGACGAAGGGAACCTTTCTCTCTATGTACACTATTTTATCTGATTTTTTCATAAAGGATGGAGGATGAAGAAAAATTGTTGATGTCCTCAAGCCATTTTGCATGAAAAGGGTCAGAGCTAGAAGTCATGATCCCGAGGGTTTCATGGCAATAATTAAGGCCACGATCCAGAGCTCTAGGTTTATCCATAGCTTCTATTTTCCTAAATATGTGATCAGGAATATCTTTGAATTTCAAAAGCAAGATGATAGGAAGATTAAATGGATTTCCTTCAACAAACTAGAAAATTAAATGCAATAAAAGTACCCATAATTCTTGGATCTTAGAGACATAAACGATGAAATTCAAAGAGTTGAATATGTATTTCAAAATTTTGAATAGGTTGTGGGGAGATTGAAAGAAGAAAGATTAATTTAGGACAAGGGGAAAACTATTGTAGGAGAGGATAAAGGTAAGGGAAAATCCCTTGCGGTCGAAGAAAGACCCACCTACCATCCCCCTAAAATAATACTTGTTTTTAAAAGGAAAAAAGATAGGGTGAAGGAAAAGAAAGCAGTGATCAGCTCTTCTCAACAAGAGGATCCAAGAATCCCTTCGCCAACACATGAAATGCCACCATTATCTCACCCAAGTTCAATTGGTCTTCTGATAATTGAGGTTGATTCATCACCAAGGGTTCCATCACCACCAAGGCAAACACCTCCAAGGAAATAGAAGGTAGAATCAAGTGGCTTGGTGGATTATGCTGAGAAATTTGAGGATGATGTTCTTTTTATTGAGGAAGAAATGCAACAAGGCATGCCTCCTCCCCTAGGGATATGGTACCAAAAAAAATGGACCTTAGACTAAGTAAGGTGGATCTAATTGGAATGAATAATATTTATGATGTCAAGGAAGAGGCTTGCAAATAGTTTATGGATGATGACTCATTCGCCAAGTCCTCTACTTTCATGGAATTTGCATGGAGATAAAAAAAGGATGAATATGTTAATAATATTTCCAAGAAGAGGAGCTTAAACCCCTAACTATTTGATAAGTTTATACAAGCTCAAGTAATGAAAGATAGTTTTCAAAACATCACAACACAAGAAGGAAGAGAATAGGTAAGAAAAAGTGGTCTTCTCTTACTTCCAGAATGTGACCTTGCCTCTGCTATAGCTTTTGATATAGTGAGGAGATATGATAGGCCCTTGTATAATTCAGAAGAGGAAGCAACAATTGCATTCCAGGGATCTTCCTTCAGTGAGCAATAGGACATTGGAAATTTGGGACCTAGCCCAAAACACAAAGAAGCTAAAAACTACAAAGCCTTTCGTAAATTATAGGGGAGGATTGATTATTAAGAGGGTATATGATACCTCTTCAATTGAAGTAGCCACCATGTCTGTAAATGTTTCCCAATTTACAAAGACAACGGTAGAGTATGTGACTGCAAAGAAAGGGAAGTTCAGAAAGATGTATAGTGACCTGCTAATTGAATACAACAAAGGTTAAAAAAATATTGTAGATCTATAGACAAAAATGGAATTGTTAAAATAGAAGATGCCAAATATGTAGACCAATGTGCCAACACAAACATATTCTACTTCTCCTTCTTGACCTCAAGAGAAAGTTCCATCTGACCCTGTGCCTCCACTAGAGATTTTATTGGAAATTGTTCCATACAATATGGGAAATATTCCTATAGTAGTTGAAGGACCAAGTACTTTAGGTACAATTCAAATTGAGGAGGTTAGTAGAGAAGAATTGGTTGAAAGTTGAAAATATATGAGGAAAGATGCAAGCAATAGGATAGATTGATCCTTACTTGCAATCTAAAGAGTGTGACTACGGTTTTGGAGAATCTAAACAAGGGAATTGACAAGATATTGATTAGAATCCATGCTAATTATTCCTCCATGTTTGATGTAGTAAAGAATTTTGATAGGGAAACAAAATTTTCCATCCCACTTATGGAGTAATGGATTCCAAGATACCAAGACCTCAAGCTCATGGTTGTTTGATCCAAACATGATTTTAACAAGCCAGACAACATTTAGCCTCTCCTTAAGCTCATAGGTGGAATCCAATAGTTCTAAGGAAAGATTGAGTCGTTGGAGGAAAAATTAAGGGAGTTGGTTAGGGGGTTTGATGAGATGAATTTTGGTCTGCTTCTTGACATCCTAAATGAAAATGGTGAGGTCAAATCCATGTAGGATTTGAAGGAGCAAGCAAATGAGGTGATTGAATCTCAAGAAACTTTAATCTATGAAGGGGTTGACATGTGAATACTAAAGAGTAGTATGGATATGCTTACCCAAGTAGGGATGGACCTTGAAGATTTGACAAGGAGGCTAACAAAGTGGTGACCAAATATGCTCCATACAAGGGAAAATTTGGGAGTGTCATTGGTTTCAATTGGCCTTTTGAGGAGGAGTTTCAACTCTGGATAGACAAATAACTTGATGTCCTATATTATTAGGCCGCTGATGTGGTAAGCTGGTTATTACTCTTTTGGTCCTAAGTTTGCAACAATGGAGAATAATAGTAGGGAGAATACAATACATGGCCTGGAACTAATATACATAAGGCCTTTGATATAGTAATGTTAAAATATTGTAATTCTCTCTAGTTTGAAATTGATGATAGGGATGCAGATGTGGAGGTACTTTGTCCTTTTCATCTTTCTTCATTTTATGCTTTTCTTTCATCAAGCTTGGAGGAAGTGGAATTAATTTTTGAAGCACGTGGATTAACTACTACAATGACTACAAGGTACCTTTTGAGAGGTGGGACAAATCTTCATTGACAAATGTAAATATTTTTTGTCGCACATGATGTTTCCCTCCTTTGAAATTGAAAATATAACTGTATTGGGGAATATATTTTGTATCAGTCTAATAAGAAATGGAAACGTGTAAATTTTGGCCCAAAGCTTCTTTGCTCCTTCATTTCTATAAGATGGAATCCATGACCAAATGTACATGTTGTTGATTGATCATAGATAAAATTTTGTAATGAAAAATACAAAGAACAATTTAGAGTTTTGTCCTAGGTTTTTGAGTCTAGTTGATATGCAAATATAATTTTTGATAACACTACTAGCATTTGAATAGAAAATGATGCAAACTCAAAGCCATTTCTCTCATGGTGTATTCATTTCATGAACTATTAATAAAGTGACCAAGGGTTGTATTGTTAATCTTCATTGTGTTACAATGAATGTGTGGTTTTGTCCTTGTTTTTAATTCAAAGCATTAATGAAATTTCTTGGATGAATCTATAGGTTCATGTAATTTGAGTATCAGGATCTTTATAAGAAGTTATGGTTTAGGATATAATGGTATGATGTTCTAATGCAGTATTATAAAATCTTTGCGGTGTTAAGTGTTAAGCTATTATTTAATTATTCTTGTGTTGATACTAACCCTGTTCCCTGGGTTAAGGCATTGTTCTATGTTTTGTATTTGTTATGCAATTTCTTGATCATTCAAAAACAATATAAATTCCTAAACAAACATTCTACCAAATTGTTATTTTTATTACTTTATGTCTATTTCTTCATTCTTTGCTCTAAATGTTAGATGTGTAAAGGATTTTCCAAATTCTTGAAAGTTTTCATTTATCGAGTTGTGGTTAAGAGAATGCATTTGTTATTTAAAATTTACTTGGTCATGAAGTGCATAAGTCTTTAGGTACATTGTGGGATAACCCTCTCACGTTTTACAAATCCAAAAGTGTAGGAGGAAATCATTGTTGCTTTCATTTGTTCGTTGGACAATTCCTTCAGGTTGCTAAGAATTGGAAGTGGCAATTCCATAGGCTTCTTTGAAGATCAGTTTGGTTCTTAAAAAAACCAACATAACCCTTTTGTTATTCAACAAGTGTATGATGGTTAAATTTTCTAGTAAGGTTCAATATACGAATTATCTCTTATCCTTTCACCCTATAATCTTGTTAATGTTATATGGTGACCTTTGTATGGTTTGGATTAAAACCACAACTTCAATTATAATCCTCTATTCAAGATATGATATGGTTACCTTCATCCTAGATCATTCTTGGTTAGTTATTTTTCCAAGTGTCCCTTAAGGAGCATTGTAATCGGGATTATTAACCATTACTCCTTATAGTAAAAGGAGCCCCTATGGATTAATCGTTGATAATTCTTTATTTTTGGTACCATTGTGAGATAGTGGTGATTTAAACCTAGGTGAAATGTGTGATTTTTGGTCAATCAAATACGATTACGCTGAACTCAAATTGAACTATGGAGCCTTTGCATTATATATAGGAAATCCCATCAGAGATGAGCCCTCAAGGACTAGGTTTGGCCCCTAGGTCTTTTTCTCTTATTTTTACTTTGATATTACTATTGATATACATTTTATTGCATGACATGGGACTTGGAATTATGTTTCATATTATTAGTGAGTTAGTAGAACTAATCATGTCTATCTCAATAATGTGGATTCCATGTATCCACTTGAACCCAACCATGATTGTCACAACAATAGTTTAATTGGCCAAGTTCATATAATTTTATTTATTGGATGTTGTTATGTTTTCATGAAGTGCATGTATAGGAAGCATCCTTTTGCAAATTATGCAAATGTTTGTGATCAAAATTTGAAATTTGTGATTTTTCCTTGACTATATTTTGGTAGAAAATTTTGGGCATTAAATGTATGCTGTCATATTATTTTTTAATGCTAACCCTTTGTAGGTCTCCAAGCAATTCAAGCATTCTAGAAAATCAAGCAAGAAAGATCCAAGACCTTGAGGTAATGTGCATGACTTCATTCCTTCAAGGAAGCCATTAAAGGGTGGTGATTTTTAGCACTTTGTGATTTCATTATTCCTTCCTATCATTTATCTTCCTATAATTGACATTGACATTATGGAAGTGGAAACCCTAACACGAGGTTTGACCAAGGCAAGCCCCTAAATGACACAATATCTCTTCTCTTTGTGAATGTGCAATTTTTAGTTCTAAAGGAGATTGAAGGAAGTTTGAAGATACATTTTCCATTGTTGCAATTGAGATCCTACATCTTGTCAACTCACATAAAATCACTTACAAAATTTCTCAATAGTGATATGATAGAACTGTAGGTCAAAATGGAAGGCTCTAATCCAACAATAGAAGACTGTAAAGATAGATCTGAAAAATTAATACAAGTATGCTCATGCCCTAGGTGCTTGTGTCCTCCATTTTCAACCCAACATTTTAACCACAAGTGCATAGTGTCCTTCTCTACTCATTTTTGTTATCTAAATTTATCTATGAACTTCTATATCTTTTGTATTTTCCTCCAAATAGTAAATTGCAATATTAGCCTAGTTAGATCATTGCATTTCATTTTTAGTACATTTATAGATTTGGTTAAGGGTTGGTTGAATCGCCTATTAAGATGTGAGTCAATCACATACCTTATCAAATCCATCAAACCCCCATTCACTCACATGCATCCCACACACATACACATTAATTCAATGAAACTTAGGAGAAGGTGACAATCCCTAAGGTGAAAACCCAAAGGACCCCCTTTCCTATGTTTCATTTTGGTGAACCCAACATGTTAACATTATTTACCTTTTAAATTTTTCCATAATTTACACTAGATCTAGGTTTTTCATATCATTATTTTGCATTTCTTATTTAGGGTTTCATTTTTGCATCATAAAAAGGCATTAAAAAATTCAAAAAAATTGCACTCATATTGCATTATATATTGTAATAGGGTTTTTTTTAGTCATATTAGATTAGATTTACATTAAAATTTCATTCATTAGGTCATTAAAGGCTGAAATTATTTATCTCACTCAAATTGCATCTTTTATTTAGGTTGAAAATGTGAAAAAATTGCATAGTTTTGCTTTAAGACAACAATTTTCAGAACTTTTCATCTTGGAATCAAACAATTATTTCATCTTAGATCTGAAAATTGTATTCAAAAATTTTCATTTATTATTCACACATTTGCACACTTGCATTTCTCGAATTCATAGTCATAAAATCAGTAAAATCTCAAAAATATTTATTGTCAAAATTGTCTGAACACATATATGGGAACCCTAAACAACACCATAAATAGTTAAACTTTGAGTTTTGTGAAACCCTATCTAGGACATAGGTTCCCTTGGCACCTTTGTCCTAATTTTTTGTGCCCAAATTTCTTTGACAAATCTCTCTCAGTATCCTCTATCTATATTTGATCATTTAATACATAAGACAAGTAGCAACATGTTTCCTTTACCAAAATATGGTTTTCATAGGGTAGAGCATGGCTTGTATGATTTTAATCTCCCTACTTATGAGCACAATCTAAGGAAATAAAATGAAGAAATTGGAAAGCATGTTAGTCGTTCTCCCAATACCCCTCCTAATTATGATACTATCTCGGTGCAAGATAATAAAATCATTGAAACATTTCTTAATATCACCTTGCCTAATCTTCATTCATCTCCCAACATCTCTCCCACTTGTGAGAATTTTTTAGTGCAAGAGGATGTGATCATGGACAATCATATATCCATGACAATCATAGTTTGTCTTCTCCCAATACCTCACCTACATGTGAAGAAGGTATCTTGGTGTTAGAAGATCCAATCATTGAGCATCATGAGAATATTTTTTGCTCCTCTCCCCCTACCTATCCTACTTGGGAAGATATTGTGGCACAAAAGGATGAAATCATTGATAGATTTATTTCAAAAGATATTAAGAGGGATTACATAGATGAATATGCTAAGATAACATTCGATCCCCCATCGATAGAAGATCACCAACAAGAATTTAAAGCTTTTGAGGTTATGATTGCACAATTTACTATTAGATATTCTTTGATTATTGGACCTCCTAAAAATCCTTTAGGACCTCCTAAAATTCCTCTATTTATTGGATCTCCTCTCATTATAGGACCTCCTAAACCTCATGGACATATCCTAAGCTTTGCAAAACAAATTACTAGTAATTAAGTGTCACAAAAACCAAGTTATCACATTGTATCTCACACATATAACACTATAAATAATAAGAAACCAAAAAAAAAATTCAAGATCCATCCCATTTCCTCAACCATACCTCCTACCCACATCTAGTTTATCATAAAGTGTAGTGGTAAATAATTTGATCTTTTTGAGAAACTTCACGACACTCCTGCTAAGATGTCTTGTGGGATTTGATTCAAACACCACCTATTTAAAATGACATTCTTCAAAATGCTTTACAATTTTTTTATCCCTCATAGTGCACAACCAAATTATGTGGTAGATTTGATTGAGAATATGAAGTCACTTAGTATGGACATTATCTTTCATTAAGATTAGTTATCTCCTTTAGAAATGCAAAAACAAAATGATGCCTTGATGATAATGGCTATCATTAATAGGAATGGGATTAGGTGTACCCTTATTGACAATGATTTGCGGCTTAATGTTTGTATTGTGAACCTTTTGGATAGAATATGAGAAAATAAGACTAACATTCAACTAGTTGATTTATCCATCCACAGTTTTGATAATGTGGGAGAACAACCACTTGGTGTGATATTGTTACCTATAAAAGTTGGTAAGGTTGTATTCCAAAATCCTATCCATTTCATGCCCCATGATATTTCATAAAATATTCTCTTGGGTAGACCATGGATTCATGAAATGAAATGAGTACCTTCAATTCTTCATCATTCAATGAAATACATATACAACAATAAGGTTCACATGATAAAATTTGATCCTAAATCTGAAAATTGTTTACAAACTGAAATATGAGTAGAGATTCCTTTTATAACATTGACACAAAATACAAAAGTGGAACCTTTACAAGTTGAGGACAAAGGTGAGTGTATTTCATCAATGAAAAAACTATTGGAAGATGATTGGGATTCATTATATTTCACACCTACATTCATGGGGGGTACAAGATTACACAATCAAAATCAGGAAAAAATAAATAAGCTACAATGATATCAACACAATCTATTGAATCATCTACAAATTCTAAAAAAGAGGAAAACACAAATTACACATAAACTTATTATGAAGATAATTATGAAAAACCAGCTTCCTCAAAAGAAATGGAATCCATTTATGGAAGAGGTTACCAAATCTTGAAATAATTTGGTTAAAATAGAAAAGGATGTGGTTCAAAGGAACACGGAATTTGTGTCCCTATAGAGCTAAATGTGTGAGAAACAACAAAAGATCTTGATTATTGTCCTTCAAAAATAATAGAAACATCAAAAAGTCCTTCAGATAGTCATACAAGAGAAAAATAGCATTAGTTGCTACTCCTTGTAATGTTTAATAGTTGTATTAGCATAACATACTCACAACCATGCAGGGGGGTATAAAATAGGATTTATGCAAGCATATTTCATCTTGCAAGGAGTAGTATATCATCATCCATCTTGGCTCACCTTTGTCCCTACACTTGGAAGCAAGGGGTTAGATATCCTTGTGTTAGTTGTATTCCTTCTAGCAAGGGATCCCTTTGTATCTCCTTAAAATTTTAGTGTAGAAAGTACACTAAAATTTTAAGGGGGGAGCATATAGTCCCTCATTCATTGTTTGCATAAGAAATGGTCCCTTCTTAGTGATGATAACATACATATCCTAGGAAGTGTGACCTTTTCAATCAAAGTGTGGCCTTATTTCTTTATGTGAAGTGTCTCCTTTGTGGTGATATTAGTCTTGATGTTCTCTAAGTGTGTGAACTTTCTTGGAATATGATTTTCTCCTTGGAGGTAATACTATGGTTAGTATTCCCTAAGGTGTGAGTCTTCTATTCCATGATTAGTCCTCTCTTGGTGGTGATGTCATGTGTGATATTCCCTAAGGTGTGACCTTTCATGTCTTGAACAAAATCCCCTTTTATGGTGATATTTTATAACATCCCTTAAGTTTTAGCCTTATCCTATCATCATTTATGAAACCCCTGAGTTGGTGTTGTTCATCCCTCATGATGTTAAACCTTGCACACCCCCTAAGGTGAGTTTTGTTCACCCCCCATGATGTTAAACCTTCTACACCCACTGAGATGATTTTTGTTCATCCCCCATGATGTTAAACCTTGTGCACCCCCTGAGGTGAGTTTTGTTCATCCCCCATGACCTAAATCCTTGTGCACCCCCTGAGGTGATTTTTGTTCATCTCCCATGACATTAAACCTTGTGCACTCCTCAAGGTGAGTCTTTTTCATCCCCCTAACATTAAAATTTATGTGATCCCCGAGGTGAGATTGTGCAAGGTAGTTCATGGATTCAACATAATGGAGATTTTTGGGTTATGAACTTGAGAACCCCTTTTAGCATGGCCACCTAGCATAACATAACTTTCTTGCTAGTGGAGCCATGTGTTTCACTAGTGTTTAGCATAACACAACTTGCTAGCCTTGTGGAACCCATCATATTGTATATACACCTAGCATAACATAACTTTATTGCTAGTAGATGCATGTAGCTCATGAGCGATTTGGCATAACACATGTTGCTAGTCCTCATGAGAGGATCCTCTTGTCTAAAATTTACTTAATAAATGGAATTTGGCATTTGAGACAATTTAAGACTAAGGTCTCTTTATCTTACTGTCTCAAATCATTTTAGTAGTAACCTTGTGTTTTTTTATGTGTCTTTTGTGTGTATTCTTTGTTTTTGCATCATGTTCTTATTGTGTTTATTTTTATTTTGTTTTCACTTATATGTTATGGTATATCATGTGTTTTCATCATGTATGCTTTGTGTTTTCTAACATGTATGTTTATGTATGTTGTCTTGCTGCATATTATACATATGTGCATTCCTTTGTGCAAGTATGTTGGTTTTCCATGGGATCTTGGATCCTAGGGGCTTGTGCATTCCCCCTAGATCCTTAGTCATCCTATCTCTTCAATATTTGGAAAATAAAACCCCTCTTGAAGAATTTTCTAGTTTAGTGTGATTCTAAATGTAAGTTCATACTCTCACTAAAGTGGGGGCTAAATGTACCATCATAAATTGTCACCCTTGACAATTTTACTTTATGTTTTGTATCCTCTTAAATTAATGGACCTAATTAAGTACCTAATTTCTTAAATTATGCATTCTATGGCCCATTTTTAACAATTACCGATGAACTGCAGACATGAAACAATTATATTTATCTAATACCTTGCCTCAACACTAAAAGTCCTATTTGTGATTATTTATTAATTATTATTCTTACAACATTGATTAAATAAATATAAGTTGAAAGATAAAACTTTGCTAAATTACCTCTAATTGATTCAATATTAAATATTTGAAAAAATTGTATTTTTGAATATAAATTTAAATACTTTGATAAAGAATAAATTACCCTTGAAATTTTAAATTTATAATTAAATCATACAAATTTTATTTTTTTGAACTTTTATCTTCTAATTAATTCTAGTTAAATTTATCTAATTCTATATATCTACTAACACTTGCACCTAGAGGAGGTTCAAGGTTTATGTCGATACAAAACTATATGTATGTTAATATGTTAGAGAGTACATGTTTGTGCATGGGTGCATGTGGATGTTGTGTGCTGCAAATTCTAGTTCTATATAATTGTATTAAACAATTAATAATAGATGCTAAATAATGAAATAAAATAAAATTAGACAAATCTATATTTTTTTCTTAAAGAAATTAGGTATTATCTAATTTTGAAATATTTGCATACAATTTTAAAACATAAAGCAATGCAAATGAAAATATAAAGTTGCTATCAAATTAACAAAAAATGTTATAAATAGAAATAGAATGTTCCCATCTAGTTGGAAAATCAATATTTATCTAGCTTTTACATGATAAGTGGGATTTTGGAGGCTTTAATTTGGAGGCTTTTACCATTAAATGGCAATTGATTTACCATTAAACATCAGCAGTGTGAGACTTGTATGTATCTATGGCTAAAAATAAATGCTAGTTACTTTTGTAATATAAATTTTACTACAATAATTGTCTTTCCAAATACTATAATTTGATTTGTATTTCAACTTTAAACAACTTGCATGTAAAATTTAAAAAAATAAATTGAAAGAAAAGATTTTATTCTTTTTAAGGCCTTACACTTGTACACACAGGCTGCATCAACCATTTATTTACTTAATTTTTTTTTAATTTTTAAATTAATTTTTAAATATATTTTATATATACTTATATATACTTATATATAATTTATAAATAACATTAATATTTAATAAATAAATTAATACATTATTATATATTCTAAAATATTTAATCAAAAGATGAATACATATTCTCATACAATTTAAAAACAAAAAAAATGCTAAAATGCTAAAAATTTATTTATTAAAAATAATAAATTTAAACACAAATTTAATTATTAGATTTGAGTAAAAGTTCAATTTAAAAAATGTTTTAAAATAAACTTTTATAAAATTTGGTCCATTATGTTTCTTTCAATCTTAAAAAAAATACATTTTAAAAGAGATAAGAACTTACATGTAAACACAAGGAATCCACAGCTTTTTGTTCTCAAAGCTGCAATCTTGCAAAAATCTTCTAAAAAGCTAAAATCCTCAAAAAAGTCAAAATCTTCTAAAAACTGAAATCTTCTCAAAAGCCAACCTCCAAAAATCTTCCAAAATCCTCCTCTTCGAGAGAAGCGTCCTCAATTTATAGAAATTAGAGGGTAATTCATTTTTTTGAAAGGATATAAAAGTTAAATAAAAGCATTATCTATTATGATAATATTCTTTTTAAGAATAACTCCACTACTTTCATGTCACAATTATTTCATAAAAATGTGTAACTCCCATGTTGCCATTATTTCTTGTCATATAATATGCCATGAATATCAATATTCTTATTATAAAATACAATTTGTAACTCCCACTTTTGTCATAGAATCTTGGTGAAGAACATTATTCTTGTCATAGAATATGTGTAACACCTCTCCAATCTTAGTCTAGGTAAGATAGTATTTTAATTTTGATTTAACATTATAAATGTTATCGTAATGAGATTAGACATTGATGATTATGTGATAGGTTATCATGATTCTTTATTATGTTGGATTACATGCTTATATGTTTATTTAATATTATCATTGCTTTTGTATGATTAGGGATAGGAAAATGATGATGTCGTAACACTTGTATCTAAGAGGCTTACAATATCATGACTCTCTTTTTGATGATTGATGTGTTTCAGCTATATGATATTTGTTATATGTACATTTACTTTGATGTGTAATTGGAGTGATGCAAGTACTAAGTATCGACTCCGCCTGGATTCACAAGCTTGAGCATACTCTTATTCCCCGATGGTGGTAACTGGAGGTAGTCATACAAGCCAAAAGGTCTTCTACCCTAACCCGTTGTACCTTATTAATGCATTGTTCTTGTGTTTTCTTACCATCTGGTTACCTAACGGTAATGTCTGGAGCACCTTTCGGTCGTATGTGGTTTATGAGTATTCCTTGTTGAAGTATTTTGTTGTGGTTTATGTTAATCTTTTATGTGGCTTTATATTTTGGTTGTTGGTGTTATGATGTGATTTCATGGCATCTTTTTGTGGTTGCAAATGTGGTATTTTATGGTGTTTAATTGATTGGAGTTTTGGAGTGTTTTACCTTCGAGATTTTAATTATGTTATTTTAAAAAAAAATATTGATCATTCGAGATAATGATATATTTCATTTGAAAATTTTAAATGATTATATTAATCTATTTTGTGAGTCCTCATAATTTTATTTAAACCTTCTTGGGGAGCTCGTGTATTTTAATGATTGGATTTAATTTATTATTATTATTATTTTTATGTGCAAATTGAGGATGTTGTATATGAAGTGTTTTTAAATTAATTTATTTGCGGGAGCTTGAATAGCTTGAGGTTTTACCTCATTTCTTTTGGGGATTGTTTTGGGGGAGAAAATATAAAAGGGAAGGAAGTTTTATTTTGTGGGGGTTATCTTAGAGGAGAAACAATTTGTGGCTTTGGGGGAAAGAGGAGAAAACCCTACAAATTGTGCAGCAAAAATGAGAAAAAATGCTGAGAATAAATTTGTGGGCAATGGCTCCGGAGGCGCAACATAGTTTTGTTGTCTTGTTGTTTAAATTTGGAATCTTGTTGTGTCATTTACATCGAATTTTCCTTCAATTTCATTTTTGGGCAACATTGAGGTATTCTTCTTTGTGATTCTTGAATCCTTGAATTTCTAGTGATACTTGAATGTATTTCAGCTTAGGAATGGTGTGCCTTGCATTTTCTTATGACATATCTATTTCTCTGTTTTATTTTTGTGAATTCTTGGAGGTTAGATCATGTTTGGGTTGGATTCAACTTGTTGCTTCGTAGTTTTTTTGTATGACAGATTTTTGTGCATTATCAACTCTATTCATTGCCAATCTTTGTCTTTTAAAAAAAATAGATCCATTCTCTTGTATTGAATTTTGAAAACAAAGGTGGAATTCATCTTCAATTTTCCAAATCTGAAATGGGTCGATGGAAGAATCTAATTTTGGGCTCATTCATTTCTTTCTATTTTTTGCCCAATTTGTTAAAACGTGTTTTTCTTTGTTGCTCATTACCCTCTTGTTAAAAACAAAAATTAAGGGTGGAATCCATGTAGAAACTCCCAAATCTCAACTAGGTCTTTGGTAGATTTTAATTCTAAGCACTTTCATTTTTGGTCAAATTTGTGCCTACGTGTAAAATGACATTTTTCATTGCTTCTCATTTAACACCTTTTAAAAATATAAAATAAAATTGGATTTCATTTAGAAATGTCTATATCTCAACTGGGTCTTCATCCGACTTTTAATCTGGGCACTTTCAATTTTCATGTCAATCCTTGCCCAACTTGGCAAAATGGCGTTTTTCAGTACAACACCTCATTTTCGGTTCTAAAATCAAAAATCAAAATTGTATTCCAACTTGAAACATCGAAATTTGAGTTGGGTCAATTTTGGAATGTTAATCTAGGCACTTTGAATCATTATATAATTTTATGCCTCTATTTGATTATATGGAATTTAGCTGTTAAAATGATATAACAACAATTAATGTTTGACTGTGTTTAATGGTTTTAATGATGAATTTTAGTAGTTTTTCATTGTTTCATGTTTGTTATGGTTTCCTCATTTGGTTAAGCGAGATGGGCTTAAGTCAAGGTCATTAGAGTGGTCTTATTGAGTGGCCCACAAAACGTTGTCAAGGAAAACCAGTAGTTGAGTTATAGTAAGTATGTGATGACTAAATCAAACAATGGTGTAAAACACTTATAATTTTATGAATCCTCGTGCATGGCCCTAAGCACTTGAAAATTCTAAGGATGCACTTGAGAAGGCCTATCCGCCTACAAGTCATTGAGTTATCCATCTGTGGGGCGTTGATTTGGGCATGGTTGAGTCCCCTCATATGTATGAGAGGTGTACATGTGGTGCCATCCCTTCAAGCACGCATGATGAACCTCCACCCAATATGCACTCTTGACCTTGTATCTTAGTAGTCTTGAGTAGTACCTGACATGAGAATGTATGAGAATCTTCATGTTGTGTCATTGGCCTTATGCTTGGTATTTTGGTTTGCTCTGTGTCTGATGTGAGTGTTGGCCTTATGTTACCTTTGCCTTGTTGCTTTTGCTTGGGCCTTGTGACTACCTTTGAGCATAGTGGGGTGGTCTCTCTAGAGTCCACATGGTAGGGAGGTGTTTCCACTGCCATTGGGGATCGACGTACAGGTTTTGGAGCATCAGTTGGAGTTGATTTCTCTCATCTGTTTGTTTTATCATATTGTACTCATGTACATTCCTTTGTGTATATTGTACTCTCTTGTGAAAGAAGATTTAATCATATTATTTAATGAGAAGAAATGTGACTTTTTTATTGTCTTATGAGTTCCGGTGTTGGTATTAGACTCGCTTGTCCTTTCATGATCATTATGACCTCTTCAAAATATTTCATGCAAAAAATCAGCACTTTGGTGGTGTTTTTCCCTCACTCTTTGGTCTGCAAAGGTTCTGGAGCATCGGTGCCTTTTTTCTATTGTCTGGTGTGTTGCAAAAAAGGTTCTAGAGCATCGACGCCTTATGTTCATTATTATGTGTTGTTGCTGCCAAGTTCTGGAGCAACAGGTTTCGAAGTAGAGCAGCAAGTTCCGAAGCAACAAGTTCCGGACCAGAGCAGCAAGTTCTGGAACAGAGTAGCAAGTTCTAGAGCAACATGTTCTAGAGCAGGGTGGCAAGTTCCAAAGAAAATTTCTGCAGCTATCTTATTTTCTCCTGTTTGGATTTTCTTTGGAGGGTGGATTAGTCCTCTCCTTGAAGTTGTATTTTAGGTCATATTTGGCCATGTTTGTTGTCATTTTATGGAATTGGTAATTTAATTTTTGTGTATGTTATTCCTCTTGTTAAAATAAAATAAAAATCTTATCCTCTTTTGGCTCTTAACCTTCGGGGTTACGTAGTGGGATGTTACATCTATTATCAGAGCCCATGTTTACACACTAGGAGCTCTGGCATACATGAGTCTTCTATGTTATGTTGTGTTTGGCATGTGTGGTGTGAGCTTGTCATATTGTTTTCATAGTCTTGTTAAATTTTTTTCATGTCTTAGTATGGTGTATAGGTCGTCCTTGCAATGACCTATTTTGATGTGTTCATTGTTTCCTTAGGATGCCCCTAGGGGTAGAGCCAGAGAAAAAGTTAGAGGTAGAGCCCATGTTGCAGCACTGAGATCCTTGTTGATGGTTGATATTTGCTTGGTGTGTGGTGTGTGGTGGATAGCAACAAGTGATGTTGTTTCCTACCCCTTGCATGTCTTGTTGAGGAATTCTTTGGTGAGGGTTAGTTAGACCCTTGAGCCTACCAAGAAGTGTGTTTTGATTGGTCTCCTTCTTGATGTGTGGCTCTTTCATTGTGTAAAGGGGTTATGACCCTTGAGTGGTCTCTGAGTGTGGCTGCAGCCTATGTGTTTGCAATGTGCTTGATGTGTGTGTTCCTAGTGCTTGTTGTGGTGAGATAGTCATAGGAACTTTTTCCTTGAGTGCCTTAGTATGGCATTTAGAGGGTTGAGTTTCCCAACCCTATCTATTGTTGTGGAGGAATGATGCCTCCTAGGCCTTGCCTTACCCTACAAGATTGAATTGATTCCCTTGGTTGAGAGTCTCCCGAGGTTGAGATTGATTGCTTCCCTATATCCTGTGTTGTGGGTGGGCATGTTGGACCTTAGCTTGTTGGTGGGTTGCAAGTGACATGTGTTGCCTAAATTACCCTTGCTTGGTTTCTTAGTTCTTTTTTTTGGAAGGTTTGTTTGACGGTGAGGGTGCCAAGAAGTTTCATTTGTGTGTATTCTCTTCTTTTGGCTTACCTCCTTGTGTGAGTGATTGCTAGAGTGACCTTATGTGGTTCTGAAGTTGCCTTTGCATGTTGTATTGCATTGAGATTATAAATATGGTAATAGAAAATGAATGATCATGTTGTTAGTTCATGGAGATTGTAGAGGGATACTCATGGTTTATATCGATAGTGTTTGGGTTGGTTAGTATATGGGTATGTCC
Source organism: Sequoiadendron giganteum (assembly GCA_007115665.2). Classification (NCBI taxonomy): domain Eukaryota; kingdom Viridiplantae; phylum Streptophyta; class Pinopsida; order Cupressales; family Cupressaceae; genus Sequoiadendron; species Sequoiadendron giganteum. Next base: position 372,515,853 of record CM021108.1, on the reverse strand, counting down.
TAGCCATGTATACCTCTGGCTACAGTGAGTACCTACGTGTTCTCCATGAGGCATCGCTATGCGGGGTGTGTTTTGTGCGTGCCTACTTCTATGGAGCCACAATTACACTTCCATGCAGCATACGACCAGTACGTGCCTTCTCCGGCTGGTGTATGGCCATGTCACACTCAGACGTGATGCGGGATGGGTTCGAGGTGCACATCCCATGCAGGAAGCCAAGGAGTGTGTGGGCCACTTGGTGAGTCCATGTTGCATGACGATGTGATGCGAGGTGTAGCCACAGAGTACACCTCATGTCATGTGGTTGGCATGCTCATCCTGCACCACATGAGGAGCTATTTTGATAGTCATACATTGTTCCCTCCTTCCTTGTTTGGTGGCTAGTACCTAGTCACACAGTGTTGTACAGTGCAATTTCAAAGATTGTGGACTTTCTTTATGGTTATTAATGATTTTATATTGATTATGAAGGTCGACACTTTGTTTATATTTGATTGTGATAGTTTAGACACACTTTGTGATCTTCATTTGCATGTAACTCTCGTGGTTACATTTGATTTAGTGTTGAAATTGCACGTATTTCTTGCTTTATTGCTGAAATTGAATCTTTATTTGATATTTATTTATGATCTTTGGTAGCTAAACTAGTTTTCTACTTGTTGTTTTCAAATGTTGGTCTTGTTTTGTAATGTGATTCCTCATCGGGTACGGGAGATCCGGACTCGGTTGAGAGTATATGAGGAAGAAGACGCAGAGAACTTTGAGGATGGTGGTATGTGAGGTTGTTATATAGCTAGGACCCACTACCCACCTATGTGTGATGACTATCTCTTGGAGGCTCACCACCTTATACAACAAGAGATAGGTCATTGTGGTCTTGTTTGGATGGTCTCACCATGTGTGTGTGGCCTAACACCATCAAACCACTGAGTGTGAGGTATGGATTATGTGAGATGGATATTGGATCTTGACTCATGGATTATGTATCATGGATTAGTATGCTGATTACTGGTGTCTAGATGGACCCTTGTGTAGCCTTGTGATGTGATTCCCAGTGATGTAAGTATGTATATATGCATAAATTCATGTTTCATCTTGGATATGGTTTCATATGAAAAGTTCAAAATTGGCTTATTATGCTTTAGGAAGTGTAAATTGTTATATTATGTTGAAAATGATGTCAAATATGTTCTAATGTGTGAGATTGGAAGTGTGTGGAAAATAAATATTGATGTAAAAAATGGTGTTTTGGAGAGAATTGAGTGCTTATGCATCTTCTTTACCCTATTCTTAATGGAAATTAATGTGTATTTTAAACTTATATTTGAATGAATGTGGATGTTAAAATAAATGCTTATTTTGAGAATTGTGATACATGTGATGTTACCAAGATTAACCATGATATTTTGTTTCATGTTGAGATGTTATGAGTAAGGAATATGTCAATAAATTGATAATGATCCTTAGAAAGGTGAATGTTAAAAGGATGTCCTTTTTATTTCGTTCAGTGATGAAAGATGTATATTGTATTTCTCATATTTGGGATGAACTATAATCGTTTAATGTTGATTTTTAGATTTGAGTACTAATGTGTGACATGGCTGCATATTGAGCTTACATGACTTTCAAGAGTAAGTCAAATCTTAGGGGGGGAGGATGTAACACCTCTCCAACCTTAGCTTGGGTAAGATAGTATTTTAATTTTGATTTAGCATTATAAATGTTATCATTATGAGATTAGATATTGATGATTGTGTGATAGGTTATCATGATTATTTATTATGTTGGATTACATGCTTATATATTTATTTAATGTTATCATTGATTTTGTATGATTAGGGATAAGAAAGGGATGATGTCGTAACACTCGTATCTGAGAGGCTTATGATATTATGACCCTCTTCCTGATGATTGATGTGTTTTAGCTATATGATATGTCTTATATGCACATGTACTTTTACATGTAATTGGAGTGATGCAGGTACTAAGTATCGACTCCGCCTGGATTCACAGGCCCGAGCATACTCTTATTCCCCGATGGTGGTAACTAGATGTAGTCATACAGGCCAAAACGTCCCTTACCCTAGCTCGTTGTACCTTATTAATGTAGTTTTCCCATTTTGTCTTACCATCCGATTACCTAACAGTATCGTTCGAAGCACCTTTTGGTCGTATGTGGTTTACGAGTATTCCTTGTTGAGGTATTTTATTGTGGTTTATGTTAATCTTTTATGCGGATTTATATTTTGGTTGTTGGTGTTATGATGTGGTTTCATGACATCTTTTTGTGGTTGCAAATGTGGTATTTTATGGTGTTTGATTGATTGGAAATTTGGAGTGTTTTACCTTCGAGATTTTAAATATGTTATTTTAAATTATTTTATTGATCATTCGAGATAATGATATATTTCATTTGAAAATTTTAAATGATTTTATTAATCTATTTTGTGAGCCCTCATAATTTTATTTAAACCTTCTTAGGGAGCTCATGTATTTTAATGATTGGATTTAAATTATTATTATTTTTTTATGTGGAAATCGAGGATGTTGTATATGAATTGTTTTTAAATTAATTTATTTGTGGGAGCTTCAATATTTATTTTGGGGATTGTTTTGGGGGGGAAAATATAAAAGGGAAGGAAGTTTTATTTTGTGGGGGTTATCTTAGAGGAGAAGCAATTTGTGGATTTGAGGGAAACAGGAGAAAACCCTACAAATTGTGCAGCAAAAATGAGAAAAAATGTTGAGAAGAAAATCTATGAGCAACAACTCCGGAAGTGCAGCAAAGTTTTGTTGCCTTGTTGTTCAAATTTGGAATCTTGTTGTGTCATATACACCGAGTTTTCCTTCAATTTCATTTTGGGGCAGCATTGAGGTATTCTTCTTTGTGATTCTTGAATCCTTGAATTTCTAGTGATACTTGAATGTATTTCAGCTTAGGAATGGTGTGTCTTACATTTTATTATGACAGATCTATTTCTCTATTCTATTTTTGTGAATTCTTGGAGGTTAGATCATGTTTGGGTTGGATTCAACTTGTTGCTTTGTAGTTTTTCTGTATGACAAAATTTTGTGCATTGTCAGCTCTATTCATTTCCAATGTTTGTCTTTTAAAAAAAATAGATCCATTCTCTTGTATTGAATTTTGAAAACAAAGGTGGAATTCATCTTCAATCTGCCAAATCTGAAATGGGTCGATGGAAGAATCTAATTTTGGGCTCATTCATTTCTTTCTATTTTTTTCCCAATTTGTTAAAACGTGTTTTTCTTTGTTGCTCATTACCCTCTTGTTAAAAACAAAAATTAAGGGTGGAATCCATGTAGAAACTCCCAAATCTCAACTAGGTCTTTGGTAGATTTTAATTCTAAGCACTTTCATTTTTGGTCAAATTTGTGCCTACTTGTAAAATGACATTTTTCATTGCTTCTCATTTAACACCTTTTAAAAATATAAAATAAAATTGGATTTCATTTAGAAATGTCTATATCTCAACTGGGTCTTCATCCGACTTTTAATCTGGGCACTTTCAATTTTCATGTCAATCCTTGCCCAACTTGGCAAAATGACATTTTTCAGTACAACACCTCATTTTCGGTTCTAAAATCAAAAATCAAAATTGTATTCCAACTTGAAACATCGAAATTTGAGTTGGGTCAATTTTGGAATGTTAATCTAGGCACTTTGAATCATTATATAATTTTATGCCTCTATTTGATTATATGGAATTTAGCTGTTAAAATGATATAACAACAATTAATGTTTGACTGTGTTTAATGGTTTTAATGATGAATTTTAGTAGTTTTTCATTGTTTCATGTTTGTTATGGTTTCCTCATTTGGTTAAGCGAGATGGGCTTAAGTCAAGGTCATTAGAGTGGTCTTATTGAGTGGCCCACAAAACGTTGTCAGGGAAAACCAGTAGTTGAGTTATAGTAAGTATGTGATGACTAAATCAAACAATGGTGTAAAACACTTATAATTTTATGAATCCTCATGCATGGCCTTGAGCACTTGAAAATTCTAAGGATGCACTTGAGAAGGCCTATGCTCCTACAAGATGTTGAGTTATCCATCTGCGAGGCATTCATTTGGGCATGGTTGAGTCCCCTCATTTGTATGAGAGTTGTACATGTGGTGCCATCCCTTCAAGCATGCATGATGACCCTCCACACGATATGCACTCTTGATCTTGTATCTTAGTAGTCTTGAGTAGTACCTGACATAATAATGTATGGGAATCTCCATGTTTTTTCATTGACCTTATGCTTGGTATTTTGGTTTGCTCAGTGTCTGATGTGAGTGTCAGCCTTATGTTACCCTTTCCTTGTTTCTTTTGCTTGGGCGTTGTGACTACCTCTGAGCATGGTAGGGTGGTCTCTCTAGAGTCCACATGGTCAGGAGGCATTATTACCGCCATTGGGGATCGGCGTACAAGTTTTAGAGCATCGATTGGAGTTGATCTCTCTCATGTATTTGTTTTATCATATTGTACTCATGTACATTCTTTTGTGTATATTGTACTCTCTTGTGAAAGAAGATTTAATCTTATTATTTAATGAGAAGAAATGTGATATTTTTATTATATTACGAGTTTCGGTGTTGGTATCAGACTCACTTGTCCTTTGATGATCATTATGACCTTCTCTTCAAAATATTTCATGCAAAAAATCAGCGCTTTGGTGGTGTTTTTCCCTTCACTCTTTGGTATGCAAAGGTTCCGGAGCATTGGCGCCTTTTGTTTGTTGTCTGGTGTGTTGCAACAAAGATTCTAGAGCATTGACGCCTTATGTCCATTGTTATGTGTTGTTGCTGCTAGGTTTTGAAGCAACAGGTTCTAGAGCATAGCAGCAAGTTCCAAAGCAACAGGTTCCGAAGCAGAGTAGCAAGTTCCGAAGCAATAGGTTCCGGAGTAGGGTGGAAAATTTCAGAGCAAATTTCTGAAGCTATCTTGTTTGCTCCTATTTGGATTTTATCTGGAGGGTGGATTAGTCCCTCCTTGAAGTTGTATTTTAGGTCATATTTGACCATGTTTGTTGTCATTTTATGGAATTGGTAATTTAATTTTTGTGTATGTTATTCCTCTTGTTAAAAAAAAAAATTCTTATCCTCTTTTCGCTCTTAACCTTCGGGGTTGCATATTGGGATGTTACAATATGACATGTAACTCTTATAGAATAATTAGTCATGTGTCATAATATTACCTATTTTCCTCCAATACCATGAAAAAAATAGTAAAATAATATTTTCATCTAAATAATATTTGCATTATGAATTAAAATAATTTTAAAATATTTTTGTTTCTTTAACAATAATATAAATTGGTGGGGTATAAATAGTTTATATTATAATTAAATTAATTTGTATACCTTAATCTTCTATATATATTATCTCAATATTTATTTATTTAATTGAATGTACTTATAAATATTGAATTTATTTATTATATTTAATTTACTAATAAATTCTAAACTTATTTCTCCCTTATCTTTTTATAAATTATCTATTTCAAAATTTTCTTAAGAGTTTTTTTTATATTGTTTATAGGGAGAGAGTTATGACATCCTCCCCTCAAATTGTGTATCATCTCGATGCTCTTATAGATTCCTAAAGGAGCTTAAATAATGTTAACATTCACCCATCCAAATTTGTCCCATTAAATTATTCAATTAAGTTCCATTGTGCAAGTCAAATAGATAGGAATTATCATTTCAACTCATTAATCTATATATTAATCGTGTTATATTCATAATTTACCAAGGTTGTCCATAATCAAAGATACATGGTGCAAATTAAAATATTTAGTATAATCACCTCAAAAATGAAAACAACATCAATTAGAATAATTATCCATTCCAAAAATAAGACATAATAAGTCATAAAATGTATATTAATAAAAATATATAAATTTCAATAGTAAGTCAAAAATACCTATCCACCCCAATAATAATTTAAAAAATATGCTCATTCCAAAAATAAGTTATCAAATACAACAATATGCTTGAGCCTGTTTGGTTGTTGTTCTTCTTTGTTTATCTTTGGAGCAATTGTTTGTATCTTTTGTGGTTTTTGGGTGTTTGGATGTTGCTGATAGTCTAGTGTTGTATCTTTTGAGCAACATTTTGTACCTAAATTTGTAAAGAGTTTTGGATCCCTTCAAAACCTGTTTTTCCCTTATAATCAAAACAATAAGTTATCAGATGTATATCCATTCCAATAATAATATATCCATTACAATAAATAAAATATTCTTTACAATAATAAGTCATAAAAAGTATATTTATTCAATAAATAAGTCAAATATTACTATTCCCACAATAAGTTATAAAATGTACATTCATTTCAACAATACATATTAAATATATTCATTTCAACAATAATAATAAAATATATCCATATCAAAAGTAAGTCAAAAAAAATATAATGTTCAATTTCAACAAGGATAAATTGTCAAACAAAATATGTTCAATATCAACAATAAATCCACTATCATAAGATAAATATGTCAAGATTAAATGGTTGAAATATTTAAGAAAACCTCCATGAATATTCAAAGAATCCATCAAGCATTAAAGAAATTTCAAAATTTGAAAGATCCACTTATGATACATGGTGTGACAAATTTTGGATTATATATGAAAAAGAGTACAACACAAAAGATGAGTTATAAAACACACTCAAGAAGCACCAATAAAAAAAAGAGTTTCACAAAATTTTAGTAGTTCAAAAATATTATGTACTTAAAATTTATGCAAGTCGTAGTAGGCTCAAGGCCTAGCTTTCGAATCTTGCTCTAATACCACATGTAACAACCCAAAACCATAAGCCCACAAATTGCCAATAATTTTTTTCTTACTCTTATTATTTTTCCTTAAGTTATTATGTGTTCATTCATTTGTATACTTTGGTACTTCTATCCATATGGGATAGGCATCCAACCATATAGATTAGGCATCTATCTATACAAGATAGTTTTTATCTATCCATTCGGGATAGGCATCCACCCAAACGGGGTAGGCATCTATCCATAAAGGATAGGAATGTGCTCTAGCCAAAAACTTAGACTCATCAGAACCATACAAGTCCTAAGTCACTCTCTAAAGACTACATCGCTATTGGGAGTGCACCGCAGTCACTATCTTTAGGATTATATATAAATAAATAATTAGCTTGAGTCCTACCTCATAATTTTTCCTAAAGCCTTGAGGATTCAAGTGAATCCATCTAAGATTCCTTTCAAGTATACAAAAAATATATTTTATCTTAAAATTTATGTTAAATATTTCAACCCTCCTCTTAATGAAAGAACTCTCTTGAATTATCAAATCATGTATTATTAAACAAGTTAACATATTCTTTACTAGACACACCCAAACCCCATGCCTGAATGCCTGAGTACTGATAACATCCTTGATTTTCCATAATGCCTACATACCCTACATCCAAATGGCATCAAGGCATAAAACATGTAGTTTTGTTGCTACTCTAAGTTTGATGTGAACTATTGTGTGGGTACGTAGCCCTTTCTAGGGTCCCTTTTTCCCAACAGTTCTTTTGTGACCACTACCCATGAAAAGAAGAAATAATCATAAGTAAATAGTTACCATGACTTGTACTTGTTTCCTAAAATCAATTATTTCCTAGTCCTAAAATAATGTCACACTTGAACCATTGAAAACTTATTTTCATTCCAATAATTAAATATCAAATAAATAACAAATAAATTAAATAAAATTCTATTGAACCTTACAAGGAAGTTTAATAAGTTTAAACTAGTAGATTTTGGTTCATTTGATTAATCTTTTTAGATTATCGATCCAAGAGAGATTACTCATCCCTTGGACTTTAATATAATCAAGACGTCCCTTATTTCTCCCTGATGATTTAAAGGGACAATTCCACAAACACTATTGTTGCAGTTGTGTTAGGCTATAGATGCAGTAGCTCAATCATGATGATGTTACCTATAAATTTTAGCCAAAGGCACCATTGATACCGAATGTTGGTAGTTTTAGTCTTAAAATTTGTTTAAATTTTCTAAGAAAAGAAAAATTGATACTAATTATCCGTAGGGTAAATTCCATTAAATGCTTGAAAAAGAACTAGAATTGCTTTCATAAAATGAAATTCAACTAATACTAATTGCTTATATAAAGAATGACTTTGTGTTAGGAAAAAATTCAATTGCAGAACAAAATTTTCCTAATGCCAAGTCTTAGAGGAGAAGAGAGATATGTCTGTTAATGTTTACAATTATAGTTCATTAAGGAACACATGAAAGAAACAATAAAATTGAGAAATAAACACATTACACAATTGACACAAGATTTACGTGGGAAAACCCTTAAGGGAGAAAAACCCACCACACCCAAGAAAGATCACTTGTATTACAGTAAACAAAATTTCATACAAATTACAGTCTCTTCTTTTCAGATGACAATTCTATAGCAGAAACATTTCCTTGATCAACCTTGTAACAAATTTCAGTGTTACAATGCATTCAATAAATATACAATGCAATTCACTCACAGATCATTCAACCAACCAACCAGACCAAACCCTCGACCAAAATTTTCATCACTTGCTCAAGCTATCTATTTTTTTTCCACAAGATAACGGTCACAATAGTTCAAATGCCCAATCGGTTCGCTATTTGCATCTCTCATTGGTCCAAGATAGAACATGTAGGACAAACACTTGGTCAATTGATTTCAACTTTATTGGTCATCGGTGAGACAATAGAATGTGTCTCACCGATCACAAACTGTCCATGGGTTATCCCACATGGCACCAATTGCTTTTGATCCATCGCTCAGACTTCAGTGAATTCTCCCCGATCTTCAAGACCATCGACAAGATAATAACTATTGCCAACACATTGGGAAGTCTCACCAAACATTCATGTCTCCCCAATGACCCAATGAACACTAAGATTGCACATATCGACAAGAGTCACGCTGATCATTCACCAGGAGAAGATCCATCAATGAGAGAAACACCATCGACAGGAGATTAGGAGGTCACATCGATAGCACAAGTCTCCCCGACGCTTCCATCACCAATATTTTGCTTGATGATCTTCATCGCCCAGACATCTACCATTGGAGCGAGCTGGAGATGTCACCTCGACTGCTCTGGTCACACCGATATTGCTGAGACAACCACCAAGTCACGTCGATGTTGCCAAGACTTTTGCTGTCAGAGTGAGTTTGGAAACTCACTCCGATAGATCATGTCACCCTGATGGTTCTCATTGCCAAGACAAATCCAAGGTCACAGTGATCTGATCAATTGTTCATCGGCAATACATTGAGGCACTTTTTCCAAAAATCTCCCACTTGATGAAGATCTTACTAACACCTCCATAGCACAAAAAAACTAATGAGTTTTATGGGCACCAAGCCCCATCGAACTGGTACACCACCTATACTTGTCTGTGATTACTGGTTTTGTCAATGCATTTGCAACATTTTCCAGAGTATCCACCTTTTCTAGAGAGATCTTTCCATCCTCCACCATATCTTGTACAAAATGATACTACACATCAATATGTTTCATCCTAGCATGGAAAATAGGATTCTTTTCCAAACAAATAGCACTCTAACTGTCAGAGTAAATTATAATTTTCCCTACATCAAACCCAATAGAACACAAAATTTTTAACCAAAAATCTTATTTACAAACGTGAGTTGCTTCCATGTACTCAGCTTCCATAGTGGACAAAGCGACTACAGCTTGTCACTTGCTCATCTAACTAATTGCACCACCATTCAAAATGAAAGTATATCCACTGATGGACCTTCTACTATCAATGTCCCCTATCCAATCAGAATCCACATATCCACGAATTTTGAGAGCCCTTAGTGATCCCAGCAAATGTCCATGGTAATACAAAGCATAGTCTAAAGTGACCCTTAGATATCTAAACACTCTTTTCATAGCGTCCTTCCTAGATTCGCCATAAATCGACTAAGAACTCCCACTACTTGGGAAAATTTTGGCCTTGTATAGACCATTGCATACATTAAACTACCAATTTCACTAGCATAAGGAACTTTGGCCATGTCCTCCATCTCAGTAGGATATTTCGGACAATCTTCAACAGATAGCTTCGCTCCCTACAAAACTGGAACAACTATCTGCTTGCAATCATTAATACCAAATCTCTCTAGAATAGTATTTATATACTTACTCTGGCTAAGCCAAAGTTTTTTGCTCTTTTTGTCCCTAGTTATTTCCATCCTAGAATATACCTAGCTGCACCAAGATATTTTATTTCAAACTTTGCAGAAAACTGAGATTTTAGATCAAAAATCATTAACTTACTATTTCCTATGAACAACATATCATCAACATAAAGGACAATAATAAAAATTCGATCATTTTCACTCTTGTAGTACACACAATGATCTGATTTTGATCTTACAAATCCCAAAGACAAAAAAAATGTGTCAAATTTTTGGTAGCACATCATAGGTGATTGCTTCAAACCATACAAATATTTTTTCAACTTGCAAACCAGATTTTTTTTACCTTTTCTCACAAAGTGCTTAAGCTAGGACATATAGATTTCTTCTTCAAGATCACCATGAAGAAACGTTGTCTTCACATCCATCTGCTTAATCTCCAAATCATATGTTGTAGCAAGTGATAAAATAAATCTAATAGATGTCAGCTTTTCTACAGGAGAAAAAATTTCCCCATAATCAATTCCCTCTACCTAGGAATAACCCTTTGCAACCAATCTCACTTTATACTTTTCAACACAACTATCCAGACCAATTTTCTTTTTAAACAACCACTTTCAGCCCATAGGATTTCTACCTTTAGGAAATGGGACCAGATCCCAAGTATCATTTTTCCTTAATGATTCCATTTCTTCATTCATGGCTTCCAACCAGGAATTTGAGTTAGACATTTCAGTTGCCTCTTTTACAATCCTAGGCTCATCCATGTTAGTAATAAAAGCATAGGCACAACTAGAATCTAACATAGAGAATCCATACCTATCTGGTTGTTTCTTATCATGTGTAGATCTCCTCATAGGATGAGGCTAAGGTTGTGGTTCTTCTTCTTCTTCAGAACTCTCAGAGTTGCTCGAACTCTCCTTAGTTTTAGGTACACTTTCAATGTGTTGTTCCTCTTTTCTTGGAGTTAGAGGTATCTCAAAAACATCATTCTTCTTTTCATCTTGCTTCATCCCTGACTACAGATCTACTGAAGAAGGTTTCAATTCCTGAAAGATTACACTTTTGTTGTACAATACCTTCTTAGTCACAGGATTCCAAATCTTGTATCCTTTCACACCAATACCATACCTAATGAAGATACATTTTTCATCTTTGTTTTCCAATTTAGATCTTTTCACATCTGGAACATAAACATATGCTTCGCAGCCAAAGACACAAATATGTCTAAGAGAGGGATTCTTACCAGACCAAGCTTCCATAGGCATTATATCAACAAGTGTTGAAGAAGGTGATCAATTCAATAAGTAACATGTTGTAGCCACAACCTCAGCCTAGAACATCTTCTCTAAACCAACATTGCTCAGAATACTTCTTGCCTTCTCCATCAACATCATGTTCAACCTTTCAACAACTCCATTTTGTTGTAGATTGTAGGCTTTTGTTTTATTCCTTTAATCCCATGGTCTTTTCAATACATTTCAAACTCATCAAAACAAAACTCACCACCATTGTCAATCCTTAGACACTATTTTTCTTCCAGTCTAATTTTTCACAAGGTTTTTAAATTCCTTAAAATGACATAACACTTCTGATTTACTCTTTAAAAAATAAACAAATGCCCTTCTCGAATAATCATCAATAAAAGAAACATAATATTTAGAATTCGATAATGAAGGAACATCCACTAGACCACACACATCAAAATGAATATAATCTAGAACACCAGAAGATTTATGAGGACTAGAGTAGAATGAAACACGGTATTGTTTTCCATATATACAATGTTCACATAATTCAAAATCGAGATTACAATCATCAAGCCCCTCAACCAGGTTTTTATTCTTCAAGGCTTCCAAAACTTTTTCACCAATGTGACCGAGCCTTTGATACCAAAGCATAGTCTTTTCTGCTAGAAGTTTCACTTGCAAGGAATATTCTCCAATACGAACATTTTCATTCTTCTCTTTATGAACAACCTTTTGTGACTTTGCAGAGACAATGTTGCATTGAATAGCTAGTGCATCCAACTTGAGCAGAGTACCAATTCAGACACCCTTAGCCAGCACCATCGAGCCTCTAGTCATTTTACAACCATTTCTAGAGAATGATACTTGCACTCCAACATCGTTTAGCTTGCTTACAAGAATTAAATTTCAAGCCAGACCTAGTATATGCATTACGCCATCAATTCCCTTCGTTCTGCCATAAGGAAACTGAATTCTGACTCTTCCACGACCAACTATCTCCAAAGATGAATCGCTTGCCAAATACACCTTTCCACCATCACATTATTCATACTTAGTAAACCAGTCTCTATGATATGTCATGTGAAATGATGCTCCAAAATCAATCATCCAAACATCATCTGATGTCTCAATTGCCAAGGCTACAATAAAGGCATTTGCATCGCTCTGAGAAGAATTATTGTTATAAGAATTCTTCTTCCACTTCTTTTTCTCCTCTTTTCAATCCTTTCGGACATGACTAGGCTACCCATAGTTCCAGCACTTCACCTTGGACTTCTTACTAGGAGACTTTGATCTCTCTTCTAATTTCAATTGGACTTCTTGTCCTTCTTGCAATTTTCTTTTGATCTACCTCGAACAACAAGAGCCTCCTTCGTCATCTCAGAAGATTTCCTTCTCATCTCTTCTAATAACAAAGAAGAAACCACGTCCTCCATTTTGAAAGTGTTTTTCGTGCTCCCAATCACCATCACCAAGTGATCCCAAGAATCTGAAAAAGAGCATAACAAGAGCATACAACGATCTTCCTCTTGAATCTTCACACCTACAGATGTTAACTAAGCAATCAACATGTAAAAGGTGTTTAAATGATCAACAACAAATGTTTCTCCTTCCATCTTCAAAGAGTACAACTTCTTCCTTAAGAACAACTTATTTACCAAGGAATTGCCCTGATAAATGCCTCCCAATCATTTCCACAATGTAGAGGCAGTCTTCTCTTCTTGAACACTTAGGAGAATAGAGTCTACCAAATAGAGTCTTATCAACCCTTTTGCTTTTTGATCTGTGAGATCCCAGTCTTCTTGCTTCATGGCTGAAGGTTTCACTCCAGACACAACAATCCAAAGATCATGATCCACCAATAGGTCTTCCATTTTAAGTTTCCACAACTCAAAATTGTTTTCGTTGAATTTCTCAATTTCAATTCTGTGAGACGTACTTATTGTTTCCATCTTAATCTGTAATTAGACAAATTCAATACTTCTACAAAACTCCCACTGAACAAAAATTCACATAAAAAACCAATCTACCCACAAGGATAACACAACTGGCCAGGCTCTGATACCACTTGTTAGGAAAAAATTCACTTACGGAATAATATTTTCCTAATGCCAAGTCTCAGAGGAGAAGAGAGATATGTATTTTAATGTTGACAATTATAGTTCATTAAGGCACACATGAAAGAAACAACAAAACTGAGAAATAAACACATTACACAATTGACACCATATTTACGTGGGAAAACCCTTACGGGAGAAAAACCCACCACACCAAAGAAAGATCACTTGTATTACATGAGACAAAATTACATACAAGTTACAGTCTCTTCTTTTCAGACAAAAATTCTATAGCATCAACATTTCCTTGATCAACCTTGTATCAAATTTCACTGTTACAATGCATTCAATAAGCATACAATGGAATTCACTCACGGATCATTCAACCAACCAATTAGACCAAACTTTTCATCACTTGCTCAAGTTGTCTATTTTTTTTCCATAAGAGAATGGTCACAATAGTTCAACTGCCCAATCGGTTTGCATTTTGTATCACTCATTGGTCCAAGACATAACACGTAGGAAAAATGCTTGGTCAACTTATTTCAACTCTATCTCTCATCGATGAGACAATAGAATGTGTCTCACTGATCCTAGTCTGTCCATGGGTTATCCCACATGACACCGACTCCTTCTAATCCATCGCTCAGACTTTGGTGAAGTCTCCCCGATCTTTAGGACCATCGACAAGACAATCGCTATCACCAACACACTGGGAAGTCTCACCAAACATTCATGTCTCTCTAATGACCCAACGAACACTAAGATTACACATATCGAGAAGAGTCACACCGATCGTTCACCAGGAGAATATCCATCGGCGAGAGAAACACCATCGATAGGAGATAAAGTGGTCATGTTGATAGCACAAGTCTCCCCAATGCTTCCATTTCCAAGAGTTTCACCAATGATCTTCATCGCCCAAACATCTACCATCAGAGTGAGCTTGAGATGTCACCCTAACTGCTCTGGACCTGTCAATATTGCCGAGACAACCACTAGGTCATGTTGATGTCACCAAGACTTCTATTATCAAAGTGTGTTTGGAAACTCACTATGATAGATCATGTCACCCTGATGGTTCTCATCGCCAAGATAGATCCAAGTTCATAGCGATCTGATCAACTTCTCATCGGAAAGACATTCCATAGGTCTCACCGATATTGCTCTTTCAGGAGTTCAATGTCAGTAAGCATTGAGGCACTTTTCCAACACTTTGGAAGTAAATACTAACAATTATATTGAACTAATAATAATTACTAAGTTCTCTTGCAAAATAAACTTCTATTTAATAATTAAATACTTAATACTGTTAATTGAAATAAAGGCTAAATACTTGTACATGAAATTTATCTATTTGATTTCTTAAGATAATCGCTAATAATTAATATAATTTTTACTTAATATTGAAAATAAATATTAAATTGCTTTGAAAAAATCAACCAATTCCTTTATGTTGAGGTAAATGCTAACTTTATTTAATTTTTGATGAAAAATAAATTTATCTAATTTAAATAGAAACTAATACTAAATGTTTTAAAGAACATTTCTTTGTGATAAGAAATATTTATTTTCTAATATAGGATAGGTTTTCTAAAATTCCAAAATCTAGAATAACTAAATCTAATTTTTCAACTTTCATACTAAGGTTCATTAATCAATTCAAAAATAAAAGATGATAAAGTTTCATATAATTTGATAATTTCAAGATAAGTCCTCAAGTAGAATATCTAATGCAACTAAGGGTTATTATTTTCCTAACTATTCTTTTAGTTTTGAGAGTTACTAGATTTTAATTCTCTAATATTTAGAATGATTTTTTTGTACTTTGATTTGTTTCATTTCTATTTACTAATACTTTTTGTATCATTGTAAATTATCACCCTTGATAATTTAACTTTATGTTTTGACCCCCTTAAATTATTGGACCTAATTGAGTACCTAAATTCTTAAATTATGCATTCTATGACCCATTTTTAACAAATACCAATGAATTACAAGTAGGGATAACTTTAAGAAAACCCCCCCTCAGTGAAGGTGTAAAATCCTAGCGAATCTTTCCTATTATTTAAAAAAAATTATTAATTTCCCTAACAAATATTATGCATAGTATTTTGAAAATTGTAAAATCCTGGTGAATCCTAGTGAATAATCACTAAAAAAATTAATTACAATGGTGAATCTCTCCTTTAAAAATTTGCATAGCTGGTCGATGTAGTTCCCCCATTTATTTTTTTGTTTTTTTAATATTGAAGTAGCGGCCCAGGGGTAGCAGCCACCAGTGGGGTCAAGGGGATAGAGCCCCCTTGTGGGGGTCGAGCGATCAACACCCTCTCATGGGTTCCGGGGACAGCGACGCGTGCCACCAAGAATAAATTCACTATTGAAAATGCATTGGACCACACACGGATGAAGTGTTTTTTAAAAATCTCACTTTAAAATTAAGACTAAATGAAAAGATTTTATCTATTTCCATCGATTGGCTTTTTAATCAAATGGTTGCAGGTTGATTTCATGACCTAATACACATGTGCCTTTTAAAAGGCTTGTTGAGGCCCAAAATTTTTTTTGGGCCACATGATTAAATCTAATCGTGTGGCCAAGAACAAATTTCGAGCCTCAACAAGCCTTTTAAAAGGCACATGTGTATTAGGTCATGGAATCAACCCGCAACCATCCGATTAAAAAGTTAATTGATGGCAATAGATAAAAGCCCTATTCAAGGATAAAATATCCCTAAAATTAAATAGTAATTTATTATTAGTGGTGATATTGCCCCAAAATTAATCAGAGGATTATAATATTACTGGTGAAAATAATGAATATTTTTAATTACTGTATAGACTACTAGCGGAGCAGCTCCAAAGACGCATCGTTTACATGGTGAATTAATCAAGACAACATTATTCTTTTGTAAAAACCTAGTGATTCAATCTCTTTTTTAGCTTGTATTATTCACCATTTTTGGATCTCTCAATTTCAATTATTCACCAATTGGTGAAGATTCGCCACTAAAGTTTTCCCTGATTACAAGTAGGAAACAATTGCATTTATCTAATACCTTGTCCTTGACAATAAAAGTACTAAAACATAAGGCCAAAACACTCACAACATGTACATGAGTATCCCCCTATTTTGACTCCAAATTCAAATATATTGGTGTTGATAATTTAATATTTTCAATTCAATTTTCTAAAGTCAGCAATCGAGATTTAATTTTTGGGAATTGAATAAATGCCTATAAATACCTAGTTATTGCATCATTTCAAATCTAACAACAATCATGAAGGATTACTTATGATCAAAAAATTATTGTCAAGAGCATTCAAGAGAATTCAAGAGTAGCATTTTCAATGATTCATTGCAACAATTCAAGATCCAAAATCATGTCAAATATTATGTGAGTTCTTGTGTGTTTATGTTTTCATATTTTTTGTGAATGCTAACCCTTTGTAGGTCTCTAAGAAATTCAAGCATTCAATAAAATCAAGCAAGCAAGATCCAGGACCTTGAGGTGATGTGCATGAATTTATTCCTTCAAGGAAGCCATTGAAGGGTGCTGAGTTGCAACACTTTGTGATTTCATCATTCCTTCCTATCATTTATCTTCCTATCATTGAAATTTCCATTGTGGAAGTGGAAACACTAAGATGGGGTTTGACCAAGGAAAGCCCCTAAATGGAAAAAATATCTTCTCTTTTTGAATGTGTAGGTTTTAGGTCTAAAGGAGATTGAAGGAAGTTTGAACACATTTTCTATTGTTGTAATCGAGATCCTACATCTTGTCAACTCATAGAAACTCGCTTATAGCATTTCTCGATAATGATCTGATAGATCTACAGGCGGGAACAAAATGCTCTAATCCAACACCATAGAATTGTGAAGATAGATCTAAAAAAGCACTATAAGGACACTCATGCCTTGGGCTCCTGTGTCCTCCTTTTTCAGCCCAAAATTTGAACCACAGGTGCACAGTGTCCTTCTCTACTCATTTTTTTTGTCCAAATTTGTTTGTGAACTTTTGTATCTTTTGTATTTGTATTAGAATAGTAAATTGCACTATTAGCCTAGTTAGATCATTGTATTTAATTTTTAGGATATTTCCATATTTGGTTAAGGGCTTGTTGACTCACCTATCAGGTTGTAATTCAATTTCATACATTATCAACTCCATAAAAGGTCCTCATTCACTCATAAACATCCCACACACATGCACATTAATCCAATCAAACTTAGGAGAAGGTGACAATCCCTAAGGTGAAAACCCAAAGGACCCCCTTTTCCTATGTTTCATTTTGGTGAACCAAACATTTTAATATTATATACCTTCTAAAATTTTCCATTATTCACCTTAAATCTAATTTTTTCATATCATTGTTTTGCATTTCTCATTTAGGGTTTCAATTTTACATCATAAAAAAGGCATATTTTTTTTTAAAAAATGCATTCATATTTAATTATAGATTATAATAGGGTTTTTTTTAGTCATCTTAGATCAGATTTAAATTCAAATTGTATTTATTAGGTCATTAAAGGCTGAAATTATTCATTGCACTCAAATTGCATCTTTCATTTAGGTTGAAAATGTGAAAAAATTGCATAGTTTTGTTTGAGGATTGCATCAAACCATCATTTTTAAAACTTTGCATCTTGGAATCAGACAATTATTTCATATTAGATCTAAAAATTACATTAAAATAATGTCATTTATCATTCAAACATTCACACACTTACATTCTTCAAACCCATTGTCATAAAATCAACAAAATCTCAAAAAATATTTATCATCAAAACTATCTACACACAGATTTGGGAACCTTAAACAATCAAACTTTGAATTTTGTGAAACCCTATATAGGACACAAGCACTGTGGGCACCTCTTTCTTGAATTTTTGAGCCCAAATTTCTATGATAGAGCTCTCTTAGTGTCCTTTGTCTAGATCTGATGTCTATTGATCAATTTTGTTTACAAAACTATCTAATTTTGATCATTTGATACATAAGACAAGTAACAACATGTTTCCTTTTCAAACATATGGTTTTCATAGGGTAACACATGAATTTTATGATTTTAGTCTCCCTACTTTTGAGCACAATCTAAGGAAATTAAATGAAGTCATTGACAAGCATGTTAGTCATTCTCCCAATACCCCTCCTAATTATGACACTATCTTGGCACAAGAGAATAAAATCATTGACACATTTCTTAATATCACCTTACCTAATATTAATAGACCTTACCTACATATGAAGAAGGTATCTTGGTATTAGAAGATCCAATCATTGAGAATCATGAAAATCTAGTTTGATCCTCTCCCCTTACCTCTCCTACTTGGAAAGATATTGTGGCACAAGAGGATGAAATCATTGATATGATTATTTCAAAAGATAGTAAGAGGGATTAAATAGATGAATATGCTAAGGTAGCCTTAGATCCCCTTGATAGAATATCATTAAAAAAAATTAAATCCATCAAGGTTATGAACACAAAATTGAATATTAGAACTCCTTTGATTATTAGATCTCCTTAAAATCATTTAGGACCTCCTAAAAGTCCTCTAATTATTGGAACTCATCTCATTATAGGACCTCCTAAACCTCATGGCCATATCTTAATATTTTCAAAACAAATTACTAGTAATCATGTGTCACAACAACCAAGTTATCACACTATAGCTCACACATACAAAACTAGAAATAATTAGAAACCAAAAAAAACTTCAACATCCATCACATTCCCTCAACCATACCTCCCACTCACACATAACATTCTACATTGTAGTGGTAAATAATTTGATCTTGTTGAGAAACTTCACAACACTCTTGATAAGATATCCTTGTGGTATTTGATTCAAAAATCACCTGTTTACCATGGCATGCTTCAAAATGCTTTGCAAAAATTTGTTATCCCTCCTAGTGTGCAACCAAATGATGTGGCAGCTTTGATTCAAAGTATGAATTCACCTAGTATGGACATTGTCTTTCATTGAAATGAGCTACCTCCTTTAGAAATGCACAAACAAAATGATGCCTTGATGATAATGGCTATTATTAATAGGGTTGGGATTAGGCATACCCTTATTGACAATGGTTCAAGGATTAATTTTTGTTGTGTGAACCTTTTGGATATAATTCGAGGAGATAAGACTAAAATTAAACCAATTTATTTATCCATTAATTTTTCTCATAATATGGGAAAACAACCACTTAGTGTGATAACGTTACCTATAAAATTTGGTAATGTTGTTATTGAAAACTCCTATCCATGGCATGCCTCACAATCTTTCATAATATCTTCTCTTGGGTAGACCATAGATTCATGAAATGAAAGAATTTCCTTCAACGCTTCATTATTCAACGAAATACATATAAAACAAAGATTTACATGATAAAAGTTGATCCTAAATCTAAAAATTGTTTACAAACTGAAATAAGAGTAGAGATTCCTTTTAGAACATTGACACCAACTTCAAAAGTAGAACCTTTACAAATTGAGGAAAAAGATGAGTGTATTTCATTAATGACAACATTGTTGGAAGATGATTGGGGTTCATTAGATTTCCCACCTACATTCATGGGGGAGTACAATATTACACAATCAAAACTAGGAAAAAGGAAAGAAGCTACAATGATATCAACACAATCTACTAAAACATATGAAAATTCTAGAAAAGAGGAAAACAAAAATTACACATCCACTTATGATGAAGATAATTATGAAATACCACCTTCCTCAAAAGAAATAGAAGCCATTTATGGAAGAGGTTACAAAATTTTGAAATAATTTGGCTAAATGGAAAAGGATGTGGTGCAAAGGAATAGTGCATTTTTGTCCCTATAGAGATAAATATGCAAGAAACAAAAAAAGTCATCGTTATTATCCTTAAAAATAATAAAAACATCAAAAATACCTTCATTTAATCATACAAGAGATAAATAGCATTAGTCGCTACTCCTTTCCATGTAGTAGATGTAGCAAACATACTCACTACCATGCATGGGGGTATAAACTAGGCTTTATGCAATCATATTTTATCTTGCAAGGAGCAACATATCATCATCCATCTTGGCCCACCTTATTCCCTACACTTAGGGGGAAAGGGGTTAGACTGCCTTGTGTTAGGTGTATTCCTTCTAGCAAGGGATCCCTTTGTATCTCCTTAAAATTTTAGAGTAGCAAGTACACTAACATTTTAAGGGGGTCATATATTCCCCCATTCATTATTTGCATAAGAAATGATCCCTTCTTAGTGATGATAGCATATATCTCCTAGGAAGTGTGACCTTGTCAATCAAAGTATGTCCTTTCTTTATGTGAAGTGTCTCCTTTGTGGTGATATTAAGTTTGATGTCCTCTAAGTGTGTGACCTTTCTTGGCATGTGACATGCCCATGGTGGTAATACTATGGCTAGTATTCCCTAAGGTGTGATTCTTTGTAATACCCCTCCATTTTTTTCTGTTGTGCGAACAATGTTCTTCTCCTTTATGTTGTGTTTCTGTTAGTACTTTGACTATGGTACTCAGTTACTATTTGATCGCTATCTGTAAAGTGATGTGAATGTTATATTTTGATGTGATGGTATTTTATTCAAATGTTTTCATTATGGCATGCTTTAGACTAGCATTGTGAATATTTAAATTAATGATGTTTTATGTTTTGATTATATTATTGATGTTAGATTTGTTAGTTAGTAACACTGTATTGGTGAAGGGGATGTGATTGCACCACTCGCTTGTGAGCACCCTACGATTCCACAATTTCCTTTTCACGGTGTGTTTTATTATGATATATATGCATATTCAATATACTCTTTGTTCACAGGTTGACAGGTATAGGACATCGACTCCACTTGGTTTCATAGGTTTGAATGTGTCCATTGGCCAATGGTATTCGATTGGGAGATAGTAGATAGGTTTTTCATGCCAAGTCATCACCCTGGTCATAGTGTGTCATCGAGTTTTAGTCTGGTTCGAGTGTTGTAATGTTATTCTATTTCACCTTGATTTTATTTAATTGTAAGGTTGGAAAAGGTAAATAAAGGGCTTTATGTAATTCGATTTATTTGGTTTTATGTTATAAATGTTATTTAATTTATTAATTAATAAAATAATTTAATCTTGGATTAGATTTATTTTATTGTTTAATTAAATTAATTGTGTTGAATTTAATTAAGTTATTCATTTTGAAATTCATTTTTATATTGTTTGAAATTGGAAAATTAAAGAAAAGGGTTTTAAATTTCATTTTTAGAAAATTTTAAATGCAAAAAACTTTAAAAATTAAGATATTTCCTATTCTGTTTTTGAAAATTTATGAGGGTGGTTGATGAGATATTTTTCAATTTTTATTATTATTATGGATTTTCATGGAGTTTTGGAGAGAGGATGAAAAATTGAAATTAAGGAAGGGAAGGAAGAAAAGTGTTTTGTGGGTTTGGATTTGGATTCTTGGAAAAGCTCAGTTGGTTTGTTGGGTAGGAGCTTGCATATGAGGAGGAGGATTTACACCAATTTATCAACCTCTGAATCTTTTGGACCTAGGTTCTTTCTATTGAATTAGTTTTCATTTTGAAATGATATACAAATTATTTTATGTCGTTTGAAAATATTCAAAACTCTGTTTGGTTTGTAAGAAAGCCCATGTTAAACCTTTCTTCAAAATTTGAAAAAAAAAAAAATCGTTTGGAAATCAAATTTCTCAAGAAAAATGGTGTTCTTGGCTATAAATGATTGTGTCAAATATTATTTGCTCAATTTATTTTTCAATCTCTTGTGGGGATATTTAAATTCATATATATATGTATATATATATATATATATATATATATATATATACATAGATATATTATTTTTATATTTTTTTTTTTTTTTTTTGAAGTTATGCTATTAATTTTATTTTAAATATCATCTGTCAAGAGGCATGGATTTCAAAATTAGAGTTATGAGATTGCATTTAAAAAAAAATCAAAAAATCCGAATTTGTGGGGTTTGTTGGGGGCTCACCCCACTATGCCCCCCATGGGAGGCGTTGTGGGGGAGCCATGCCTAGCACGCCCCCACGCGGCCGCCCACAGTGGGTGGGACGACTATGTTAAACACAACCACTGCCACAGTAGTGGGTTCAACTATGGTTAACACAGTCGCCGCCCAAGAATGGGGTCGGTTGTGACTAACACAACCATCCAACCCTAAACTGGCACACATCCCCATAAAAACGTGCCCGATTTCGTGTCGTTGACCTTTTTCTCAAAAAAAATAATAATAAAATAAATTTTTAATATTTAATATTATATATAATATTAAAATATTAATATATATAAATCATTAAAATATATATTTAATATTTAATATTATATGTATATAATATTAAAATCTTAATATATATTAATAATAGAATATATATATATAATATAAATGATATATATATATATGTATATATATAATGTGAGGTTATATTATATGTATATATGTATGTATATTTATATATATATATATAGTTGAGTTATATTAAAATATTGATTTAAATGATGGAAGGATTTAAATATAAGTGTGAAATTTTAAATTAATGAATAATAGTCAAATTAATGGATTGATTTTTAAAAATAATATATTTTGATGGAATAGTATTTTTTATTTTAAATAACATGTTTGTTAAGATGAGTTAATTATTTTTTTAAATGATTATGTCGAGTAGAAGAAACAATTATTTAGTTTAAAACAATATGCTCTAGATCATAGAAGTAATTGTTTATTATTATTTAAGAGCAATTAGGGAATTACATATCTGGTTAAATTTTATCCTTTGTCTAAAAGAGACATAATTTAATTAGTTTTATTGCAGAAATAAACTATTGAATTTTATTAAAGGAAGTGGATTTAGGAAATCCAAAGTAGATTCAATTCCTGATTAAATCGCTCTTTTAAATGTATTTTCTTTTGTTATCACTTTGGGGGAAATGGATTAGAAGGTTGTTAAGTCTTCTAGATTGGGTTTTCATTTAGTTGGGGTTGTCGTATTATGTTTGTCAACCTTTGGATTGCCTTGGGTAGTGTGTTTTAATGTGTTTATTTAATTACCCGGTTTTCACGAACGGTTGTGTTGACTTTATGTGTTGGATAGGGATTTAATATCCTTAGGTCGCACTTGTGTACCCTTGGGTTGTGGAGTTGTTCCACATGTTGTCTTAGAGGAGTGGCTTGCAATGAGGGTCGACACACAAAGTGATGCCAGGATAACTCATTGTAAGTTAGTTAATCCAGTGAACGTAAATAAACTAATTAGAGGATTAGGTAGTATCAAACACTTAATAAGATTAATTATGCCTCACTCATGGACACAAGGGCTTGTATAGACTTGGGATGGGACAAGAAGGCCTAGAATGGAAAGATTGTTATCTTGTCTTTACAAGAGATAACTAATTTTGCATTGGTTTGCATGAGGGGTCGGAAGTCATTAGAGGTTACCAAGATAACCCAGATGGGGGTCAGGGCCTAGGAAGACTTACCAAGATAACCCATGTAACATTGTGATGACACTTCTCCTAAGTTGGCAGTATGTCTATATCTGTGATGCAATTGATTTGTTAATTATGGAAGCAATGTAACCTTGGTGTTCGTGATGGGTTTGTAGTCGATTCGTTTCAGTTATGTTTTAGCCTGTGTCTAGAGGTAGATGGTCTTATCTAGGAATCCTTGTTACTATCTCCTAGCACAGGGGGTGGGCCTTCAAGTACCACTTGGTTGGGTGGAACGCACACCTTACTCCGTTGGGCTTTCTTCTTGTTTGTGTGGACGAGATTTCTAGTTGGAGAGCTCATGGGATCTAGTTACTCTTTATGCTTTTATTCATTTCAGTTGACTCTTGTAATTTATTACCCCTCATTTGAAATCGAGGTGGAAGATGTAATATGTAATCGTGCTTATTGGATTTACTTCATTTGAGGAATGAGAGATGTAACCTCCTTATTAAACTATTTTTATTTGTAATCTTATTGTATCTCTTATCATGTTGATGTAATTTATCATGTACGAAATGTATGTGTTCTTGATTTCTTTAGTAAATAAATTTTATGGTTTCAATTCATGTTTTTTGTTTAGGACTTAAAGTAAACTCAGCCTCGTAACCTTAAGGATTGTTTGCAATGGGTAGCGAGCTTGCATGTTAATTGTACTTAAACAAAAAAAAATTAGTTTGTTTGAGTAGTTAATTGCAACTTCCTCTAGGGTTGTGAGGCGGGGTGTTACACATGGCATTAGAGCCCAGGTTTAAAGACTGTGTACTCTGGGATTATGTTGAACCCATTAAGCTTTTAGTTGTGTAGGATTTAAGTTGTGTACCTTTCCTAATACCTTGATGTGTCTGTGTAGGATTATTCCTCCTAGACACGAAAGAGGTAGAGGGCATGGACGTGGCCATGTAGGTAGTCGCAATGGGAGTCAACATGACTCTCCTCCTCATGTTCCACTTATTCCAGATTAGGAGGAACATCAGGCATCGCAAAATCCACCGAGGGGTAGTGATCATCAGCAGAATCCTCCAGGGATTGAGGTTGCACGTAGAGCACTTGAGGAGGCATTGGCATACCTTGATTAAAGGTCGACCGAGAATCAGGGTAATCCTATTGTGAAGGAAGTCCCATCTCAGTCAGAGGCGCATATGAGAGATTTTCTCAGGGCACATCCACCCATGTATGATGGAGTAGGCATAGGGTTAGAGGCTGAGACTTGGCCTATAGACCTTGATATGTGCTTTGGTATTCATCCTTACGACATTAATACTAAAGTGTGGTGCACTATCATGCATCTATGAGGGTTCGCATCCACATGGTGGAGGATGGAGGAGTACAAGCTCCATATTGATATTAATTCAGTGTCTTGGGAGATTTTCCTAGAGCGGTACAGAGCTCGTTTCATATCTGAGCACTTGTGTCAGTTGGCCTTGTTAGTTGAGCAATATGAGCGATGCTTCTATGAGCTCAAGAATTTTGCAAGGATAGGAGATGATGAGGGGGATGTTGGTCCATCACTTTATCAAGGGCTTAAATGCTCGTCTTAATGGAGGTGTGAGGGTTTTCAGACCCAAAACCATGGAGACAGCGATGGAGAAAGCACGTCTTGTAGAGGAGAATTTGGACATGGCACTAGGAGGTCACATGGGTGATCAGATTGGTAGTAGTACAGCAGAAGGGTCTAGTGCTCAAGAAGGTCGGCCTTAGGGAGGTGTACCTTCCAGGTCTCAGCAGAGATGGTCGTAGAGTGACCAACAACAACAGGTTTCTCAAGGGAAACATAAAGGTTTCCAACAGAGGTAGGGGGACAAAATTGGAGGTGTGTGAAATGCTTCAACTTTGAGTAGCCAGCGCAGAGTTCTCAGTCCACTTTCAGGGGTAGCACATAATAGTCTAGCGCACCACTTGGAGGCAGGGGCTATGGTAGAGGTATTGGGTGTTTTGCATGTGGCTAGCATGGTCACATAGCTAGAATGTGTCCTAACAGGGGCACATCTAGATTTTCATAAGGACCAATGGCTTCTGAGCTGAGAGATAGAGATGCAGGTAAAGGACATCATGTTTTCGCAATGGTTGATAAATGCCAGGTAGAGCATCAAGGTACCATGGTCAAGACATATGGTATGTTGTTGGGTAATCTAGTTACTATTTTGTTTGATTCTGGAGCGTCAGACTCTTTCATTTATTCTTCTGTCATGACATGATGTAGACTGGGGGCAATAAGGCAAGTCGATAGGTGGTAGGTTGAATTAGCCTCAGGTACGAAATTCGCATCCCATTCCCTTGTACTAGAGTGTAGATTGGAGGTTGGATCTCTCCATACTACAATGGACCTTTGAGTTATTCCATTGAGTTCTTATGACGTTTTCATAGGGATGGATTGGTTAGAGGCGCATAGTGTGGTCATAGATTGTTGATGTAAGTCAATTTGATGCATTGATGCATCTAGCAAAGCAGTAGAGATAGTGGGAGTTCAGAGGCCAATTTATTTGAGAGTCATCTCAGCTATGCATTTGAGAAGGTGTGTGCGTCAGGGTTGCTAGTTATTCACTATTATAGTGGATGATTTGGATTTAGGAGGTGGAGAAGAGAAATTTTTTCTCGATAGTCACCCCATTATTTAGGAGTATTCTGATGTCTATCCAGATGAGATTCGAGGGATGCCACCTCAGAGGGACATAGATTTCAAGATAGACCTTGTACCTGGATCGAAACCCATTTCACGAGCTCCTTATCATTTGACCACCCAGGAGCTAAAAGAGCTTCGCTTGCAGCTTGAGGAGTTGTTAGAAAAGGGCTTTGTTCACCCTAGTGTTTCTCCATGGGGAGCACTAGTTATCTTCATGAAGAAGGATTGTTCACTTTGGCTATGTATTGATTACCGACAGTTGAATAAAGTGACCATCAGGAATCAATATCCGCTTCCTAGGATTGATGATCCATTCGATCAGATCAAGGGTGCCACGATCTTTTCAAAAATTGATCTTAAGTCGGGATATCATCTTCATACCTTTGACTTAGACATCCATAAGTCAACATTTCAAACACGATATGGTCACTATGAGTTCACAGTAGTACCATTTGGGTTGATGAATTCACCCTCTGTGTTCATGAGTCTAATGAATAGGGTATTTCATACGTACCTTAGATAGGTTTGTCCTTGTGTTCCTTGATGACATTTTGATATACTCTAGGATAGTGGTAGAGCATGAGGAACATTTGTGACAGGTATTACAGTGCTTATGGGATAATTAGCATTTTTCTAATTTGTCGAAGTGTGAATTCTTCAAGACTGAGGTCCAATATCTTGGTCATGTTATCTCAAGGGAAGGTATTTCAATAGATCCTGCAAAGATCCAAGTGATCTCAGATTGGCCTATGCCCATGAATGTGGCAGAGATACATTCATTTATGGGGCTAGCGGGTTATTATAGGTGTTTTATGTAGGGCTTCTCAAGGATATGGTATTCTATCACCTCCCTTCAGAGGAAAGGGAAGAGGTTTGAGTGGTTAGAGAAGTGTGAGGGAGTGTTTCAGAATCTTAAGGAGAAGCTGACTAGTGCACCAATACTTGCGATACCTGATCCGACTAGGGACTTTGTAGTTTGTACAGATGCGTCCTTGGAAGGATTGGGTGCAGTGTTGATGCAAGAAGGTCAAGTCATTGCATATGATTCATAGAAACTTAACGATCATGAGATGAACTACCATACACATGATCTTGAGTTGGTGGTAGTTGTTCATGCATTGAGGAGATGGAGGCATTTCCTTCTTGGCCATAGTTTTGAGTTGCACAGTGATCACATAAGTGTTCAGTATATTTTCACATAGCCCAATCTTAATGCTAGGCAGAGGCATTGGTTGGAGTTTCTCTATGAATATGACTTTGAAGTGAAGTATATCCAGGGAAAGGAGAATGTGGTAGCAGATGCACTCAGTAGATGGAGACATGAGATATCTGAGTTGACTCTTGTTGTAGATTTGTGGAGTCGGCTTCTTTCTGCCCTTCCAACAGATAGTTGGTATTATGAGGTTAGGACAAATATAGAAGTAGGCAGGCCTCTTGAGGGCAGGCATTCAAGATATTCTCTAGATCCGGATGAGATATTGAGGCACATGGGACACATATACGTTCCTTCATCAGGTTCCCTTCACACCTTTGTCATGACTGAGGCACATTGTGCACCTTATTCAGCCCATCTAGGGGTGAAGAAGATGCATGCAAATTTACGACAATTGTATTTCTGGCCAGGGATGAAGCGCGATATTGTGGATTTTGTGTCGAGATGTCTAGAGTGTCAGTAAGTTAAGGTTGAACATCAACATACAGCAAGGCATTTTCAACTACATTTAGTACCAGAGTGGAAGTGAGATATAATCTCATTGGATTTCATTGTTGGTTAACCCAACTCTTTGAGATGACATGATGTGATTATGGTGACAGTGGATAGGTTGACGAAGGTGGCACACTTCTCACCTATGCACTCTTCCTATACTGCATCATCCATAGCCAAAGTGTTCATGGAGGACATAGTGATGTTACATGGTATTCCACATCGGATTATTTCTGATAAGGATCTAGTGTTTACCTCAGCTCTTTGGACTTCATTACAACATGCGATGGGGACATAGTTGAACTTCAGTTCAACTTATCACCCAAAGACAAATGCACAAACTGAGAGGGTCAATCAGATCCTCGAGGATATGTTTCATATGTATGTAATGGACCAATAGAAATGATGATAAGATTATCTCTATTTGGTAGAGTTTGCTTATAATAACGGTTTCCAGAGTTCTATCAACATCCCTCCATTCCAGGCATTGTATGGGCAACCATGTCACACTCCTTTGAATTGGGATCTATTGGACGATAGAGTAACTTTGGGTCCTGAGATGTTGTAGGATATGGAGCAGCAGGTGGATAGGATTACAGAGAACTTGGTAGCAGCACAGGATAGGCAGAAGAAGTATGTGAATGCGCATAGAGTGGATTGTTATTTTTCTATGGGCGATAAAATCTTCTTGTGGGTGTGTCCGCGAAAGAGTCCCATCCATTATGGGGAAGGGCTCTAATTTTACGCCTCGCTTTGTCAGACCCTTCGAGATACTCAAGAAGATTGGTCCATTTGCTTATCGTCTTTCTTTACTGCCCAGTCTCTCACGTATTCATGATGTATTTCATGTTTCAGTTATTCGGCCGTACCATCCAGATATTTCTCATATCCTTGATTGGAATGCTTTACAGGTAGAGGATGGGTAGTTTGCTTTGGTGCCCATGGCTGTAATGGAGCATAGAATGCTCACTCTTCGAGGGTGAGATATTGATCAGGTTAGGGTCCAGTGGGATCCTCAGGATGACACGTCATCCACTTGGGAAGATGCAGCTAGGATGAGGGAGCTCTATCCCTATTTGTTCGTAGGATTCCAGGAGTAAGCCTAACCCTAGGGGGATGATGTAATACCCCTCCATTTTTCTCTTTTGTGCAAACATTAGTCTTCTCCTTTATGTTTTGTTTCTGTTAGTACTTTGACTATGGTACTCGATTACTATTTCTTTGCTATTTGTAAAGCAATGTGAATGTTATATTTTGATGTGATGGTATTTTATTCAGATGTTATCATTATGGCATGCTTTAGATTAGCACTGTGAATATTTAAATTAATGATGTTTTATGTTTTGATTATATTATTGATGTTAGATTTATTAGTTAGTAACACTGTATTGGTGAAGGGGATGAGATCGCACCACTCGCTTGCGAGCGCCCTGCGATTCCATGATTTCCTCTTCACGGTGTGTTTTATTATGATATGTATGCATATTCAATATACTCTTTGTTCACAGGTTGACAGGTACAGGACATCGACTCCACCTAGTTTCACATGTTTTAGCGTGTCCATTGGCCAACGGTATTCAATTGGGAGATAGTAGCTAGGTTTTTCATGCCAAGTCATCACCTTGGTCATAGTGTGTCGTCGGGTTTTACTCTGGTTCGAGTGTTGTAAGGTTATTCTATTTCACCTTGATTCTATCTAATTGCAAGGTTGGAAAAGGTAAATAAAGGGCTTTACGTAATTAGATTTATCTGGTTTTATGTTAGAAATGTTATTTAATTTATTAATTAATAAAATAATTTAATCTTGGATTAGATTTATTTTATTTTTTAATTAAATTAATTGTGTTGAATTGAGTTAAGTTATTCATTTTGAAATTCATTATTATATTGTTTGAAATTGGAAAATTAAAGAAAAGGGTTTTAAATTTCATTTTTAGAAAATTTTAAATGCAAAAAACTGAAAAAATTAAGATATTTCCTATTCTATTTTTGAAAATTTATGAGGGTGATTGATGAGATATTTTTCACTTTTTATTATTATTATGGATTTTCATGGATTTTGGAGAGAGGATGAAAAATTTAAATTAAGGAAGGGAAGGAAGAAAATAATTGATGTTTTGTGGGTTTGGATTTGGATTCTTGGAAAAGCTCAGTTGGTTTGCTGGATAGGAGTTTGCATCTGACGAGAAGGCTTTACACCAATTTATCAATCCTCTAAAGCTTTTGGAACCAGGTTCTTTCTATTGAATTAGTTTACATTTTGAAATGAATTACAAATTATTTTAAGTTGTTTGAAAATATTCAAAACTCTGTTTGGTTTGTAAGAAAACCCATGTTAAACCTTTCTTCAAAATTTGAAAAAAAAAACTCCATTTGAAAATGAAATTTCTCAAGAAAAATGGTGTTCTTGGCTGTAAATGATTATGTCAAATATTATTTGCTCAATTTATTTTTCAATCTCTTGTGGGGATATTTAAATTCATATATATATGTATATATATATTGATATATATATATACATAGATATATTATTTTCATTATTTTTTTTATTTTTTTTTTGGGGGGGGGGTTATGCTATTAATTTTTTTTTGAAATATCATCTTGGCAAGAGGCGCGGATTTCAAAATCCGTAGGTTTTGAGACTGCATTTTTATTTATTTTATTTTTTTAATCAAAAATCCAAATTTGTAGGGGTTGTTGGGCACTCACCCCACCGTGCCCCCCATGGGAGGCACTGTGGGGAAGCCTCGCCCACAGTGGGTGGGACGACTGTGTTAAAAATAGCCGCCGCCCATAGTAGTGGGTTCAGTTGTGGTTAACACAGTCGTTGCCCACTGTAAGGGTTGGTTGTGTTAAACACAGCCGCACCCAAGCATGGGGTCGGTTGTGGTTAACATAGCCACCCAACCCTAAACCGACATGCATCCCCATAAAAATGTGTCCGATTTCGTATCGTTGACCTTTTTCTCAAAAAAATAAAAATAATAAAATAAATTTTTAATATTTAATATTATATATATAATATTAAAATATTAATAAATATAAATCATTAAAATATATATTTAATATTTAATATTATATGTATATAATATTAAAATATTAATATATATTAATAATAAATGATATATATATATATATGATATATATATGTATATATATAATGTGAGGCTATATTCTATGTATATATATATGTATATTATTATATATATATATATATATATATATATATATATATATAGTTGAGTTATATTAAAATATTGATTTAAATGATGGAATGATTTAAATATAAGTGTGAAATTTTAAATTAATGAATAATAGTCAAATTAATGGACTGATTTTTAAAAATAATATATTTTGATGAAAGAGTATTTTTTTTAATTTTTAAATAACATGTTTATTAAGATGAGTTAATTATTTTTTTAAATGATTATGTTGAGTAGAAGAAACAATTATTTAGTTTAAAACAATATGCTCTGGATCATAGAAGTAATTGTTTATTATTATATAAGAGCAATTAGGGAATTAAATATCTAGTTAAATTTTATCCTTTGTCTGAAAGAGACATAATTTAATTAGTTTTATTGCGGAAATAAACTATTGAATTTTATTAAAGGAAGTGGATTTAAGAAATCCAAAGTAGATTCAATTCTTAATTAAATCGCTCTTTTAAATGTATTTTCTTCTATTATCACTTTGGGGGAAATGGATTAGAAGGTTGTTAAGTCTTCCAGATGGGGTTTTCATTTAGTTGGGGTTGTTGTATTATGTTTGTCAACCTTTGGATTGCCTTGGGTAGTGTGTTTTAATGTGTCCAATCAATTACTTGGTTATCACAAACGGTTGTGTTGACTTGATGTGTTGGATAGGGATTTAATATCCTTAGGTCACACTTGTATACCCTTGGGTTGTGGAGTTGTTACATGTGTTGTCTTAGAGGAGTGACTTGCAATGAGGGTCAGCACACAAAGTGGTGCCAAGATAACTCATTGTAAGCTAGTTAATCTAGTGACAACATAAATAAATTGATTACAGGATTAGGTAGTATCAAACACTTAATAAGATTAATTATTCCTCGCTCATGGACACAAGGGCTTGTATAGACTTGGGATGGGATGAGAAGGCCTGAAATGGAAAGATCATTATCTTATCTTTACGAGAGATAACTGATTCCGCATTTGTTTGCATGAGGGGCTGAAAGTCGTTAGAGGTTACCAAGATAACCCTGATGGGGTTCGGGGCCTAGGAAGACTTACCAGGATAACCCATGTAACATTGTGATGACACTTCACCTAAGTCAGCAATATGTTTATATCTGTGATGCAATTGATTTTTTAATTCTGGAAGCAATGCAACCTTGCTGTTAGTGATGGGTTTGTAGTTGATGTGTTCTAGTTATATTTTAGCCTGTGTATAGAGGTAGATGGTCTTATCTAGGAATCCTTGTTACTATCTCCTAGCATGGGGGGTGGGCCTTTGAGTACCACTTGGTTGGGTGGAACGTGCACCTTATTCCGTTGGGCTTTCTTCTTGTTTGTGTGGACGATATTTCCAAGTGGAGAGCTCGTGCGATCCAATTATTCTTTATGCTTTTATTCATTTCAATTGACTCTTGTAATTACCCCTCATTTGAAATTGAGGTGGAAGATGTAATATGTAATCGTGCTTATTGGATTTACCTCATTCGTGGAATGAGAGATGTAACCTCCTTATTAAGTTATTATTATTTTTAAATCTTATTGTATCTCTTATCATGTTGATGTAATTTATCATGTATGGAATGTATTTGTTCTTGATTTCTTTAGTAAATAAATTTTATGGTTTCAATTCATGTTTTTTGTTTGGGTCAGAAAGTAAAATCAGTCTCGTAACCTTAGGGGTTGTTTGCAATGGGTAGTGAACTTGCATGTTAATTGTACTTTAACAAAAAAAAAAAATAGTTCTTGTGAGTAGTTAATTGCAACTTCCTCTAGGGTTGTGAGGCGGGGTGTTACAGTCTTCTATTCCATGATTAGTCTTCTCTTGGTAGTGATGTCATTTGTGATATTCCCTAAGGTGTGACCTTTCATGTATTGAAAAAAAATCCCCTTTGTTGTTTTCATAAATAACCTTTTGTGGTGGTGTTGTTATAGCACCCCTTAAGTTTTAGCCTTATCCTATCATCATTTATGCACCCCTTGAGGTGATTTTTGTTCGTCCCATGTGGCGTTAAACCTTGTGCACCCCCTAAGGTGAATTTTTTGTCTCCCATGATGTTAAACCTTGTGCACCCCCTGAGGTGAGTTTTGTTCATCCCCCATGAGGTTAAACCTTGTGTACCCCTTGAGGTGAGTTTTGTTCATTGCACATGATGTTAAATTTTGTACAACCCCTAAGGTGAGTTTTTTTCATCCCCTATGATGCTAAACCTTGTGTACGGGCCCTGAGGTGAGTCTTGTTTGTCCCCTGTGATGTTAAAATTTAGGCACCCCTTGAGGTGAGATTTTGCAAGATAGTTCATGGATTCAACATAATAGATCTTGTTGGGCCGTGAACTTGAGTAACCATTTTTAACATGGCCACCTAGCATAACACAAATTTATTTCCAATGGAACCATGCTTTTCATGAGTGTTTAGCATAACAGAACTTTCTAGCCTTGTGGAGCCCATCATATTGCATGGACATGCAATATATCATAAATTTCTTACCAGTAGATCCATGTAGCTCATGAGGGATTTTCCATAACACATCTTGCTAGTCATCATGAGAGAATCCTCTTGTCTAACATTTATTTGATGGATGATATTTGCTATTTGAGAAAATTTAAGGTTGGGGTCTCTTTACATTACTGACTCAAATCCTTTTAGTACTAACCTTGTGTTTTGTTGTGTGTATTTTGTGCATTTTCTTCTTTTTTACATCCTATTTGCATTGTGTTTGTGTTTATTTTATTTTTGTTTATATGTTATGTTAGATCATGTATTTTTGTCATGTATGCTTTTTTTTTTTGACATGTATGTGTATGTTGTCTTGTTGCATATTATACACATGTGTTTTCCTTTGTGCTTATGTTAGGTTGTCATGGGATCTTGAATCATGGGGGCTTGTGCACTCCCCCTAGATCCTTAGTCATCTTATCTCTTCAACATTTGGACAATCGAACCCCTCTTGAGAAATTTTATAATATCACTAAAGTGGGGGATAAATGTACCATTTTATATTGTCACCCTTGATAATTTCACTTTAATTTTATCCCCCCTTAAATTATTGGACCTAATTGAGTGCCTAATTTCCTAAATTATGCATTCTATGGTCCATTTTTAACAATTGTCGATGAATTTCAAGCACAAAAAAATTACATTTAGCTAATACCTTATCCCTAACACAAAAATTCTTGGAAAATAGGGCTAGAACACTCATGCCCTCGGTGTGAGTGTCCCCTATTTTATCTCCAAATTCAAATATGTTTGTGTCAGCAATTTAATATTTTCAATTCAATTGTGTAAAGTTAGCTATTAGGATTTAGTTTCTAGGAAATCAAATAAATGCCTATAAATACCTAGTTATTAAATCATTTCAAATCTAATAGCAAGCATTAAGGAGAACTTATTATCAAGAAATTATTGTCCAGAGCATTCAAGAGAAGAATTTTTAGTGATTCATTATAGTAATTCAAGATCCAAAGATCATATAAAATATTATGTGATTTCAAGTGTGTTTATGTTGTCATATTATTTGTGAAGACTAGCCCTTTGTTGGTCTCCAAGAAATTTAAGCAAATAAATCAAGCAAGATCCAAGACCTTGAGGCGATTTGCATGACTTCAATCCTTTAAGGAAGCCATTGAAGGGTGGTGAATTGCAACACTTTGTGATTTCATAATTTCTTCCTATCATTTATCTTCCTATCATTGATATTTCCAATGTGGAAGTGGAAACACTAACATGGGGTTTGATCAAGGAAAGCCCCTAAATGGCACAACATCTCTTCTCTTTGTGAATGTGCAGGTTTCAAGTCTAAAGGAGATTGAAGGAAGTTTGAAGATGCATTTTCCATTATTGCAATTGAGACCATAGATCAAGATGTCCCCTCATGGAAACTCACTTAAAACATTTATCGAAAGTGGTCTGATAGATCTGTAGGCAGAAACAAGAGGCTCTAATCCAACATCATAGGACTATGAAGACAGATTTAAAAAATAACAATAAGGAAACTCATGCCCTGGGTACCTGTTTCCTCCATTTTCAGCCCCAAATTTGAACCACAAGTGCATAGCACCTTTCTCTACTCATTTTTGTTGTTTGAATCTGTCTATGAACTTTTGTATCTTTTGCATTTGCATCAAAACAATAAATTTCACTATTACCCTAGTTAGATCACTGCATTTCATTTTTAGAATATTTACATATTTGGTTAAGGGTTGGAAAACTCACCTATTAGGCTATAAGTCAATCATGTACCTTATCAAATCCATCAAACTCCCATTCAATCAGATACATCCCACACACATACACATTAATTCAATGAAACTTAGGAGAAGGTGATAATCCCTAAGGTGAAAATCCAAAGGACCCCCTTTTCCTATGTTTCAATTTCATTAAATTATTTTATTATTTATCCTAGACTAAGAAATAATTTTAGCTTCATGGATTGAAATTTAAGGTGTTTGGGTTACATCTATTTCTATCTTCTAATTAATAAATTCTTTTTTGAATTTAAAATTATCTTATCCAAAATCCAATCTAATTTAAACAACTTTTTAACTAATTTTCTTCACATAATAAATGTGACTAATGCTAATGCTTTGAAAAGAAAAAGAAAATAAAATAATAGATTATATATTATTTTTAAATAATTACTTTTGCATAAATTTAACTTAATTATTATGTCAAAGGCGTGTCCTATTTGAGAATAGCCAACTGAGTTTGTCCATCCACAGTGCACGCTACTCGAGAGGAGATGCAATACGGATCTTTCATCCATAGTCATTGATCAACTTCGGCCATTCACCGTCTATTCGTGTTATCCCCTCCATTTTTCACGTCCACTTCCATTGAATGTTTTTCAGCGGTTTCTTGAGATAAATAGTTATACGGTTAATTTTGCTTGCCTACATTCATCAAATTGCTTCCCACCATTCAAGGAATTGTTAAAAATTACCCAATTGTCCAATTATAATAGAAAATCATACAGAAATTTCAGATGAATGAGTAGTTACCACTTTCTACAGGAATTTTAGTGCACGTCTCCAACAATAATATTGTTTTAAAAAAATGTTGTTGGAAAAATCTATGACTATTGTGTAATACCCCTCCATTTTGCATTTTGGTTGAACAGTGTTCTGTTCTCTTTTGTTGTACTTTTTGTTGGTACCTTGACTATGGTACTTGGCTTCTTTTTTATCGCTATCTGTAAAGCGACGTTAATGTAATCTTTTGATGTGATGGTATTTTGATATGATGTTATCTTATGTCATGTTTTGGATTAACACAAATGGATATTCGAATTAATGATGTTATGCTTTGGATTATATTAGTATGTTAGATTTGTCGGTTAGTTGCATTGTATTGGTGAAGGGGACGGTATCGCATCACTCGCTTGCGAGCGCCCTGCGATTTTGAGATTTCCTCTTCACGGTGTGTATTTTATGCTGTTCATATTATATGTTGTTGTTTACTTGATTTACAGGTTGACAGGTACAGAACATCGACTCCACCTGGGTTCATAGGTTGGATCGTGTTCAATAACCAACGGTATTCGATTGGGAGATAGTAGCTAGGATTTTGTGCCAAGTCGTCACCTTAGTCTTGTGTGTCGTCAGTTGTTTGTCAGGTTGTGCAGTTTTGATTATTGTTTCCCCCTCTTCGTTATGTAATTGCAAATTAAATTGGGTGATTTAAATGGCTTAATGTATTTAAGTTGTGGATTAATGTGTTTTGGAATTATTTTGAAATATAATTTATTTTATTTATTAATTTAATTTAATTAATAAATAATTTAATCTTTGATTAAATCTATTTATTAATTGATTAAATTTATATGGTTGAAAGACGTTAATTTATCTATGTTGAAGTTTTGATTTAATTGTTGAAATTGGAAATAAAGAAAATGCATAAAAAAGTCAATTTAGAATTTGAAAATTCAAAAATTAAAAGAAAATGTTTTAGAAAGTCAAATTTGAAAATTTGAATTCAATTATTTAAAAATGAGATATTTTGGCAATTCTGTTTTCTGAAATTTATGAGGGTGGTTGTAGGATTTTAGGGTTGAATCCTTATGTTTGAAATTTGCTTCTAAATTTTGGATCTTGGAGTTTTGAGAAAAAGTTGGAATTAGTGAGTGGAAGAATTCTTCAATTTTGTGGGTTTTGGATTGGGATTGTGAAAATTTGTGAAGTTGGATTCAGAAGCAAGGTGGGAAGGTAAGCATCATCTGGACCTCCTCAAACTCAGAAAAAAAAAAAAACCAGGTTCAAGTCCTTTAAATGCTTGTTTTGAATTTGTGAAATTTAAATATTAATAGTTAAAATCTTGTGGAAAGAGTTTAAATTTTGTTATTTGAATTCAAATAAGGCAAGGTTAGAATTTTGTTCTTCAAATTAGTAAGAAGATCCTTTTAAAATTAAATTACTTCCAAGAAAATGATGCTTTAAATGTAAATGATTATTTCGTATATATGTTATTCTGGTTTTCTCAATTTATTTTGTCCTATAAACCAAAATGCATATATATATATATATATATATATATATATATATATATATATATATATATGCATATATGTATGCATATATATATATATATATATATATATATATATATGCATATGTATATTCTTGTCATTTTAAAAAAAATATATTATTGAGGAAATCCGAAATCTGTTTTTAAGAAAACTTGCATTTTATAAAAAACGCAGTCACATTTTTTTTGTTTGTAGGGTTTTAAAAAAAACAATTTAAATAAAAAATATATATTGGGAGGCCATTGGGGGCTCAACCCCCACTGCGCCCCATGGGAGGCGGGTGGTGTGAGCCGCGCCCAGCGCGTCCCTCCCCACTCCCCACTCCCCCTCTCCTTACCGTCAACAGCCGCCCATGAGGATGACTGTGTTTACACACAGTCGCCCCCATTAATGAGGGTCGGCTATGTGTAAACACAGCAGCCCATGGTGTTAGGGCATGCGCGGCAGGGGAGGTGCGTGGGCTTCCCCACCTTTGACCTTTTGTTTTATTTTTTTATTTTTTTATTTTTTTTATTTTTTTTATTTTTGTTTAATATTATATTAATATTATTATTATATATTCATAATATTAAATATTAATATGTATATATTAATATTTATTATTATGATATATATATTATTAATTTATTTTTTTATAACATTATAATATTAATATATTATAATATATATTAATATTTATAATGTTATAATGTTAATATAATATATATTAAAGGGATATTATGTAATCGAATAAATAGTTGTGTATTAAGTAAGTAAATATGCAAATTATTTGATATATTTGTATTTGGAAGGGTTGGGTAATTGGTTTGCATGTTAGATAATCTGTTTTGGGGATAGTAAATATTGATTTAAATCAATGGGTTGTGCTAAATGTTGAAGTGAAAATTTATATTATGAAATTTTAGTGAGTTAGCAGTTGAAATTTTAAAGGCATAATTGTAAAGACAAATATAGGAATTTAAGGAAATGTGGTTAGCATCGTATTATTTAATAATTTATTTTGCAGTAAACCTTTTTGTAATTTCTCAACACTATATTCTGAAATGTAGAAAAATAAATGATCACTTGTTACCATTGAACCAATTAGTGAGATTAAACATTTGATTTGAAGGTTATCTTTCTTTTTAAAGCTATTAAGTATTGAATGTAAAGGAAAGAGGTGGATTTAGGAAATCCGAAGTAGAGTTAATTCTGATTAAACTGTTTGTTTAAAAAGTAATCTCTTATGTTATCGCCTTGGGGAAAATGGTAAGAAAGGTGGTTAAGTCTTCCAGATAGGGATCTTATGTTATGGGTGTTGTCATGTCATGTTGTCAACCGTTTATGTATCTATTGGGAAGTGCATGAGAATTTATCAGTTAGTCACCCAGTTTCTTCGAACAGGGATGTTTTGTACCTCCTTGGTTTAGAAGTGGATTTTGTAATGTGTGTCTCCTTGTTAGGAGTGGTCAGGAGCAGTTTTGTTACCTTGTTACCTCTGATGTTTGGAGAGGGTTTTGAACTTAGGTTGCCTCCTGAGAAAGGAGTGGATGTAATACCTTGTTTGTTGAACTTTGTACCCTTGATGTTTGGATGTTATATGTGTGTTGTCAAGTAGAAGAGTGGCTTCCATAGGGGCCAGAGCCTGGAAGAGGTAAGATTGGGTAACCATCGGAAGTGGTATAATTAAGTGATAACTAAATTAATATACTTAGAGTTTGGGTAGTACTTCACACTAAAAAGATAATTATGCCTCACTCATAGATCCAAGTACTCAACTAGGCTTGGGATGGGTGGGAAGGCCGGTAATGGCAAGGTCATCTATCTTGTCTGTATGAAAGGTATTTGATTCTGCATTAGTAAGTATGAGGTCCAATGATTGGTTAGGGCCACCATCTTGATGATTAGTGTGGGTAACTCATGACGAGCTGTGTGATGACACTTTGTCTAGAACAATAGTTGACCTTTGCTTTTGCATTAGTAGGTATGAGGGCCAAGGATCGATTTGGGGTCACCATCCTGACGATCCACAGTGGGTAACTCATGATGTGTTGTGAGATGGCACTTTGTGTGACCATAGTTGGCACTTGTTTATTGTGGGTATTGTTTTCGTAACATACATGTTGTGACCATGTAGAGTTGTACTTATGTTATACTTGTGTTGTAATTACATGGTATTTGAGTTGCACTTGAGTTGTACTCAAGTTGTGCCTTGTGTCCTTGTGAGGTTCATGTGACTGGTTGATTCAATTTGGTTCAATCTTGTGTTAGCCTGTGTCTAGAGGTAGATGGTGTTGGTTAGGATTCCTTGTTACTATCTCCTAGCACGGGGGGTGGGCCTTTGGGTTCCACTTGGTTGGGTAGCCTGCACCTAAATCCGTTGGGTTCTTTCTTCATGTTCTTGTGGATGAGACTTCCAGTTGGAGAGCTCATGGGTTTCAGTATCAGTTCTTACTTTATTTCATTTCAGTTGATCTTGTTTTATTCTTACCCCTCTTGTTATCGAGGTGGAATTTGTAGTTGTAAACCTATTTTATTGGACTTGCCTCATTCGGGGAATGAGCGATTGTAACCTTATGGTTTATTGAATGGATTAATGGAATCGAAAGTCTTATCTTATGCTTTTTGTTATTTCATCTTACTTGGAATGTATGTGTTAATTTATTAATTAAATAATTGTCATAATTTATATTCATGTTTTGTTGAGGTTCTATATAACCTCTGTCTCATAACCTTAGAGGTTGTTGGCATTAATTAATTAACTTACTTAATTATTTATCTTTTAAAAAAAAAAATTATTCTGTTTAAGTAGTTAAATGCAACTTCCTCTAGGGTTGTGTGGCGGGGCATTACATATTGCATCCATTAAAAAATTCATACTACAAAATCGGGGATAAAAATAGTTACACCAATTTTGCTTTGCCTAATTTTCCCTCAAATGTTAATTTAAAAGTTAAACCACTAATAGTTAAGTTATAATAAATAAATATATTTCAAAATATACAAAATATAGTTTAAATTTGATTTTGTCTTTTTTTTAATAATAATATCAGAGGGCAAATATTATATTAAAAAATATTATATATTGATTATATAGTATGATTATATTTAATAATATATATTATATAATATATAATAACAAATAAATATATAATTTTATAACATATTTAATATAAATACATACTTCTAACATATAATAATATTTTTAAAATATATTATATAATTTATATTATATACTATTCAAATATAATATATAATAAATAAATATATTTCATTTAAATATATAATTTATATTATCGTATTATACTTAAAATATAGACATAATTTAAATTTTAGTTTTTCTTTCAATTGATAACAATGTCAAAAAAAATGTATATTAAATTAAGTTTATAGTAATTATTTTTAAGAATGAAATGATAATAAATTATGCA
Source organism: Sequoiadendron giganteum (assembly GCA_007115665.2). Taxonomy (NCBI): domain Eukaryota; kingdom Viridiplantae; phylum Streptophyta; class Pinopsida; order Cupressales; family Cupressaceae; genus Sequoiadendron; species Sequoiadendron giganteum. The sequence continues at coordinate 372,474,390 of CM021108.1, read as the reverse complement.
AATTATTTAGAATTGATTTTTTAACTTTACAAATTTTAAAATAAAAGCTAAAATTTTAGCTTTAGCAATTTTAATTTACTTTAATGGGGTTTTAATTTTCAAAATTTAATTTATTTAAGAATTTAACTATATTTATGCTCAACTTTATAATAATTTTATATTTATTACTTCTTAAAAAGAAATAAACATTTTAATTGATGTAATAAAATAAATTTATATATATGATAGACCTAAGAGCAAATGCATGATTATCTTCAATCATTTACACACATTTCTATGGGATGCCTTAGGAGAACTTGTTCCATATTGATGTAATGAAAACACTTCCAAAATATTTCTAAATATGCCAGTCCCATATAATAGAAAAGATAGAAAAATAAAAAAACAAATTAAGTGAAATAAAAAGTAGTTGTACTAGCTAAGCTATTCTAAATGTCATTTCCACAAATATGGGATATTTAAATGTGAGCATAGATTAGACTTAGATCTATATACTTACTTTCACAATGCAAATAAAATTCTGTAATTTTGAGGTGAATTATATATTCTCTTTATCTATTCTTGATCCTAAGATATCATAGATTTAGAATCTTCACACAAACTACTCATTCTTTAATCACATAACTAAGTATGATTAATTGTTACATTTTTAATTTGTTTAGCCAAAAGTGGTAGACCACTTATATATTTATATTATATTTAAAATATTGTACAAAATCCTGGTTCAGACGAGCATACGACAGGAAAGAACCAGGAGAAGAAAACCTCAAGTTATAGCTTGATTTGACACATTTCCCTATAATCTACCCCAACCCAAAATAGTAATACTCCTACAAATACAAACCAAAATTCCTACTAAACTCATTGCCCCACTGTACAAATTTCCAACTTACAACAATTCATAATATTACATGTTGTCAACCTCTACTACAGTGACCCTTCAAGACTTCGTATAAAAAACCCCCCCTTTACATAGAAAATGATTATCATAACCTATTAATAGACCGAATCATGCTGACTAGGAATAAAGTACCCCCAAAACTATATCCAATCACATACAAACTTTTAGAAAAAAAGATGATATGTTGCCAGCCCCTCTAGGACCATTTACTGAACTCTCCTCCACCAATTGCTTCTTCTTACGATCACATTCCCGCAAAGGCACTGTTATGTTGATATCCAAAACATAACGGTAGAAGAGTTTCCCTTTAGCTCATGGATTCAAAACCAGATCATGCACATAAGAGTGACTTCGTAAAAATGAAATTGCATGAAACTTCCTTTTAAACTGGTCTATGTCTTCCATGGTAAATGCAAAGTGATACTTGTTCAAGGCTTCATATAGGTATGATGAAGTATCATACATTGTTGACATAAGAATTCCCTGAAATTTTTTCGCATACCTATTTTTGTAATGGATTAAATGCCTGGAAAACAAACCTCCTACCAGCCCATCACCCTTGGTGAATTCACATTGTTGCACACTTGTAAGCAAAGCATCATTTTCTAAATACCTTCAAACAACAAATTTTGTAACAATGAATTTTAAAACAAAGTAATTTTGCACTAATTCCATGATGTTCAAAAGGAAAATGGACAAGAGATTTGTAGGAAAGATAATCCTTTGAAGCTCTGTATGCAACACATCCTCACCAATAATAGTAGATATACAATTAAACACATAATTATAATTAACCTTAAGAACTTATTGCAATTCTTCCCTATCAATTCATGCCAAGAATGGCTCCTCCCATGGCCTAACCGCCACTAGGACACAATAGTTCTTAACTTGGAATTCTCTCAACTCCATTCCCCTACAAACTGTATACACACACTTTGCTTTGAACACCCTTGGTGACTAGCACCAACAAACATCCACCAATGAGTAACAAAGAATACCAAGTGAGTAGATCACTGGCCTTTTTAAAGTCAAACTTAACACCTTCTTTATCCTCGTCACCTTACAAAACCCACACACTTGAAATATCTCAATATCCACTCGGAAGACACATTATCCACCTTCACATGGCATCCCTGCTTGTTTGTACATTTGAAAACTTATCCATTCAAAATTTAAATTGGCTAAATTTGATAACATAAGCTTTCCAAATTTAGCCATGTACTTTACCGATGCCCCAAACAAGCATGCTTATACACTACCTTATTTAGCCATGCATTTTAACAGACATGTTACTATATTGCCTAGATATCGAGATATCCCAAGCATGCCAGCTCTAAAGATTACGACAGGTAAATCTTTTCAAATTTCTATATTTATGTGGTAAACACATTATGTATATACTTTAAAATGACATCACATGTGCCAATCAACCACCTCATAGTCCTATAGCTTAATACTTGCACCACATTATTTAACACATGTGTGGCTGCCTGCACACTTGCAATGTAAGCATTAGCACAAAATATAAAGTATGATAACTCAAATCCCAAACATACCAACTGTCGATACTTCAAACAACCATATGCAAAGCCTTTCCAGAATTACCATACAATACTGTACTCATATGCCAAAATGTAATAACACATGTGCTGAAATCTACAGGCTTAAAATCCTATAGTTTTATACTTGTGTCACATTATTAATCACTTGTGTATGTTACTGCAAATTCATAACCTACACTTACACTGATAGCAACATTAGTACCAATACAAACCCATGATAAGAAACAAATTTTAAAAGAATCCCAACTATAATACAATACAAATCAAACCCAAACATCCTTAAACGAATTACGATTCGAGATGGGTCTTCCTGATGTCTTTGCACATGCCATAAATCCCACAATAATTGCACTTATAGTAACAATAAATTAGTGCAAAACATGACAACAAAGCATATGCCAACCAACAAATTTTCCAACCCTCCCTCAAAATTAACTTTGCCCTTGTGCATCTAGGTGTATTAATTCCACCAGATTAGGATAGTTTTTTAGAACATTGACATCAGGTGAGACCCTAATCTCAATTCTATCACTTCCTAATCCTACCAAAAAGTCTACTACTTTGTTTCCTTCCCTATATGTATGAGATTAAGTCTGCTACTCTGATTAATTGTTACATTTAATTTTTCATATAGTAACATTTATTTTTTTTAAATAAAAGATAAGTGCACATAATGGGGGACAAAAGATAAATTAATATAATAATATTATTATATATTAAAAATATAATACGGATAATCATAGAAAAAATAATAATAATAATTTAATATATAAACAAAACAAAAAATCTAATTGCCCTACCAATTGACCTCCTGCACTACACAAATGTACGCCCAAAAAAAATTAATTAATTTATTAATTAACTTTCCACAATTCTTCGACATACCCATTACACATCAAGATACAATTGCTAGTTATATTTATGTTTGCAATACTAATACTAAATTCTTAAATATTGCTTTTGTAAAATAAATTAACTTAACTATTCTAAACATTTAAGATTTTCTTTTGTAAATATAATTTGCCATTTGAAAATCCACTTTTGCAAATATAATTTAACTAATACTAATTTCTTAAATATGCTTGAAAAATAAATATAAATTTAACTAATACTAATTCATTTTGAAGAATAAATAAATTTCAAGTATTTTTATAAAACTCTTGAAAATTAATAAACTTAAACTAATATTAATTATTTTGAAAATAATCAATCTGAAACACTTGAAATTACTCTTGCAATTATAAATTTAATTATTACTAATTATTTTCAAATTAATTTAATCTAAACTATTCTAAACACTTGAAAACTTACCTAATACTAGTCTTTTTGAAAATAAAAAAACTAAACTAAACTAATTCCCTTAAAATTACTTAAATAATTTAATGCTAAATGTTGTTGATTACTCTAAAACTATTGCTTCTAAAATATCTTAAAATTTACTAGTTATCTTTGAAAATAACCTAACTAATATTAAATATTTTAAAAATTTCTTATATCTAACATTATATGCCTTTGACATAAATTGTCGTAATCTTTTATTGAAATTAAATTAAACAATATCAATTACATAAAAACTATTGTTATAACTATTTGAAATAATTTTTATCTATTTTTAATAGTATAAGCTATAGTAATTATTAATGAATTAAATTACACTAGAAGAACAAAATACTAAACACTTCCAAAAATAAATTAACTATTTAAAAAATTTCCTTCAAAACAAATTGATTCTAATTCTATTATTTTTGCACTATTATTAATGAATTAAATTCACTATGATAACAAAATACTAAAAACTTCCAAAAACTTTAACTTTTTAAAAAATTTCCTCCAAAATAAATTAATTCTAATTCTAATTTATTAATTACCCTTTTGCACTATTATTTCTTTTTTTTAAAGAAAAGGCATTAAGCCCATATATCCATATATATAGTAAGAGTAAAATTTGCATAGGAAGTGGATTTTACGAGTCCATGATATCCTAGATATCTTAGATTTATCATTACCATGCATAGGGACTGCAAAAATTGTCTAACCTTTCTACCTATTACTACTTAACATTACCATAACTTTCTAGCCAACTAATTATCAACATTATAGACATCCCAGATTCTATCGAAAATACACAAAAATTAACAAGACCCATCCCTTTCTACTCCTCCATTGAAGCCATCTAAACTGAATTCTCTCCATATACCTTAGAACTTCCTCCGGCTTGACTATCAGGACCCATGAGAGCATCATCTACAACTGCACGGCCCATAAGAGCATCCTTTGCAACTGGCTCTCTCTGAATAGGCCAACTATGTACATTGTACCCTTGACCTTCAATTGGGACATTTACTGCAACTGGAGCATGACGTTCATGCCACCCACGATCATTGTATCCTTGGTCTACACTAGAAGCTTTTAATATTGGAGGGCCCCAATTTTTCCAAGAGTGAACTGTCAACCCCAATTCTCTCCCAACCTCAATACCATATGTCCCAACTACCTCTGCTTCCATTCGGCCCATCTTTGAGTTTGGTGAAATCCCTTGAAACTCACCATGACCCGCATTTGGAGCTGGCATATTTTCATGACCTTCCACATGCCCCACATTTGGAACTAATAAAGAACCACAACCTTCTAAGCCAATAGAATTTATCGGGGAATGAGGATCATGAACCCTAAGAAAAGATATTAGATAATATTTATCCTTAATTTCCCTATCCATGTTCACATAGACCAGCCTACAGTTCTTCCATATAGCATTTAACAGTCTGCTATCACTCTTGTATTGTAGGTCTAATCTAATGGACTCATAGATCACCTCAAAATCTGGATGGTGATAGATAAACTCTCTTGGGAAGAAGCCACCTATATACCCTTCCCCAACAAACACATTATATTTTTGGGTTGCAAGTAACAGGGCATTATGCTAAAGAAAATGGGGCTTGAGAAATTCATCAGCAATAAACACTAATTCCCTATAGGACTACAACAAATCCATTATGTTAGACAAGAAAACAAAGAGCATCTATGGAGGAAATATGATCCTTTTAGCTCACATGCTTGTGACCTCCGTTCCAAGGATGGTGTGAATAGTTTCCTCCACTCTAGGGCAAGACAAATTAAACACTACCTTCAGAAAATCATTTGAGAGACATTCCTTGAAAGGAAGCTCCCATTTTTGCACCTCCATTCACACCCTTAAATTACAAGGCTTGAAATCCATGCTGCAAATTCTCCGCACCCAGACAAAAATATTGGAATACTAATTTCACAACTCTACAAGTTGATGCCACTTAACACCCACCTTCCTTTATAGCCAATAAAAAACATGTGCATATCTTTGGTGAATTTATTGAAAGATATTATGTTTTATCATGGTGGAAAATTTATATATCGGCACAGGGATCCCTTGAGGTGAAGTGTGTGAAAATTAGTTTACTAGCCTTGATTTCTGATGTGCCAATACTTGTTCGATGAAGAACGTGGCTGCCATAATCAATACTTGAGGTGATCTTGTCAACTCCATCGGCATCCTGATAATTAATGGTAGTAATCATTACACATACAACAAGAATTGAAGAATATTTATTCGGCCAACCTGTTCAGGGAAGGACGCGACTGTCGTAATCAATACATGAGATGATCCTTTCAAGCCCACCAACACTTGATGACGAAGGGAAGTAATCATTAACTATACTTCATCACCTGACAAGACAATTCCACAACATCTGTCCTTGTTAGCAAGCCACTAAGGCCAAACCTGCCTTCACATCTCACGTCCTATTTGTCACACCAACTCAAAAAGCATTGACAATCAACACTTCAAACCCTGAACTTGCACACTAGTGAGTGAATTTTAAGAGTTGTTATGATTTCCATTCTCATTAGTGAGAAATATCAATTGAAGAAAGTTATTTGTAAGCTCCCAATTCCCAATCACCTCAAAAAATTTTCCATCACATCCCATTTTTATCTACTCTATCAGCTAATTTGTTACCTTCTTTGTATGAGTGTGTTATATGAACTTCCTCAAAAGAGTCTAGGATATGCCAAGCTTTAGACAAGATATACTTAAGCTTCCAATTATGGATGAATCTTTCTTTGCAAGAATTTATTATAATCAAATAATCCCCCTCAATGTGTAAACTATGAATATCCATAGACTTTGTGACTTGCAGACCATAGAGAAAAGTGAGACTTTCTGCAATGTTATTTGTGTAATTTGATAAATGGACTGCCTTAGCTTCTAGGAGAGAACCTTTGCAATTTCTGATGACTCTCCCAACTCCTGAAAACCCTAGGTTTCCCCTTGAAGACCAATCAAAGTTGAGCTTAAGAAAATATTTTGAAGGAGTCTGTCATTTGACTTTGCTTTTGCCAATTTGGATTTGTGAGGCAATCTTTTAAGAGCCTTTAAAAGGGAGAGATATTGACTTCCAATTTTCAAGTATTCAATTATCCCAATTCAAGAACACTGCGGATACATTCTTATGCCTTTGAACATAAGCATCCACTACCTCATATATTGTTTTCTCAATCTTGTTTGTAACTTGTATGACTAATTGGGATTGCTGCCTAAATAGTCTTTTATTTCTCTACCACCACAAGCTCCAAACTACTAAGGTAGGAACAAATTTCCATATAGAAGAAAAACATGAGGACTTATACAATATATTCCAGGTAAAAAATAAGTCCCATAAAGTGGTTGGCATTGGAAAATAAATATTCAATTTTTCTTTGATAATTTCCAACATTCTTGTGCCCAAGAACATTCCAAGAATAAATGGTCAATAGTTTCATTAGCTTCTTGACAAAAAAAACACTTGAATGGTTCAAAAAATCCTAATTTTCTCAATCTAACACTTGTTAATATTCTTTTGCGAAGAGCTAACCATCTAAATTACCATCCTTAGGCAAGATCATTGAGTTCTAGCAAAAGGAATACGCTCTATGTGATTGATAATGAGCCTCTGAAAGTGTTAGGGATTTATAGCCTTTCTTAACTATGTAATTCCCATCCTTCGAAGGTGCCCAGATTATTCTATTTGAGGCTCCTGATAAGACCACAATCCTCTCCTACAGATGTTTAAGAATCATACTTTTCTGACTGGATGATATCAGTGGGGAAGAAAAATCTTTCCAAGTAACTATCCTAGAAAGAGGATCTATGTTGTCTACATAATCCTTCAACTAACTACCCCATAAACCTGAATATACTTGCTCAACTAGGGATAAATCTTGAATTGAAGATAGGGGAGGAAATCCATTCCATGAATCTTGCCAGAAATGCACACTTTGCCCATTGTGAACCTCCCATGTCAAATATGGAAGAATTACCTCCCTACAAGTTACCAAAATTTCCACATCATGGATCCAACAAGAGAGTTTGAAATGGTTAAAATTTTGTTTGGATTGTCACTATCCAAATAATTTTCTTGCATGAGAGAGAACCATCTCAACCTTGGATTTTGGTACATATGCCAAACTAATTTGGCTCGCAGCAATAAATTTCTTGCAGACAAATTATACATGCCAGCTCCACCATTATTCTTATTTCTGCACAAATTTTCCAAAGAGATCAAAGGGATATTTCTTGAATCATCCATGTTTCCTCTCCACATGAAGTTCATAATGAGCTTCTCAATCTATTGTACAATACCTTTTGGAGCCATCAGGACAACCAAAAAATAGTTAGGGATTGTTGCTAAGACTGATTTTATCAGAATAATTTGGCTAGAAAAGGACAACCACCTTTCCTTCCAAGATAAAATTTTGGATTTCACCCTATTTATAACCTTCTGCTAGTGATGTAGTTTATCTACCCCTAAAAAGAAAGGAATTCCTAGGTATGCACTTGAAAGCTCTACTTCTTGGAATCCCAACAAATTTACTAGTCTACTTGAGAGAGATGGGGGAGTATTAAAAATATAAACTTTTGATTTAGAGGCATTTAGTTTTTGTCCTGAAGCAAAAGTGTATTTTTCAAGCACCTATTTAACTTTTTTTTCCTCCAATAAAGAATATTTAGCAAACAATAAGGTATCATCTACAAATAAAGAATGTGTGACCTATATTGAAGTGTTTGGAATTTTGACCCCCTTCCAATGCCCTTGTTCATGAACTTTTTTTATTATTTTGCTCAATGCTTTGGCCATGATGATAAATAGAAAAGGTGAAATTGGGTCTCCTTGTATCACTCCCTAAGTAGAGCTAAAGAAACCCACTGGAGTTCCATTAATCAATATGGAAAATTCATCTCTTGATAAGCATGAACAAATACATTTACACCATTTCAAAGAAAAACCAAACCTTTGGAGGACCTGCATCAAGAATTCCCAATCAACCTTGTCATATGCCTTCGTCATGTGAAGTTTGATAACGAAAGAGGACAAAGCATTGTCTTTAATTGAATGCAACACTTCATCAGCTATGAGCACCCCTTCTAGAGTCTCCCTACTTGAAACAAAACCCCCCTATTCTTGAGATATTCTTTTTGGTATGAGGGGTTGCAACCTGAGATAAATGGTTTTGGTGAAGATTTTGTATATAGTGTTGCACAAAGAAATTGGCCTAAAATATGCAAAATATTTTGGGTCTTTAACTTTAGGAATAACAACAATGTGATTTGTATTGAATTATTTCAGCATTTATCCTAACTTCCTAGATTCTTCTAGTGCTAACAAGACATCAAAACCTATAAAATCCCAAGATTTCTAAAAGAATAAACCAGTGAAACCATCTGGACCTGGCCCTTTGTTAGGTGGAAGGGAAAAAACAACCTTCTTAATTTCCTCAAGAGTAAAAGGTTTTAGCAATTGATCATTATCCTCTTGATGAATAAGCACGTGAATATTCCCAAGCAGCTCCTTAGCATCCTTAGGAGTAGAAATTGACAACAGATTAGAGAAAAACCTTACTCCTTCCCCATGAATATCTTCTTCTTTTGTCAAGACTTCTCCTGACAACGAAGATTGAATGGAAAACATAGAATTCAAAGACTTCTTTACTTGAGTTTTTGCATGGAAGAATTTCATCTTCTTGTCCCCTTGTCAAAGCCAAAAATCTCTCAACTTTTCTGACCAGTATATTTCATCCCTTGCTAATAGCTCTGACCATTCTGCCTGCAAAATTTTTTGAGATTCATAGGTGTTGTCATCTAACCCATTCTAAATTATTAGATTATTGATATCATCCAACTACTTGTACAGCCACTCTTTTTGTTGGAAGATATTTTTAAACACATATTTATTCCATTGTATAATTTGTTTCCTGATGAACCATAATTTTTTATTTAACTGAAACATCCACAAACCCCTAGAAAAGGGCACACTTGACCACCACTGTCTTAAAATATCCAAGAATTGTTGATGTCTAAACCACATCCCCTAAAATTTAAAAGAATATTTTCTTTTACCCTTTTTTCCTTCTCCTTCAATGCATAAGTCAATAGAAAAATGATCTGATCCTGCTAAGGGAAGAATTTGGGATGTCAAATATTTCCTAACCATAAACCAATTTGATGATGCTAGAAATTTGTCCAATCTTTTCGCAATTTGTAGAAAAACTTTCCTTTTATTTGTCCACGTGAAGCTACCATTTTGTGGAATGATGTCTATTAATGCATTATCTTTAATGAATGAAGCAAAATAATCCATAACCCTCTAAGGGGGAAGAATACCACCTTTCTTATCTTTCAGACTAGTGATTACATTAAAATCTCTAGCAAGTAACACTTTCTTGTTTGAAAATTTGTCGAACATATCTGTCAACCTTTCCCACAATTGATTTTTAACTCTTGTAGTAGTTGGAGAATAGATATTACCTAGCCAGAGCTATATCTCAAAATGCTTGACTTTGACCAATTTCCAATGCTTCTGATATTGAATCGACTCAACAACTACTATTTTTGGATTCCATAGAATTAAGAGACCTCCTAAGGCACCCTGCGCTAGAGAGTGCATAGATTTATAGGTTTTCTATTTTTTGAATTAATGATCCATAAGCTGAATTTGAAGGTTTTTTTTCTTGCAACATAATTACATTTGCTCCACAAGCACCCAATTGTTGCTTGATTTGAGCTTTTTTGTCAGGGGCATTGACACCCCTGACATTCCATGAGAGAATCTCCATTGTGGTCGGGGAGAGCAACATGCTCTCCTCAGATGTTTGTTTACGGATGCCAAAAAAGAAGAATCTAGGGTGGTTTGTATACCAGCAAAAAATTCCTCCTTTGTTTTGGTAACATGAGACTTTATCCCATGATTACCTAGGGTTTTGACCAATACAAGGGTTTCACTTGGAGTTTGCATTATAGAAAGAGACTAGGAGTAATCGAACTCAGCAATGGGGCTCTTGATTTCTGACTCATTTGTAACCATAGCTTTCTCTGTTAATTGCAAAAGATCAAATTTCTATTGCATATCCACTTGATCCTTTAGATTGCCACTCAAGTAGAGTAGACATTCATCATGTCTTACACCAGATCTGTCCTCCTCATTTATTACTTCTTCTGCAATTTCTTCTATCATCTGACATCCTACAGAAGAAATAACCTTATTGATGAAATCTTCCAAATCCCCATGTTTAAACAACTGATCCTTCTCCTGAGGCATAGGCCCTTCTTGATTTCCATTATTAAGATAAAGAAAATCCACTTGGTTAGTCTCTAAGGGAAATACCTTATACATCAGTTGATTTACTAAATCTTCCACTTGAGAATATGATACAGGTTTATAAGGAGTATATAGATTCAGGCCATTTAAAAAACCATTAACTAAGTGCCTCCCCAAGTTATGTTGGAAAATATTATTTAGAGAAATTGTGACACCACCTTTCAAATGACTTGTGAACACAATATTGTGAGAAGTAGATGGGGGTAGAAAGACCATGTGCAATCAATTCAGTGGAAGCTTTCATGTTATTTCCCTCTCCAAGACAAGATTTATTACACGATTTCCTTACAGATATGTCCTATGGAGATACAAACGGGTGGTCTTCCTATTTCTACGTGAATGTGGTTGACTGTTCCAAATTTGACAAATCCCTTCCCCCATTGACTGGATTACTTATTTGGCTAGTGCACCCATTAAACCTCCCTTCCACCTGTGGATTAAGCATTGGATCATCCACCAAATGACAATGTGATCTAGGGTGAGCAATGTCATGACATCTGAAGTAGACATTCTCAGGTGTTTCAACTAAAATATTTTGATCCCACACCTCATACTTAGATTTCAAAATGATGTGCTTCGGGAATTCCTTTGCAATATCTAACAGGACACATACCCTAACTGGTTTTGAGGGATTTTTGAAAAAATATTTATCATGTTTAAATAAGATCCCTATCTTTTTTTCCATAGCTTCAATTAGAGGCATCTCTCTTTATTCTATGTAAAGATCCTCTAGTTGAATCCAGGAGGGGACAAAATTAATTGTTAGAAGCTCAAGCTTAAAATTGGGGACCTAGGGTTGCAAAAAAAGACTTAACCCCTTATAAATCCATAATTTAACTTTATAAATAGCATCTCTCTGAGTCTTCTCTTGAAAAATTACAATGAAAATTCCCCTTACTTTATCCAGATAAAAAAATTTGGTGGCCCCTTCCCAGTCCTCAAAGATCAAATCTTGAAATTTGTCTATATCAAGAGAAAGTTGCCAAAACTTACATATTAAAGCTCGATTACGCAGATCATGGATTTGTGGTATCAACATATCCTCTAGAAAAGTAATAGATACCATCTTATGTGTCTACTCTCCCTTATGTTTGTTTTATTTTCCTAGGAGATTACTTTCCAGAGCAACTGGATTCACTTTACGCTCCCATTGCAGAACTGGCTTTTTCTTTGGACTCTTCTTTGATTTCTTCTTTACTCTTTTTCTACGCTTGGAAGTTGGAAAAATTCTTTGCTAATCTAGAGAAGGATTTATGTTTCTCCTTTGGGAAACCTCTTTTTGTCCTTGAGGTTGATCTTGAAGCCCCACTTTCTTTGCCTCATTTTTTCTTGATCATGTTCGAAGGAAGTCAACACAGATGGAAAAGTACTTTGCAAGCCTACAAGAAGGTTTCTGACACTCCTTTGTGAAAGCTCTTTGTGCTCCTGATTTTGTTTATGAATTTCCACATTTTGAAGTGATTTCTTTGCTTGATCATTCTGGATAATATCTTGCACTATATTCTTTGAAATCTCATTTACAAATTCCTTGATTAATCTTTACTATGTTATTTCGATAGCCCAGATCTTCCTGAGGGTTCGTTTTAGCATAACAAGCTTGTTTTCGCTCTTGACTATTGTATGTCCTAATAAGATTGTTGCACATCTTCTTTCGAGGATCTGAAATATGCTTCTACCTCCTTATAATGCCTATTCAGGGAGTGCAAATCTTCTCCATTAGGGCATGAAAAAAATCCCCGTCGACTAGATCCTGGTACATTATACTGAGTATCTTCTTCACATATGTCAAATCTTAATTGTCTCTCCCAAAGCAAATGCCTCTGAGCAAAAGGGAGCCCAGTTAGGTTTTGAAAACCTATGCTTGAAAAAACCTGGATGGCTTTTTGTGATGTATCCATGTTGCATAGGCCTATGTAGATTTAATGACTATCTATCATATCCCAAAGGCCCAAAAAAGTGTTTATCATTGTCAGGAAATTGACCTTTGAGCTGCCATTTTTTTCCCCGTTGCAGAGCCATTTTTTTCCCTATTATTAATATCTTGTGATTATTTTTTAATTATTTTTCTTGCAACATTGATTAAATAAATATAACTTGGAAAATGAAACTTTGCTAAATTACCTCTAATTGATTTTGTAATATAAATTTAATACTTTGATAAAGACTAAATTACCCTTGAAATTTTAACTTTGTAATTAAATCATACAAAAAAAAAATGTTTTAAACTTTTATCTTCAAATTAATTCTAGTTAAATTTATCTAATTCTATATATCTACTAGCACTTGCACCTAGAGTAGGTTCAAGGTTTGTGCATGGATGCATGTAGATGCCATGTGCTGCAAATTGTAGTTGTATGTGGTTGGATTAAACAATTAATAATAGATGCTAAATGATGGAATAAAATCAACTTAGACAAATTTATTTTTTTCCCTGGAGAAATTAAGTATGAATTGATTTTGAAATATTTGCATACAAATTCAAAACATAAAGCAATGCAAATGAAAATATAAAGTTGCCATCAAATTGACAAAAAACATTTCAGGCTCAAATCTCACACTATATGTAAATTATCGGCTAAAAATAAATGCTGGCTACTTTTATAATATAAATTTTATAGCAATAACTCTCTTTCCAAATACTATAAATTTGATTTGTATTTCAACTTTAAACAACTTGGATGTAAAATTTAAAACTAAAATAAATACTAAATTTTTGTAATGTAAATTTTACTATATAATTGCCTTGATAAATACTATAAATTTGATTTATTTTTCAACTGTAAACAATTAAAATAAATAATGGTTATTTTGTAATGTAAATTTTACTACAATAATTATCTTTACAAATATTATAAATTTGATTTACATTTAACTTTCATGCAAAATTTACAATCAACCAAATATTTAAACTTTTATTCTATATAATTTATTTTAAATAGTTTATCAAATTTTATTTACTTTCTGTATTAACTTATATTTATTTACAAACTAAATGAAACAAACTATCAAATAATTTATAATAATAATTAAATAAAAAATAATATTATTTCATTAAATTAGGATTCCTTTAATTAAATTCATAAACTTATATTAATTAATATTATTTTATTATTTTATTTTAATTTATTTATTTATTAACTAATTATACATACTTTTTATTATTTAACTTTTAAATATTTTTAAAAAATCTTGAAAGAAAGGATTTAATCTTTTTAAGGCCTTATGTCGTGGACAAGGATGTATCAACCATCTATTTACTTAATCTTTTTCCTAATTTTTAAATTAAATTCAAAATATATATATTTTTTTATATATAATTATATATATTTTATATATATATATATATATAATTATATATAATTTATAAATAATATTAATATTTAATAAATAAACTAATATATTGAAATAGAAATAATACATATTCTATTTGGGATCTAGGATTAGGATCACAATGGAGGGATCATTGTGTTGTGTTGGCTAGAGTTTTAGACCCTTGTCATGACCTTATCTCCTCTGGTTCATGCTTTTTTTTGCTATGTAGGCATGGGTGGGTGCTTTTAGTTCTCTAGGGGGTCTTTATGTGGTGCATGTTGGGTGTGGCAGGCACACTTTTAGGGTTATGTGCTTGTTGTGCCTTTTTGTGTTGTGGGGTGTTTAGCTTAGTGGTTTGGGTGTGTCTTTTGGTGGATTTTTTTGCATGGGGTGGTTGTTGTTGTGGACTTTGTGTACTGTTCTTTTCCTGTGGTTGGTGTTTTGAGTGTCATTTTTTTTTTGTGCATGTGTTGTTGAGGCTTGGGATTTTCCCAAGCATGTCATTTGGTGGGGCTTTGGGAAGAACACATCCCTCATCTTTCTTTTATGGCAAGGATATGGAGTACAAAAATAAGGAAAAAAATGTAGAAGGATCCTTGATGTCTAGGGGTTTTAGAGTTTAGAAAGTGAATAGATGCCTGGGAAGGAGTCAAGACCGACCTCTCCTGGTGATTCAACTAGATTTGGTTGTAGAAGATTTGAATTATTTGAGAAATCATGTTTTAATTTTTAATTTTATGGGAGTGATTGTTTCTCTCCCATTTTTTGATTCTTGGGCTTGTAAAATGTAGAACCCAAAGGATGACATGGATATCATGTTGGTGGCCAATAATTACATCATGGTGGATTTTTCTTTCCTTTTGGATAGAAATAAGGCCTTTGAAGGAGGGACCTACTTTTACAACTAGATTGATTCGTTTATCAAACCTTCACATGTGGGCTTCAAATCTGTAGAGGATTTACCTTCTCGAGTTCCTATTTGGGTGCAACTTTTGCATCATCTACTAGAGTTTTGGTGAAATGATATTTTGCAAATGGTCGCTCTTTTACTTGGGAAGTCTATAGGCACATCTTAGCAAACGTTGGACAAAAAGGTAATTTATTATGCTCGCTTTTATGTAGAAAATGATTTAAATAATTTTTTTCCAAGTTTTATGGGAATTTTCCTTGGGTCCTCTTCCTGGACTCAATAGTTGTACTATGAAGCTCTCCCCTTTCGATGTAAAATATGCCACGAGTATGGTCATCTAAGTACAAGTGTTTGAGGGTCAACCACACATCTGGTGTGGGTAATATACCTTCTCATCCTACTCCTAAGGGGGATAAATGGAAAGTACCTATGTCATAAGGGAGTGCAAATAAAGAGGGTTTTATACCTGTAAAGGCTTGCAATAAGGGAAGAGGTGTGAAGATAACCCTCAAGGATATATAGGGGATGAGACCTTTAACATATTTTATTCCTTAGAGGACTTGGTTCAAGAAGAAGGTTTTCCTATAGGATTGCAAGAGGTTGGTGGTTCCTCTAGTGATGCCCATCCAAATAGTCAAAAGTTGGATAAGTTCATTTTATCTTAGGTTGGGGGTCAAGAGGTTCATATGGATATAGATCTTCCTTTCCCTGTTCCTAAAGAGCTAGTGGTAAGTCAACATACTAAAGTGAAATATGGGCCAGTCTTGCTCAGATGTGATTCTATTATAGAGAAGGTGTCGATATACATTGGCATAAGTAAATAAACCCTATCAGTCTTGGACCTACAATAAAATTTCCTCAAAAAGGGTGCTCCAAAGAAAGCTCCCAAGATAAGATGAAAGAAAGATCAAGAAAAGGTGAAGTTAATTAGGGTGATGCTAGTGGAATTTAGATCAATGAAAACCATTGATTCATACTTCTCTCATCCTCAAAGATGATTGTGCTATCATGGAATGTAAGGGATATGAATAGCATCCCTAGACAAAAGGCTATTTGAGAGTTGATTCGTACTCATTCTCTAGATGTTTTTTGATTGAGGAGATGAATTTGGTTGTTGAATGTATAATAAAAAATTCCTTTAAGATATGGGTTAGAGATCAATGTCAATGTGTGGGGGCTCAAGGTAGTTTTGGCAATGTTTCTTGTTTATAGGACCCACACAAGATTATCCCTATCTGATGGATCACTTGTAAAAATTCTATCTCTTTGGTATCTTTGAGTTTGGAATCAAGAGAATTTATCCTCTTTTCTAATATTTATGCTCTAACTGATCTTATAAGGACATACCTACTATGGACTCATGTCAAATATGTGTGGTCACTAGCTCCTTATCTTCCCTAAATTTTGGCAGGGGATTTTAATGCCAGCTATTCCCTAAAGGAAAAGAGGGGGTGTAACTCAGCTAGATCCCTCTTCTGAGCTTTTGAGGGATAATGTTGATTACTTGAACTTGGTGGATGTCAAGCCTAACAATGAAATTTTCACTTGGAATAATAGGAGATGTGGGGAAGTAGCTATTTTTGAAAGGATGGACAGGTTCCTTATTTCTAGTTTTTATGTTGGTGATAGTTGGGCTACTAGGTGTAAGATCCTAGATTGGAGAGGATCTTTTCACTAGCCGATCAAATTATCAATGTATCTCTTTAGATACTCAAAAAATCCTTCCTTAAAATTTCAAATAATGTGGCTTTGTGATGCTACCCTTCACAAAAATTTACTTTTGTGGTAGTAGAAAGGGAAGCCTACTTATGGAATTGCAATATACTCCTTTACTAAGAGACTCCAATTTGTCAAATATATGCTAAAAAGATGTAATAGGAAACACTTTGGCAATATCTTTCATGCTAAAAATTTATCTTATGCTCACTTGGACTTCATATCCCATCAGATTTAGGACCATGGTTTAACAAAGGAAAATTGTAAAATGGAAGCTACTACAGTGAAGGAGTTGGAAGTGTGGGAGTTATGAGAAGAATTTTTTTGGAAGAAAAAGTCCCATATTGAATGGCTTCAAGAAGGTGATAGGAATAATTCATTATTCCACAGTTTTTTTAGAGATAGAAGATGTTTAGAATATGGATGCACATGAAGTCTGATGAAGTTGGCCAAACTTCACAAGATCTTAACCAAGAAAAGAGCCACCTACAGACACAAGAAAGTGTTGCAACTCAGGCTTGCAATGAGACTCTATTATGAGAAATTTATATGATACAATGTGAAAATTCCCTCAATATATAGGCATGAGTGATTAAAAGATGTAATATGATGCTACAACGTGTCTTGATCTAACAACATGTGACAAAATGTAAACCCTAACTAACTACCTAGGGAATGACATCTGATTGAGATAAGTTCTAGATGATATTCTATAATGAATCTTATCTCCTAAATACATGAAAATCATAATGATCCCATTATTAATGATTTTCTAATAATGAAACCTAGGAATTAAATAAACAAATAAAGACCTACATAAACTTATGTTAGTGTAATTAAATAATTAATTACACCAACACCCCCCATAAGTGCAACTTAGGGAGGAAATGAAAAATGCAATGATTATGCAATGATACTTATGGATGATGAGTCCCGACTACATGATGGCCATTTTAGGTACGCATTTACAAAATAGAATGAAATGAAACAAATCTCCCACGAACGAAGAAAAGGGGAAAACCCAGTGGGAAGAAAATCCCTCTCCAAAAAGGAGATGAAATGCAGATAAGTGAGGAAGGATAGAGGACTCCATAATACCCCCCAAGTACACCATCTGTCACATGGATACAATACAATCAATAGCCCCCCCATAGGATGGAAATAGAGAGACTATGTATCCCCCCAGAACATGTGATCACCTAAAAAAATGGTAAGTGCCTATAGACAAAACATGATCCAATGTTGAAAAACGTGTCTCCCTTTCGAAAGAAACAAAACCAAGTACAAGTGGAGGGAAGATTCCTATTTAGGATAGGAATTGAAGGAAGTAAGGATGAAAGTGGATTATGATGATGATGTCTCTAAAAACTTCTCATGTGTCTCCTTTCCCATGGAGGATGAAGATGCCACAATCAAAATAGGTACATGCCCAATCAATGAAGAAGGGGACAAATCAGGACTATACAAAAATTGATGTTGAACAAGATCCAAAGAATGCAGTACAATGATCCTTCCATTGAAGGAATAGATGAATACTAGATTTCCCC
Organism: Sequoiadendron giganteum; assembly: GCA_007115665.2. Classification (NCBI taxonomy): domain Eukaryota; kingdom Viridiplantae; phylum Streptophyta; class Pinopsida; order Cupressales; family Cupressaceae; genus Sequoiadendron; species Sequoiadendron giganteum. Next base: position 372,455,776 of record CM021108.1, on the reverse strand, counting down.
CCCACAATGAAGTGTCCTCAAAACAACTGAGAGAAGACTAAATCCAATCCAATGGTGGATGCTGAAGAAACTCTGATTCCAGAATGAAGTGGGAGGGAAGAAGTCTAATACATGAAATTTCTAAAGAGAAACCAAGTGCCTCCAATATAGTTTTTGGATCCCCAATCAAGGTCAAGAAAATGAAATGTGGAGACTCAAGAAAAATTTCCAAAGAAGATTTTGAATAGAGTAGTGATATCCCCTCAATAATTTCCTCCAAATGTATAGAAGTAGCCAAGTCAGTAATACCTAAAACAAAGCCATCTTGTGATGTCAAGTCTGGAATAATGAATGTGTCCTTATGAATAGAGATGATGGAAGCCTCAATCAATGACTTTGGACAAGGAATCACTGAATGTGAAGGGATACCAATAGTATTTGATGGAGAAGAAGGAACATTTGAAGAAACCTTGTCAACCTCTTTAGAAGATTCAAGGAATTCCAAACAAACAACCTTCTACACAACAATATCATCATGGGGTACTAGATCTACAGAATGAATAGGAAAATGACATTCTAAAATAGGATCATCGAGGAATGGTGGAATATCAAGATTCCATATATCCAAAATCTGAATCCAAAGAATGTGAGAATAATTACAATGATCAATAGCTTTCAAAACATCATCAACAACATGCATTGCAATAACCCTTAGAACATCATACCTACGACAATTCCAATCAAATTTTTGGATACAATCTTTAGGAGGGGGAGCCCAACCATACAAATGTGGAAAAAAGTGAAGGGATTGAAGATGATTGATGATGCTATCTCTCCATTGCCGATAATTTCCCTTTCCCAACATGATCAGTGAAGGATGACTTGAAAACCCCATAAAAAATTATGACAAATCTCTAATAATACAAAGAAATTGAATTTCAATAGAAAATAGAAAATCCCAAAGATGATATGCAACTGAAAAGATGCCTCCCAAATCAAAAAATTCTTCTTCAATCTTTAGGATGTCCAAGGAATCAAAAAAATGCACCAAATTGCAAATATCCAATAAAAGATACCTAGATCTAAAATTGAAAGAAGTGACTAGACTAATGAAAAAGCTCTGAAATATCTTTTGAATGTACGCACAACCTTTGACAGTGATGGTCCGACCAAAATATTTTCTGAAAAGTATTAAAAAATAACTTCCCCACTAATATTGTCCATTGATATTAAAAAAAAAGCCACCGATGAATATTTCAAACCCCCAAAAAATATGAGATCCACCAAATAAAGTTGGCACCAAATATAATACAAGCGGCTAATAATAAAATTCAATATTGCCTTATCGGTAATTGAATTTAAAAAGATATGTCGACTTGAAATCAACTACCATTAATAAAATGAGCCCGCATAGGGAGCGAATTGAAGGGAGAAGTGTGATTACCACATGTCTGAGTTCGGTGCTATGACTGGTTTTTTTCTGTCGCCAAAAGTAATTTTAATTCCAAGACATTTACAGTGATGTGTGATGGCCCATGGATATATTATAGCATCACTAGAAGGTTCTACTCCCCAAAATATTTGTGTAGTCTTGTCACCTTTCTGTGACAAGTGATAATAGATATACCAAGGAATATTCCCTTCACTAGGGGATTGTTTCTTGTCTCTAAAGTTTGGAGATGGTATAGGGGAATTACTGTGACAAGTGATGGAAGTGTAAATATGTGGATAAATACGTTGTGGATTTTCAAGGTGTCATTGTAGTTTCCAAATATAGATGAAAATGAAAGCAACAATGCTTGAGGAGCACCCTTGATTATGTTTTAAATCAAGGATGATCGATGACCAGGATTCAAAATTTGAGTGACTGGTTGTCAACTCATTCATGCGAGCCTTCATTTATCATTAATGGCTACAAACTCCAATAGCTCTACTTAATGAGAGTTATCTGCTGATTTATTTTACCATTTTGAATTATCAAAGAGCTGAGAAATTAGTTTGGAGCAAGAGAATAAGCATGTGAATCTAGAGCAAGTAATTTAGGGGCAGTGAGGTAGTTTCTCGGGTAAGTGGGTATTCATACATGCGTTGTTTCAAATATACATGAGTTAGCTTATTAGTTATAATTTCCTAGGGTGTTGAGGGTTTTAATTTCTTGTAATTTCTATTTGATCTGGTTTGTATTATGTGGGTTTGAGAGTTATTTTTTGCAAATTCAATTTAGGGGTATGGGCTAGTGATTTTTTCTGTAAGTGAGGTTTGCTAATCCTTGTCGTGCTTCCTAAAAAATGAGTAAGCCTAGTGAGTTGGTCCAACCATTCAAGAGGTCTAGGAGACTTAGTTTACTTGAGTCTCAAGCTGATGCTCCCAAAAGTGAACAAGGCACACCAGGAGCTCCTGCAATACCAAAGGAGAAGAGGAGAGTTGGATGTAAGTCTTTGCAGGGTGGTGTCGGGAGCACCTATAATTTGAGTAGCAGGGTTGTTTTAGAAGAATTCATCAAGCTTAGATGGAAATAATCAATTAATCCTTTGAGGGAAGTGAAGAGTAATAATAAGTACCATAGGGCTTATGATTCTTATATGGGAAGGCATAACTCTCCCATGGAGGATTTAGCTAGGCATTCAAGCGATGAAGGAGATACTAACTTGAAGATTATGCCCAGTACCTTGTCACTCTGACAGGTCGGGAGGATTCTGATGATGGAGAAGTAGAAGCTTCTCAAGTTTCAGCAAGAACATGAAGGGGACATGCACACTCTAATGCTGATGAATTAGTGTAGCACCTATGTTCTATTTTTGTTTTTGATGACACTTTTGCCACAATGGTGAGCTCGTCCTCTTCTGCAAACATATAGGTTTTTGTCTTGGGTGCTGACATGGAGAATCTTATTTGGTCAACATGTATGAGTGGTTTTTGTATTGTTGCAACAAAAAATGATGCCTTTTGGAGGGTTGATCTTCTTCTTCAATATAATATATGGGTTTTGTCTTTTTCTTCCCTCACTTTTGCAATGATCAAATATAACTATATGGGGAGTCATGAAATTGAAATTGAAATGTGTGTTATTTAGTTCTATTTAATTATAACTCTAATAGTACTTAATTTCACACACAAATAAAAATATATACTAACTTTTCTTTGTTTAATATATTTATCATTGATGTCAAATTTATAAATTAATATCAAGAAATAAATAACCTTAACCCCAAGATTTATACTAGAACTCTAATTGAACCCTAAACCTAACCCTAATTCAACCATAACAATAGGATTTAATTAAGGTTAGGGTTAGAGTGATAATTTAATTATGGTTTGTGTTAGGGTTAGAATTAGGGTTAGGGTTAGGATTCAATTATGATTATAGTTAGGCTCAAATTTATAACCTAATATTAAGATATTCACAACTCTAACCCTAACCTAACCTTAATCTCCATCCTAGAATGCTAATTGAACTATAACAATAAAGTTCAATGAGAGTTAGGGTTAGGGTTTAAGTAGGTTTATGGTTGGAATTAGGGTTTAGTTACCTAGTTAGGGATAACATTGAATCAATGTTATGATTATGGTCAAGTTCAAGTTATAGTTAGGACTTAGTTAGGCTTATTTTGGTTAATCTTACAATTGGGGTTTAACTAGAATGCTAATTGAACCCTAATTTAACCCCAACAACAAGGTTCAATTAGAGTAAGTGATCGAGTTCAATTAGGCCTATGGTTGGAATTAGGGTTCAATTAAGGTTAGGGTTAGCATTCAATTAGTGTTATGATTAAGATCAAGTTCAAGTTACAATTAGGGTTCAATTAGGCTTATTCTAGTTAAGTTTACAATTAAGGTTTAATTAGAGTTAGGTTTATGGTTAAAATAAGGTTCAATTAAGATTTAATTAGGATTATTATTACTATTAAATAAGGGTTAGGGTTAATGTTAAGCTAGGATTAAAATTATTAATCTAGAATAAAACTTGGAGCTAAGGTTAGGGTACAGTAAGGGTATAATAATGTTGGTTACTTTTTAAGTCATGACCATGCTAGATGCCAATTTGGTTTAAAATTCTCCTTGTCGAAGCCCACACAACATTTATTTCTATATACCTTATATATTGTTCAGATTTTTTATCATTGTGTTTGACCTCATGAGAATGCTTCAGAGTAAAGTACACCTTGCAAATCCACCTACACTTGGAGAACCATTCAACCTCTCAAAATTTGACTATTCAATCTCTCAAAATTTTACTATTATTCTAGAATGATTATCAAATTGGAACAATCAAATTGGATATGTCCAAATCCTTTGATAATTTGACTTGGTAACTTCTATACTGCATATACCTGTTGTGAACTTCAACCAAGGGATTACTAATTGCATAATGAATTGTATTCTTTTTCAATTTGATTAATCATCCCCCATAGGTTCTTCTTCACCAAGTAGGGGATTAAGTTAAAGAGACCCATTATCATGTATTTTTTTAATCAAAATGGCAAAGGCCCTTAGTACATAACTTATTTAGCCAGTATGTTACAAAAATTTACATGAATATCAATTCTAGCAGCACAAGCCAGTACATACAGTTTGCAGATGTTACTTGACTTACAAGATAGACGAGTTTCTAGAGGAGATGCAAATAAACAAAGCTTTTCAGTTTATTTAAATGCCTAGTGTGGAGTATCTAGAATTTATTTTGAATTTTGAATATGATATTGACATATATCATTGAACTAAGATTGATAATATTGTTCTGATTCATTAGCAATAATTATTGGATCTGTGTGCAAACTATGGAGATTTGTGTTTGACTACAAAGAGTTATCTCTTGTGATTTATCAAAAAATTATTATTTTTGTTTGTGGGCTTCTTACATAAGAGAATATATTATGTATTTCTTGCAGAGTGTATTCCAATTGATCATAACAAAAAAACTTCCATTACTCTACAATCAACAAAACATGCATATGGGTTCAATTGAGGTTTCTGATGTTTGATCAAGGCCTTTTTCAATACACTTCACATTATAATTTTTATGAGGCTTATAAATGATTTATCTATTATAGAATGGAATAAAAAGATCATTTTCTATCATAAGGAATTCTTTGGAGACATTAGGCACCTATAAGAGGACTTAGGACTATATTCTTTCATTTTCATTTGTGCAAAAAACTATAAAATTTAAGTAGGTTGGGTATACATGACTCTATGTGCAATGAAAGTTCTAAAGATCTTTTCTTTTTTAAAGATGATTTTTTTCATATATGTTGAATGGTTAAGGAAATCTTTGAACTCGTTAATATTTACATAATATTGGCAACATGTAAATTGTGCTTTCTTCATGGCCTAAAAGCACAACCAAAGCATCTCAGAATTTTGAAGTGAGAAAAATTATTTTGCTATAAGGGTCATTTTGCAATGGAAGACAAATTTGACTCTATCAATGATCAAATTCCTAAATTTAGGTGACAACTGCTTTATCCCAACCAATTGTTCCTAAAACACAACAAACACAATAAATACAAACAAAAATATTCTAAAACTTTCTGGCAGGAACTTCACAGCTCTGCAGCTCTTGTTTTTGTTGTTAAGCAAATAACAAATTATAGTCTAATACAACCTTTCAACTTAAAAAGCAATGAAATAAACCATATTTTGAATATATAGATTTTTCAAATAAAAATTACTATTATGTTATTTTTCAATATTAGATTTAACATGATATAATATTAAATTTAATATTAGTTATATGAATAAGATTCAAAACTTTGAAATGATTTTATTTTTTAAATTTATCTAAAATTAATTCTTAATAAAAATTTATAAATTATTAAAACCTTATTAATAAATTTTAAGTTATTTGCCAAATAAATTCATTTAAAAAAATTATTTTTAACGTTTAAAGATATGATATTTCCAAGTTTAGATTAAAAATCTATGTTTCACGTCACACAATTGCACAATCAATAAAAAATATATGAAAAAACAAGATACATAGGAGAGTATTAAGAGAAAGATTAGACAAAAAATAGTAAACATAATACAACAAAAGAGTAATAAAAGAAAAAAAAAGTAAATAAATAAATAAAAGTAATGTGGGAGGTGATTTAAGGGGAAAATAGTAAGAAAAAAATAATAACAAAAATTAGAATAATATTAAAATAAGAATTCAAGATAGGCATGTTAATGTTATAAAATATTATAACAATTATAAAAAATGAGTTACAATCAAGTATAATTAGGAGTAGGGAAAAAATTAAAAAGTAAAGAGAAAAATACAAGATGATATAAAGAGGCTTGGATAAAAATGGATGAAACAAAATCCATAAAATGTTATAAAATAAAAGAAAATAATATCTCATATCTAGAAACTAAATACTTACCTTGACACAAACCATAACCAATGCATAGTACATGTTGTAAGCACTTTATTAAAGAAAACATTGACCATTTTATAAAAATCTCATGTGCTACCATACATAATTATATTTGAATTAAGGTAAGAAGTAGAGTGAGAATTATACACATAGATAAGAAAAGTTGTAATAAAGAAAAAAGTGTAATTAAAAATCAAGGAAGAAAAAAAATGAACCCAAATTTAGATAAAAAGAGATCTATCAAAATAGACTATAACTTTAAATAAGATTATGATTAGGGTTATGATTAGGTTTCATATAGCTTTATGGTTAGGTTTAAGCTTCAATTTGAGTTAAGATTCAATTGATTAAAAATAGGTGCCTTGAGAAGGATATATCTCGGTGTACTTTACATATATTTCTAAAATATAGACATGCTAGTTGATTTGTTACAAAAGAGTTTGCATATATTTTATTTTTCAATTGTTTTTAGAAGACATTTTTTTATTAAGAAGATTAAATTATTAACTATTAATTATAAATAAATAAGATTCATCAATAAATATGTATTAATTTTGTGATATATTTTTTTATGAAATTAGTGTATAGTAAAATTTCTCATATTTATAGTGTTTTTTAATTTTTAATTTTAATTTTAAATAATTATTTAGGATGCCTCGCCCAATATTAAATTTTGAAAATGAAGAACAACAAACAGAGTATGCTCAAAATTACATGAGACAAAGACGTGAATAAATGAATAATTTACAAAAAGAAGAATACATCATGTACGAGAATCTAAAGATGAGCAATACATATTAAGAAGATTACAAACAAATGAGTATTTAGACCAATTTAATGAGATAGAAAAACAACAAATACAAGTATGCAATCGTGAATTATTTGAAAGGAATTATGAATCTCATGAGAATATAGACGGAAAATTTGAAGAAATGAATTCAATTACAATAGATCGTGTGTTACAAACACCAGATAATAGAGTTCAAGATGCAATAAATATTGAAACTGAAAATAATGAAGAAAATAATAGTCCAAAATAGGAGTTAACCTCTCAATTGAGAAGATGAAGACGACTGCAAAGAAGACAAAAGGAAAGAGATCTAGGTACATGCAATAACAATAGAAATGTGCAAATTGATTTGAAAAATTTACAAATTATATTTTGACATGGTCTGGATAAACTTGCAGCACCAAGCATGTGTTACATTTGTCAAGAAATTTACCCTACAATGAAGGTTGTATGAGTTCTTGAAGGCCCAATTTGCAATAGATGTCAACAAGAGAAAAATGAACATCAATTTTTGACATTAAATAATATGAATCCTGGTCCCACAACCATTAGAACTTGCAAACTTAACACAAATTGAGGAAATGTTGATAGGGCATGTAAATCCAATACTTCAAGTCACACATGCAACTGGAGGTCAGTACAAATATAAAGGACATACCATAATTTTTCCACAAGAAGTAAGAGAAATAGATAAAAATTTACCACATCGAATAAAATATTTACTAATTGTGTTCGAAGGAAGGACCAACACGAAACAAATTATAATTTTATAGTCAATAGAGAGAGGGTGTACAAGGCATTGAAATATAAGATAGAACATGATAAGTTTTATAGACATGTGCAAATTGATTAAAATGCTCTTAGTGAATTCACATGCAATTCAAATGAATTTTTTTTTGACAAATTAAACTCTATTCATATGGAGTTTGATTCAGAGATTTAACTAAATACATGCACTATGATTCAAGTTTTATAGAGAATTAACTAAATATATACAAAAATCCTGGGAAAATGCACATGCACTACAATTTAGAGGTGGGACTGACTAAAACATCTACACTACCTTACAATTCATTAATATTATGCACAAGATTAGAAAAGACCATGGCATGGTGGGTTGAGTCAGGGTTCCATTCCTCCCTCAGATTCTTCATCCTCAGAGACTTCTGATTCCACCCGCTTCTTGTATGCAATGTAATCGGCAATCATCGAGCAGCCTACTCTACAGTTCTGGTGAGTCGGCCCCTTCACTTTCTCCTCTAGGTCCCTGGAATCGAGTGGTATCCATTCTTCCCCAGAGCCTAAGTCCCAGTCGACGTCGTCTCCTGATGCTAACTCCTCTTCCAGCCCTTCGTCTTGCACATATCGCATTACCCAGCCACGAGGTTGGTTGGTGGCTAGCTTGGCTTCTCTAAGCAGGAAGGTGATGCTCTGGTCCCTTTCATCCCATTTTTTTTCAAAACCTTTTGGGTCAATTGTCCTGACTAGAGGGAATTTCATGACCTCCTTTCCTCGTATACTCAACATGTAGTAGTTTTGGGGCATTGGGATGAGATTATTTTCATCCACATTATCCAAGGCTACATTAGTGCCTCCTAGCCATGTGTGAATGAAGACCATCTAGGTCATTTTTTGTGTGATTTCCTTCGGCACACCCATGTGGAGGAGCACTACCAGAAACATTGCTGGTGTTTTTGCATTGGACCGGAACCTATGATATGCTTTCAGGAACTCTGGTCCTACAACCTTCTTGGTTGCCCAGAGTATCAGTGGGTGGGATGAGGCTAGTAGCCCATTCAGCCTTTGGTTTGTCACTTCTCCTCAGAATTCTTGCATTTACTTTTCGGTGTCTAGGGCCAGAGGAGTCTCCGTCCCTTAATCGCCTACTTCTATCACCAATTAAAAATCCTGAGCTTCTGCACGCACACACTATTCCTACAAAGACATTGTGTTTTAAATGACCTAGGCTAGTCTTTTTTAACTATAGTGGCTAGTAGTCTTCATGATTAATTTTCTATGATCCTGGCGGTTGGAGCATGTAAACTTGTGGGCGCTCTGCTGGAGGTACCGGGCGTGATTAATGCAAAGTATTTTGAGATCCACTCAATCTTGCCTTTGCCTTGAAACTTGTTCGATTTATTTGCATCTTGCCCTCTACTATTGAGCCCTGTCACATCCGATTAGACCCCAAGTTTGTCTTTTCTTGTTAATATAGTAAGTTTATTTTTTACCTTTTTATTTAATTATTTATTAAAAATTAATTATTTTTAATAATATTTAGATTTTGATATATTTTGACTTTACATTTAGTTTATTATATTTTAATTTTTAATTTAGATTTAAGTTTTAAATTTTTTTAAGTTTTAATAATTACAAATAATTATTAAAATAAATTTAATTTACTAATATTTTGTCTTATTGAACTTCTAATTATTGTCCCTTTACTAATTGTTTTATTTTTTGCAGGGAACAAATTTTTAATGACCGTCGATCATCCATCAGTTGATCCTGACCATTCCCCGCAATCCCGTGATGACCTCACCACTAAGTTTCGGTTGATTGCGATATCACAGGCAAGCGCCAAGTGTCTCAGCCGGCAGTGCCGAAGGAATAATCAAAGTGCTTTAATATTTATGTCGAGTTTTAATACATTATATGACAGGTTACTAAAGTGGCTACGAGATGCACGTGCTCAAAATCGATGGTGATGTTATAATCTTGATGGTTATGTTTAGTGTTGGTGATTGCTATGAATGAACATGATTGCCAATGGTGGAGATCAATGGTTGCTCGCCATCGCGTGATACAAAGATGCAAGGTGTTTATTGATTGTGATACCATGGGCGAGCACCACGTGTTTCAGTTGGCGGTGCCGAAGTAATAATCAAAGAGCTTTAATATTTATGTTGAGTGTTAATACATTATATGACATGTTACTAAAGCGGTTGCGAGATGCATGTGCTCAAAATTGATGGTGATTTAATTTTCTTGATGGTTATGTTCAGTGCTGGTGATTGCTATGAATGAACATGATTGTCGATGGTGGAGATCAACGGTTGCCTACCATCACGTGATACAAAGATGCAAGGTGTTTATTGATTGTGATATCACGAGCGAGCGCCACATGTCTTTCCTTAGGGATGGATAATGTGGTGGGCCCTTGGTGCTGAGATGGAGATTACATCAACCTTTTGAAGGCAATCGTTCGATGATCTGACAAAAGGAAAGGATCGACGATTAGAATTTAAATTCGCATCAAGTTGGATGAGACAAATGCACTCAGGCTGACTCATGGATCTTACTCCAATGGCATTGGTCTAGCCGATACAACTCCTTGTACTTTGATCAGTGAGACAAGACATGTTTCTTGTCGATGGAACTTCATCGGTGAGACCTATATGCTTGATATGACCTTTTCATTTCACCCCAATGGAACTTGTCTTTCCGATGATATAAATAATGCATTTATAGCATTTATGTGTTTTTCATTTAAAATAATGGAATTTTTTAATAATAAGAAGGAAGTGTCAAGTTTGAAAAGTCATATTTTCTAATTTATTTTTTTGTCTTTTTTGAAACAATTAAATAAGTTTGATGCATAAGAGGATTCAATAAGTTGTTTAGAATAGTAAAATGGTGTCAATGTTTGTGATGAGGAAAAATGAATTGGAGAGTGGTTCAAAATTGGTTACAAGGTTTGAAAGGGATGTTGAATTTGTACTTTTTAGAGTGATAAGGTTGACATTAAACTTTTCAAATATTTTTAGTTCATAATTTTAAGATAAAGATTATTTTAAACAAAAAAAAATGTTTTAAATTTCATACTTGGAAAACAAAAATGCAAATGAAATAAATGAATAATAGAGAATCATGCATGGGAACAAAACACCACCTAAAAATGCAAATAAGTTATTGGAATGTCACGTACTGATTTTATCAATTATTTTATTTTGATTATTAATCATGAGAATTTCAATGTTTATGTTAGATGATTATATCGATTGAAATTGAAATTGAAATTTAAATACAAATGAAATGATTTTGAATTTATTATTATGAAATTCGGGGATTGTCATTGCTGATGAGAAATTGAGTGCAAGTGAATGCAGGAAAAGGTTGGATATTTAAGCCATTGAAATGAGGTTAAAAATAAAGTAAGATGTGACGTTATGTGAACCAAACCAAAATCTCTTAATGAAAATGATTAAATCACCTAATCACTAATTGGGACAAGAAGTGCATTCAATGAAGAGAGAGATATTATGATGAGACTAAAACCTATTAAGTTGGATTACAAACTGGATTACTCTTTAACACCTATAAGTAGAAATTAAACTTTAATGAGTTGTACTTTGGATCTTGACTATTGCCATATAGAGTGGGGAAATCTATAAACAATCGGACTATTCAATAATTAAGGATTCCATCCTAATAAATTGGAAGGAAATATTGGGTTTAATATTTTCCCATGCGATTGAATATCATTGGAGTTAATGAAACTCTGTAAGGATAGAAGCATAGGAGGGATGCCTAGTAAGTTAAAGGAAGTCGTATTATTGACAAGACTTTACTTTAAGTAGCTCCTATTAATCATGAGAATTTCAATGTTTATGTTAGATGATTATATAGATTGAAATTTAAATTTAAATGAAAATGAAACGATTTTGAATTTATTATTATGAAATTCGGGGATTGTCATTGCTGATGAGAAATTGAGTGCAAGTGAACGCAGGAAAAGGTTGTCTATTTAAGCCATTGAGATGGAGTGAAAAATAAAGTAAGATGTGACATTATGTGAACCACACCAAAATCTCTTAATGAGAATGATTAAATCACCTAATCACTACTTTACTCTTGAATGAAACCTCCAGTTAAAGATAACCTAATTGGGACAAGAAGTGCATTCGATGAAGAGAGAGATCTTATGATGAGACTAAAACCTATTAAGTTGGATTACGTATTGGATTACTCTTTAATACCTATAAGTAGAAATTAAACTTGAATGAGTTGTACTTTGGATCTTGACTATTGCCATATAGAGTGGGGAAATCTATAAACAATCAGACTAGTCGATAATTAAGGATTCCATCCTAAGAATTGGAAGGGAATATTGGGTTTAATATTTGCCCATGCGATTGAATACCATTGGAGTTAATGAAACTCTATAAGGATAGAAGCATAGGAGGGATTCCTAGTAAGTTAAAGGAAGTCGTATTATTGACAAGACTTTACTTTAAGTATCTCTTATTAATCATGAGAATTTCAATGTTTATGTTAGATGATTATATAGATTGAAATTGAAATGTAAATGCAAATGAAATGATTTTGAATTTATTATTATAAAATTTGGCGATTGTCATTGTTGATGAGAAATTGAGTGCAAGTGAACACAGGAAAAGGTTGGCTATTTAAGCCATCGAGATGGAGTGAAAAATAAAGTAAGATGTGACGTTATGTGAACCGCACCAAAATATCTTAATGATAATGATTAAATCACCTAATCACTACTTTACTCTTGAATGAAACCTCGGGTTAAAGATAACCTAATTGGGACAAGAAGTGCATTCAATGAAGAGAGAGATCTTATGATGAGACTAAAACCTATTAAGTTGGATTACGTATTGGATTACTCTTTAACACCTATAAGTAGAAATTAAACTTGAATGAGTTGTAATTTTGATCTTGACTATTGCCATATAGAGTGGGGAAATCTATAAACAATCAGACTAGTCAATAATTACGGATTCCATCCTAAGAATTGGAAGGGAGTATTGGGTTTAAGATTTTCCCTTGTGATTGAATATCATTGGAGTTAATGAAACTCTGTAAGGATAGAAGCATAGGAGGGATGCCTAGTAAGTTAAAGGAAGTCGTATTATTGACAAGACTTTACTTTAAGTAGCTCTTATTAATCGTGAGAATTTCAATTTTTATGTTAGATGATTATATAGATCGAAATTGAAATTGAAATTGAAATTTAAATGCAAATGAAATGATTTTGAATTTATTATTATGAAATTCGGGGATTGTCATTGCTAATGAGAAATTGAGTGCAAGTGAACGCAAAAAAATGTTGGCTATTTAAGCCATTGAGATGGAGTGAAAAATAAAGTAAGATGTGGTGTGAACCACACCAAAATCTCTTAATGAGAATGATTAAATCACCTAATTGCTACTTTACTCTTGAATGAAACCTCAGGTTAAAGATAACCTAATTGGGACAAGAAGTGCATTCAATGAAGAGAGAGATCTTATGATGATACTGAAACCTATTAAGTTGGATTATGTATTGGATTACTCTTTAACACCTATAAGTAGAAATTAAACTTGAATGAGTTTTACTTTGGATCTTGACTATTGCCATATAGAGTGGGGAAATCTATAAACAATCGGACTAGTCAATAATTAAGGATTCCATCCTAAGAATTGGAAGGGAATATTGGGTTTAAGATTTTCCCATGTGATTGAATATCATTGGAGTTAATGAAACTCTATAAGGATAGAAGCACAGGAGGGATGCCTAGTAAGTTAAAGGAAGTCGTATTATTGACAAGACTTTACTTTAAGTAGCTCTTTTTAATCATGAGAATTTCAATGTTTATGTTAGATGATTATATAGATTGAAATTGAAATGCAAATGCAAATGAAATGATTTTGAATTTATTATTATGAAATTCAGGGATTGTCATTGTTGATGAGAAATTGAGTGCAAGCGAACACGGGAAAAGGTTGGCTATTTAATCCATTGATATGGGGTAAAAAATAAAGTAATATGTGACATTATGTGAACCACATCAAAATATCTTAATGGGAATGATTAAATCACCTAATCACTACTTTACTCTTGAATGAAACCTCGGGTTAAAGATAACCTAATTGGGACAAGAAGTGCATTCAATGAAGAGAGAGATCTTATGATGAGACTAAAACCTATTAAGTTGGATTACATACTAGATTACTCTTTAACACCTATAAGTAGAAATTAAACTTGAATGAGTTGTACTTTGGATCTTGACTATTGCCATATAGAGTGGAGAAATCTATAAACAATCGGACTAGTCAATAATTAAGGATTCCATCCTAAGAATTGGAAGGGAATATTGGGTTTAAGATTTTCCCATGTGATTGAATATCATTGGAGTTAATGAAAATTTGTAAGGATAGAAGCATAGGAGGGATGCCTAGTAAGTTAAAGGAAGTCGTATTATTGACAAGACTTTACTTTAAGTAGCTCTTATTAATCATGAGAATTTCAATGTTTATGCTATATGATTATATAGATTGAAATTGAAATTGAAATTTAAATCAAAATTCAAATGAAATGATTTTGAATTTATTGTTATGAAATTCGGGGATTGTCATTGCTAATAAGAAATTGAGTGCAAGTGAATGCAGGAACAGGTGAACAAGAATGTAGGCGAGAACATCGTTTAGGTAGAGTCATTTTAGCCATTAGACGTTTATGATGATGATGAAATCTCACACACCACTTAAATATTTGGAACATAATTTGCATGATTAAATGGTTTAATCTTTAATTATTCTAATGGCTATGCATTTGTTGAACAAAATTGTGAAAAAGAATATGTTTGTTTTAAATGGAAATTTAAATATTATTGTGAGAAAATTGATTTTATTCAATTTATTATTTCTTTATTTAAATCTATTATTTTTCAGTTGAAAATAATAATGCTTGTATTCTAAATTATTGGAAAACAAATTAGAAAACAAAATACGTTCAAAATGGAATTTGAAAACAAAAACAATAGTTTACAATTTGGAAATAATTACTTCACAATCAATTTTGAATGCAATTGTAAAATGGAACTTGGAGTTAAAACCAATTTTAGCTGGGAATATTATGAATCTATTTATCGACTTTAAGTCGTTGTTTTGAAATTGTTTGGATTTTATGTAGTCTAAGGAATGAAGTTTCGACTTTCTTTTGAATATAAATGAATTTCTTTAAAGTATTGCCGATATTTTGAATTAAAGAGTTTTACTCTTTACATGGTGTAGAAATCTAAATTTGATCACTTCCATATGATCAGAATCGTCTACTCTATTCATCTATGTCATTAATAGTGATTAAATAATTTATTTAATCATTATTTCATTTTCTGCCTAAGGTTCCTAAAGTATGTAATTGAATAATTAAATACTTTACCTTACACCTTTTCTTCTCTGAATTAAATAAATAGGACAATTTATTTAATTTAGTCACTTAACCTTTTTGATTAAAAATCAATTTTTAATTTCTCATTTTCTCTCTCCTTGTCACATTCTCCATAATCCTCTTTTAATCTGGATTAAATTAATTAATCTGTGATTAGGATGTGCGCCACTTAATCAAGATTAATGTCACATCCTCCATAATCTCCCACTTGCCTCTAATCCCTCATTAACTATCATAATCTTGTGTTTGCACAACCTTAATCAAAGTCATTAGCCACATTTGGCTTACCTTTTCTGGTCAACCTTTCCACTTGCCTTTCTTGGCCTTGACTCTCTTTTCCATGTGAATTTTTAATTGACATTTATTCACCCAAGGCTCCTCTCTTCCCCATGTGAATTTTTAATTCACATTTTATTCTTCCAAGGTTTACCCTATCCCCATGCAAATGTGACTTGTCATTTTACATGTTCCCAATGCTTCTAGAACCTTGGACTTGTCACATCTCTCACATGTGACAAATCCCCACCTTTTTGGAAACCCTCTCTTATCCACTAGATTCTTCTAATCATTGTGAATTTTTAATTCACTTGTATTCCTCCAAGGAATCTTCTCATCCCCCAAGGTACTTGTCCTTCATCCACCTCATGTACTTCTCTTCCACCTCATTTCCACATCATCCCACCCAAAGACATCTCACATTCCACATGTCAAGATGTGAGGGCTTGTGAGTCCTCAACTCACCATAGCCCTTCATCTTGATCTTGTTGGATCATTCTCAGCCGTTGAATTCTCTAGAGAATTCCATTTATTCTATAAATACCCCCTCATTTCTCTCATTTTGGAGATAAAGTATTTTGCTACCAAACTCTTGCCAATTTGTCATTTGCAGCATTTTAGTTTTTCCATAGTATTTCTCATCAATCCATCTTGCATATTTCATCCACTTCACTCCATTGCCATCCAAGGAGCACACAAGACATCCAAATATCAAGGGCCAACCAAGGAAGAAGCAACATGAAGGTATAACAATCAACAATCAATTTTTTTATCTTGCTTTCATGTTATCTATTTCTTAGGCTAATCATTGAGGTGCCCTTTTCTTATGTTAGTTCTTCTTATTGCATCATTTTAGCATCTCAAATTAGGACTTGACATTTTAAAAGGATCACACATGGAATGACATAAAAAAGATGATAAAGTCAAATATATTATTGGTCTTTCCCTTTCTAACATTAAATTTTATTATATAGATTTAGATAAATCATCATAGGAAATTTGGGATAATTTCAATAAAATATTTGGAGCAAAAATAGTTAATTTTAACTATTTAGATTCAAAATGAGAGATATAATCACTATGTCTAATCACATAAGAAATTTGAGATCTCTCATTAAACAGCTAGTAGAAGTCAAGGCTCTATTATATGATGAAGATTCTAAGGATATTTTGTTAAAAGTTTGAAAATACAACAATGTTATTTCTATGCTTAGTCCAATAAATTCTCAAACACAAGAAGATGTGATTTTGGCCCTATTAGGAGAAGAGAAAAGAACAATGGAAAAGATTTAAAAGTTGATTCTCAACATGAGAATGTATTATACTCATGAGGAAATAATAATTAAAAAATAAAAATGAATGTTATTATTTCAAGAAAAAGGATCACATAGTGTGGACTTGTATAACTCGAGCCAATGATGTTCTTGAGGGAGAACTTAAAAAAAAATCAAATGATGATAGCTTAGCCTATATATATATATATTTTTTCAATCAACATGTTTTGTTGTGAGGAATGTAAAACTTAAGGGAGGGTGTTGGAATATTAAGATTAACATTAATAAATTCACCTTACTAACTTGTTTATTTTTGTTATTAAATAATTGTTTATATTCTTATAAGATAGTAGTTCAAATGGGAAGGTATATTTGAAAGGCTTTGTAAAAGCCATATTGTAATATATTCCCAAATGAACTGTATGATATAATTATTATTTTGAGTGTGTTTGTGTGTAGATATAAGTTCTCTTGACTTTTCCAATATATTTTGTATGCTCTATTAGCCATGATTTCATGATTAAATTTCCACTTTTGACACTACTTCTTACTAACTTTGTCATCCAAATTTGGCTCTTAGACTAAATATTTCATAAAGGTCCATTTTAATTTTCTTACTATCACCTTTGGCTGAATTTTTAAATTGGTTCAACCATGCAAAAAGTGTGGTTACAATTTTCTAATTATTTCCACTCAAATGTTAGTTACAATTTTCTAATTTTCTTTCCATTTAGCTAGTCACAATTTCATACTAGCATTAAACCTTGAAAATGGAAATTTACTTCTACTTAAAACTTGTGATAATTTCATTAATCTCTTGCTACCTATGGTGTTGAATTGGACTAGTTATGTCATCTAGGATTTGTTCCTCAATTTTTTTTTACTTTTTTCAAAAAAAGGTTATGATGGTTATACTTGTATTACCATGAATGGATATAAATTTGAGGATTTTGGGTGTTTTCATTCAATTTTTCATGTTTTCCCCTTAGCTCCTACTTTATGTGTGTTTTTTTATGGAAGCCTTTGGATATCTTTTAGCTAATAGTATTTCATGGAACCTTATTAAAGGTGGTACTTTTCGTAACTATATAGCCCAACTATTCAATGGTCATTTTTCTAATGACTCCTTTCTCACTCTCATGGAGGACAAACATGACATTATTTAGGATATTCAATGCCTAGGTATTTTTTGGAAATCTTTAAAGTCAAATATATAGTGGCATAAAAGTCAATATTATATGAAATCCTTCTTAGCCAAGCCCAATTGGTTCAATTCCTATGGATAGAAGGGGGTTGATCATAAGGAAGTGTTGATATTCCTAAGCATCTCTTTTACCTGTTAGGTTTCTCCTTCCTCTTTAAGGAAACATATCATTTCTATAGCTGAGAAAAATTATCATATTAAATTATGAAGCCCCTTTCTTTGGCAAGGAGATTCCATGTGTGTTCAAAAATTCTTGTTGCACACATTTCCTTTACTCATGTTGCTAAGAACCTTGCAAATCCTCATATTTTAAGATTGAAAAAATCCCAAGGTATATTTTATGGCCTCCCTTTAACCAATGAAAATGGTTTCACAAAGTATCCTAGGAGTTTTATTATTTCCCTCATGACTATAATAGGCTTGTCTTTCTTTATATTCACTACTCTAAATGGCGCCATAATAGGCTTTTCTTGCTTTATATTCACTACTCTAAATGGTGCCATAATTTTAAATTTAATTAACATACCCTAAAACCTAACGAAACCAGGTTGTAGCTCGTCAAATTGGAGAAGTGAAAGGTCAATACCAGCACTGAGGAAGAGTTTGGAGGAGTGAAAACAAGGTCAATACCAGCGTCGTGGAAGATTTTGGAGCTAAAACAAGGTCAATACCAGTGTCAAGGATGAGGTCGAGGGCACTCACGGAAAATCAACGAGCAAGGGACAATGAGTACTGTAAGTTTGGCACCCCCATTCTCTTTAACCTGCATTTTTTATGCCTAGTTTCCAAAGATCTTCTCGTACATTAGCCCCCCATTCTTGTAAAATGGTATAAGATAAGACATAAAAAATAAAATAGCTTAGTCATTCACATTTTTATAGTGATTACTAGAGGCACATAGACCAATTCTTCATAATAGAAGAATTTGATCATACTTTTCCAATGATGGCATTATGAGAAAACCTTAGGTTAAATGAATAATTCCTAGCTAAGTTCTTGAAATCATGTCCAACCATTTAAGAGAAGACCGCTGCTATGTGTACTTGGATAACATGGAGAAAGGCTCTTTGGACTCTTTCATCAATCTACGTATTGTTAAATTTTAACACCTAAAAGTGAGAATGACGAATCTTTCCTAGGATGGTGGCCAATTATGCTTCTCAATACCTAGGTTACAAAATCGTTTTCAATATCATTTCCATCACAATAAAACCTATTGCTTGAGATATAGTCATAGAGGTAAACAAATTGGCTTTCTTGATAGTAGATACATTCTAGGCAATTCAATCCTTGCATCGAAGATTGTTGAATGGGCCCAATAAATTAATCATGATGCCATTACTATTAATTTAAAAGTTTGACAATGCATATGATTGCATCAAATTTACTTTCATTTATAAAAGGCTCAAATGGATTTATTTTTAACCCTAAATTATTATCACACATTCAAAATTACAAAATACCAGTTGAATGAAGAACCTTCATTTGAAGGTGATGTCATCATGACCTTTGAATGAATAACCTTCATTGAAAAATGATGTCATGTCGAGACTTTCAAATGAAGGTATTTTTAATTTTAAATATTTAATGTCCAAAATGATTTATAAAAGGAACCTTGGCATGAAGGACCTTCAAATGAAGAACTTAATTCAAAGGTCCTTAATTAGAAGATCCTTAATTAGAAGATCCTTAATTAGAAGATCCTTCATATGAAGGTTCCTTCAATTCCATCCCATTATAGCTCTTAGAATTGTTAGAGATATTTTTGTTTTGAAGTAGAGATTGGACCATCAAATAGTGTCACCATGACTCTACCAAGATATCCACCAAATTGATAAACCCTGACTTAACAACCAAAAATTCACAAGAAAATTGCCCCTGTCATCCCCAGGGCATCAATTCAATGCCAGGTTTCTTGCTTTAATAGACCCCTAAATGCAATGAACTTTTCTTCTCAGCTTCTTCTCTTTTAGTTGTCTTTTGGGCCAATTTGGCCACATTTACAGTCAAGTTTGTAGCTTTTGTAGTTGAAGTTTCAGAAGCTCTTTTGATTATTAACCCTCCCCTTAGGTTTGGGCTAATATCAGTAACATAGGGCACGGGCCAACCTAAACTTAGGAAGTAATAAAGTTACGAAAAATATTTAACTCAATTTATAAAAATGGACCCGACTAGATGAAACAATGAGACATAAGTCTTTTTAATACCCACTCCAAAAAGGTAACGGCCGAATATATCTCACCCAAGGTTTTACATGGAACATTAGGATTTTTGTGAAAGCCAAGGTAAAACCCAACCTTAGGTTCCTCCTAAACAATGTAGCAAGCCAAGACAAGGGAAAAACATAAATGGAATTCAAAGAACAAGATTTGAAACTCCATCAAATCCACCACGATGCACACCAATCCATCGAATTAGAGTTCCAAGACAATGGGTGGATTTGTGGATGTCATTTCTATTTATCCCTCAAACCCTTACATAGGCACAACAGGGTAGTCCCTGTATTTGATTGTTTTCTCCCACAAAATAGTGATTGAGAACTTCAAAACAAATGCAAATGAAAGGGAACACATATATTTATCTACACCAATGATCTCAGAGCATTTCAAGCTTGTATGGATCCATACAACACAAAAGAACTTCAGAAAAATTGTAAAAACACAGAAAATTGCTTCAAGAATGTGGTATCTAATATGAAATTTTGGTATCAACTCCTCCAACAATTGCAATGGGATGGGAATAAAATATGATAGAAGTGGGATAAAAAAATGCATTGTTTGAAGCATAAAACCAATATGCAAAGATGAAAGAAAGTGCTAACCCCTTAAACTGAAAAAGTTTCTTTTAACTTTAAGTTTGTTGGGTAGCCAATTCTTTTAAGTTATCAAATCCTACCATCATACATAATCAAAATTTTGTTGTTTCAAATGACTATGAGCACTAACTTTCACTATTTGAAGATTTTGAAACCTTGTCATAGAGAATTAGAACATTGATGCGACCACTCATCCTACCTTAAAACATACCAAAAGTCTCCTACCAATTAGACATAGGAGGATTTAAGATGACTTAAATAATTTTTATTGCCAAAGCATAAACTTATGATGAATTTACCGGGCCTAGTAAACACTCCCTCCCCATTAACCACTTAGACATATGGAAATTAAATGTAAACTTTCTGTTATTTTTAGTATTGTAGGTGTCCAATAAACCACTTGGTGGTGTTTCCCTTCAAGTTTATTTACTTGAATGAAGAGAAAAATTCCTTTGATTACAATTAGAGAATACATTTGATGCCTTGGTTGTGTAACTGGTAGATGATAGTCACATTTAACACTTGACACATTTGGATGGTAGTAACAATAACTTGCAATCAATCAAGACTCGATTACCTTATAACCTATCAAATTCTAGCGATGAAATGATAGATTAATCATAATGTCACCTTCGGATCACATCACCATGAAATAACTTCATCCAACATCCTTATGAGTACAGGTACCACCAAATAGGTATTTGTCAGATTTTTCTTCCTTGAGCAAGGTAAATTCAGGAAGAGAAGAGGAAAGTGAGACATGTAGTAGGTCTAAAAGAGGGAGATCAACTAGAGGTCAAAAGATTAGAAGAAAATTTTGTAAATGCATGGAATTTTTTCTTGCTGAAGGGGGGTCATGTTCTTATGATGATGAGAGAATAGGTGGCATCGAGGTGCCCTTGAGGTACAAACATCTACGGAAACAATGGGTACCCAAGGAACTTCCTCCAATAAAAATTGATCTTTGTGTCAACTAGAGGATATATCGCATAGCACCATCGTCATTACATGGTTTGGGCCTATTTTGCATGGACAACATAAAGGTTTGTTATGACAAAGTTACTGAGTTGATGGATTATGTTGGATCCTGTTATAGTTACAAATATTGGATGCCGCTAGTTCGATATACACGAAGTATGTGTAGGTATGCACTATCATCAAATTGTATACAACTAAAATATAAGGATCAAAATAAAGGAGTGGCTAGGTACATTGACGGGAGGCCAAAAGCATCAGGGAATATTGCAGGGTTTATAAATAGTACATGACCTAGGTCAACAAATAAGCAACCCAATTGTATATTTGAGGCGTGAGAGGAAAACCATGTATTCGTATGTGCGATAAAATCAATAGCTGCAGGGGAAGAGTTTCTAATCGATTACAATTTGAATCGCTTAGATACAAACACAATTACTATGGGGGTAGTATGTACTATATACCATTTTACCCAACCTTCAATTAATGACTCCAATATATCATTTTATTATTATGTTTTTTTCATAAGTCTATTGGTTTCATTCTGATAATGTTTTTTATATTTAATTTTTGGTACATCGAGACATTGATCATACGAGAAGGCTCCAGCCTAGAGCGCAGATCATGATCCATCTTTAGGAACTTCTATCTTACAGGTTTACCTCATTTTAATTGTACAAATTAGATACGAGCAAAATGTTTTATTATTATGTTTTTTTCATGAGTTTATTGGGTTAATTTTGATAATATTTTTAATATTCTTGTTGTAGTTGGCTAATCGGGGAAAGGCACCAGCAGTACAGGAGAGCATCCATATGGAGGTACAATCACTATTATCTGATGATGACATCGCATTTTCCATAAACCCTATGGATATGATGAGGAAGGCCCAAAACAAATGCAATGAAGAAATCCTTAAGTTGGTATTCATGGTGCCTCAAACAGATGAGATAAGAGAAAGGGTTAAAATATTGTCTGAGAGAGCACAAAACTTGCAAGTAAGTTGTCATGAGATCTTTAATTATAATATAAGTTCATTCATGGTTTTATATTTTGTACTCTTTTATGTCATGAACTAAAATATGTGTTGTTTTTACAGGATTATTTGTGTCCTCATCATTTTTTTGGCCATGATCAAGGTACTGCAAGTGTTTCCCAGGAAGTAGGGGTCAGTACAAGTGTCAATCTTGATCTTCCTTCACATACAACACATCATCCGACCCCATCATCCATTCCTATATTGTCAACTGAAATTTCGGCAACACATACCATGCAAGCATTTAGTAGTGCACTATCTGGTAGTGAACACATGCCACTACATGTGTCAATACCTGTGGATACAAAGGTTGCTAGTACTAGTGAAGTTTTAGCAGCATTTCCTAGATCTTCTCGTATTACTAATATGGGAACATTTTCGGTCACATTTGTGGTGACCGAGGATTTCCTTCCCATAAAGATAGAGAAGGTCCTAGGTACTTTAAAATGTTTTAATTATTATTATATATAATCCAATTTAAATTTACTTATTGATCACTCTTTATAGACTAATGATCCCATCATCATTTTGTAGGAAATGATGCTTTTTATAAACATCTTGTTATGCCTTGCATAACCACCCCATCTTTTTCCTTGGTCAAAATGGGTCCCCCTTTGTTATTTTTGTACTTAGTTGTTTTTGAAATCAAGTTTGGAGTTTAGTTTTGTCAAAAAACTTTATTTTTCTTTTGTTTCTTTGTCGGAATCGAAACCGGAACAGAATCGGATTCTGAAAGTTCTTTTGAGGCTTGTTTTTGGTTCTATCCCAACAGTCTTTTTCTTTGCCTTTGTTTTGGTCTTTAGCGGAAGCGGAGCTAGAGTGGGAATTAAAATGGTTGTTATCAAAATTTGCAAAATCACAATTTATTCCGATCCCGCCTCCGCTATTTTTATTTGTGCTTAGTCTCGGTCTTTGTGTTTTGTTTTATTAGGTCGGTCTTTTGCTTTACTTTTTGGTATTTACTTTTGTTTTGTTTTTAGTTGTCAGACTTGGAGCCGGAATGGGAATGGGGTTTGGAAATTTTATAAATTTGAATTTTCGTTTCCATTTTAGTTCTGCCCTCGCCACTTTTTGTCGTTGACTTTTTGACTAAAGTCGCATTGTTGTGAAGTGTTGGTTCACTTTTAGTTCCTACTCTGCCTTTACTGCACTTTAATGCATTAATGACAAGTTGCCGGTGTAGGTAGAAATTTACATATTTACCTCTATTAAGGGTTAAACCGATCATTATTGTTATTATTAAAGATCTAAGAGCACGAAAGAGCAGCGACAGAGTTTATTCGGGCAAAAAGATTGAAAGAGTAGAGGATTGTTGCGAACAGATCAGCTCAGAAGGTTAACTACATTGTTGTGTTCGAGGTAGGTTTTCTTATTGTTGTTCTTCGTTTCGTTTACTGTTGTGTGTTTTGTATATATGTTTGCCCGTGCTTTGAATCGAGTCGTTTTTATCATTTCGTTTAAATAAGTTCATGATTTCTTGGTGTGCTGGTTTGAATGGGTCTTTTATATTGTTGGTCAGGTTGTTTCTTTGTTTCTATTTGTTTTTATTGTCATTTCTTTCTATTTTTAGGGCACCGTCGCTTTCACGTCTTAATCATGATTGCGTTGTGTTTGTTTTTGGTTTGCAGTAGATTAGATTAGATTAAGAGTTTTTAATGGTGTTTGTTAAAATTAGAAATCTATAGTGAGGAAGATTAGAGATTTTACAGTGAGTTAGGGTAGATTAGATTTATTGATTAAATAGGGTTTCGTCGTCTGGTAAAATGGCAAGGTTTAAAACCCGTGCCCTAGTTTTTTATTGGGTTTGTTAGGTTAGGGTTTCGTTGGTCTCTATAATCACTTTAAATAAGATTTAAATAATGGCCCTAAAATGCAATTGTTCCCTACGGTCATATGAGTGTAAATTTTTTAAGCTCCTTTTTCATTTTATAGCGACCTAGGTTTTAATCATGAAGTTGTGTTGAAAATGAATAAAGTATTTGATGACATCATGATTAATAGAGGCGGAGGCAGGATCGGAACCGATATTGAACTTAAGAATTTTGTTTTTGCGAAAGTTATCAATTCCATTCTCATCCCGTTTCCAGCTCCGCGTATAATGGGAAAATCTTTCTTCAAAGTAACGATGACCAAATCGGAGGCGGAGGCGGAGTGGAAATAGAATATGAAAAAAATGAAAATTCAAAGAAAACCAAATCCGTTTTTCATTTCGATCCCAGTTCTGATAAACTCCACGACTCCGACTCTGAGCCCGTTTGTTATTAGGTGAAGTTTCTATATCGGTTTTTGCTTTGAGTCCACCAGTTTTGTAAAAGAGATTATTTTGAGCTTCTGTCTGGTTCTGACTTCGATGTATGTGTAACAGGTATGTTTTAAAAGCATGTTTTATGATGATATCTAAAGATCTAATTAGAGGTTTGCTTGCAGGAAAATTGAAATATGTCAGGAACATCACGAGAGGCTGCTCGAAGGAATCAACCAGCTCGAACATCAAAGACAGCACCAAAAATAAAGAAAGTGAAACCAGAATAGCTACCTTATACATTGAGGTATGATCATAGGAATCCAGTGGTGAAAGTGAGCAAGGTGGAATTAGATTGGTTAGATATCACAGATACTAATCTGGGCCAGTATAGCTTTGAAGAATTACATGAAGAGACCTTTGCAGAACGAGCAAACTTGACAGGGAGAACACAAAGGATTGTTGACTCCGGTCTTGCACATATCACTGTGTTTCCTTTATCAGTCCAGTGTCCGGAGTTGATATTGACAGTAGCTAGTACTTACAATCCTGCTACAAGATTATGCATGGATTCACAAAATAATGTGATTATAGATCTCACTCCGCAAATGTTCCAAAGTATATTTAATGTTCCTGATCCCAAGAACTTGGTGCAACTAATTGAAGAAGAGGCATTGGAGAAATATAGCAAGCATAGAGACTCCAATAAGTCTCACTTAAACAAAAAATGGTTAAGCACAGAGAAGAAATCTTTAAGCAAGCTTGTAGACCAGCCAAAGAGGGCAGATTTCAAGAAGGAGGTATCTGACTTGATATTAATGTTGTCCAGAGTGTTTGGGAAGAGGGATACCTACCACTTCAAGGAATGGATGTTTCATTTCATTCAAGTAATCTTTCAGGGTGATTACCAGTTTGATTGGTCAATGATTGTTTCTGATGCCATACATGATCAACTCACAAGGGTCAGACAGACTAAATCTTTCTTCATGACTTCTTATGTGGTTTATGCTACAGCAAGATTGGGGATTTTCCTAGGATTAAACAGAGTAGGTATAATAGGAGCTTTGGATGGGCAGAAGAAGGTATGAGAACATTATGATCAGTTATCCCTTCAAGTTGCTAAGACTCACTTCAGAAGAGTCAATGATGCATTTTTGTATGTGGTCATCAATCGGTTGAGTGGAGATGCAAGATACAAGTTAAGTCAAGAAGCTATGGCTTTTATTGCTGAATGGGGAAGTTGGTATATCCAATACCCCAAATTTACATACTTCAGGTTATTTGGTTTTGAAGGCCATCCACATTTGCTTCCAAGATGCTGCAGTAATAGAATGGTGCTTATGGATTTTGTGTATCAGGCCATTGGATTTAATGCTAGGTTTGGGATCAAGCACAAGACTGGATGTCATAAATTTCCCATGAAATTGGGTGAATATGGATGTCAACACTTGAAGGGAGAAAAGGTAGTTTGTAATGAGTTGATACAATTGAAATTGGGATTGTATACAGCTCGTAAGTATTTTGATCCAAGGAAGAAAATGTATGCTTTATTACCTTCAGTGTTCACTAGACACTTTAATTTGTTAGAAGACTTTTGGTGTGATCAGTAGGATGAATATGACTTAAGGAAGAAGAACTATGAAAGATTATCGGTTGCACTTATGGTAGAGTTGGGTGTTAAGGAAAATATTCCTGACATGTTAGTGGATGATGGAATTGTATTGGATCCCTCATATGAAGCCTTGAACATTGGCACCAAAAGCTTGGATCCAATAGACTGGAATGAGGAAGAAACAATTGATATTAAGAAAATTGGAAGAGCAGTTTTGGATAGAAGTGTGCAATGGTTGATGTTGAAAGCTCGAGCTCCTCAAGGACCAGTCCTTAAGAAGGGTAAAGGATACAAGAGAATTAAAAGAAAGACACCTTCCAAGGAGCCATTAGAATTCTTTCCTCCAGATGTTGAAGAAATAGAACTTAAGGTGGTCGATGAAGAAGAAGAGGCACTAGAGGGAGATTTTCCAATAGGATCTGTTGTTTCTATGCCCACATTGGGTGAGTCATCCACACAAGCCCCACTCACAAGAAAGAAAAGTAAAGAGGTTCAAGAAGGAATACTTCATACCATGGCTGAAGCTGCTAAAGGAAGAGAAGTGGAGGAGGAATTTGTAGAAGTTGAGACAGATTCAGATGAGACTTTGTCAGAATAGGATTTGCAAGAAAACATGCCTCTAGGGCATACTATTGAGCAGATTCTGACACAAGAAGAGCAATGGAAACTATTTGAAGATGCTACAAGAGAATCTGATGCAAGGGTTGTAGCAGAGAAGCAAAAGGAAATAGATGCTAAGCTGCAAGCTGATGCTCTACTTCAACAACAACAATTAAAGCAAAACAAATTGAAACAAGGGCAGCAACTGATGAAGTAGAGGAGCAAATGAGGCAACGAGAGCATGAGCTCAAGGTCAAAGCAGAAAATGACAAGTTAGAATTGATACAGAAGATCCATGATCTTGAGGAGGAGAAAGCAAGAAACTGGAGGGAAAAGGAAATCATGGTTGCTAAACTGAAACTTGCAGAGGAAGCTCGACAGAAAGAAGAAGAAGTTAAAGCTCTAAGAAAGGAAAGAGATGTTGAAGAGCTAATAAAGAAACAGCAAGCTAAAGAAGAAAGGGAAAAGGCAGAGAAGCTCAAAGCCTTAGAAATAGAGAGAATAGAAGAGGAAGAATCAGAAAAGATAAAGAAGGAAAAAGAGGCCAAAGAGTTAATTAGGAAGCAATAGGAAGAAGAAGCAGAAGTTGAGAAACAAAAGGCTTTGGAGGTAGAAAGAATAGAAAAAGAGAAATTAGAAAAGGAAAGGTTAGAGAAGGAAAAAATGGAGAAGGATCAGTTGGAAGAAGAGAGATTGAGAACAGAAGAAGAACACAAGAAAATGCAAGAACAAAGAGATAGAGAAGAGGCTGAGAAGTTGGTACAGATGCATGTGATGCAGGAGCAACAAGAGAAAGCAAAGGTTGATTCTCAACCTGAGGTAAATGTTCAGCCACCCTCTACAATTGCCGCTTCCTCTTCCATGATGATGACTGCTCCCAGTTCTCCTATATGGTTGAAGTTAGACCTATAGAAGAGAGCTAGAACACCTCCTCAACCTCTTAATTGGGAGGACATGATAAAGGGAATTGAACAGGAAAGGCCTAAGAAGAAGGCTAAAATCTTACATTCTACTAGACTCATAGATAAAGGGGAGATAGTTGCTGAATGTGCCATGCCTATGACAGAAAAGGAGGTAGGGGATATGCAGCTAACGGACTATCAATTGAGTATGGTTAATTTGGGAAGACCCACTAGGAATCAACAAATGAATCTGATTGATGTGGTGGCTTCAACAACTAAATTAAGAATGATGAAGGACAAACAAAAGAAATATGAGCTTAAGGCTCAATTGGATCAGTTACATTCATTCTTGAAGAGTGTCTCCTCTCCAAGATCACAACAAGTTGCAGCTATTGAGACTCATGTTTTGTTAAGCAAAAAGGAGGTTGATGATTTGGTGCAGGTTAGAGGAAAGGTGGAGATGGTAGACAAATGGATAGACAAATTGAACCAAGAGGTAGGAGAGGTTTTAGTGAAAGGATTTGAAGCCTACAAGGATACTGAAGGGTTGATTAAAGAGATGTATCAATAAATTGAGGCATCAGAAAAACAAGAAGAAGAGTATAGGGAGTATGGTGAAAAGTTAGAAAAGATAAATACGTTGCCTCTAACAACTCTTCTGGAACAGTATATACTTGAAGATGATAACAAAGACTTTGTAGAGAAGACTTCTCGCATACTCAAGTTTAGGACTAGCTTTTTAAGCAAGCATAAGGATGAGATTCAAGAGATTGTAAATAATTTAACTGAGCAATTGGAAGAATTAGAAGCCGCTATTGCCATTATTGTAGATATAAATACATTTACAAAAGAGGGCATGCCTTTTACTCAAATAAAGGAAAAATGGGATGAAAGATTCCAAGGACTTATGCAAAAGAGAGATGATGGTGGAGAATTGATGTTAGATCGAATTGTAGAGGTCAAAGAGGAGATAAAAGTTGCAGGGAGAGAATTGATAAAGGTGAAAAGTATGAAGGAGTTTGCTGCAGCTGAGCTGGATTGGATTAAATTTGAAGATGACTAGATTGATGGGCCAGAGATGGATACTCTACAGCAAGTCTTCACCAACTACAATGAGTTCCTAGCAGATCCAGCTTCGCATGCATGAAGTCATGCATGCATAATGTTCTCCTTCTTTGCATGTTGCATGCATACAGCACTAATAGCTTTATGAGCGCATGACTTTCTTTTCTGTTTTATCTTCTATTTTTAGTTAAGACTGAAAGTCTAATGTAAGAACTCAAGATCAAATTGATCTGAGTTTCCAAGAGAGTCTAAATTACTAAAAAGGTGGAAAGCCTAAAATAGAAGTAAGGTTCGAGCTTTTTGTATATCTATAAATACCAGATGGGTATCATATTGTAAAGGTCGAATAATTGAGAATTAGATTGGATTACCTAATGCTAGGAGATAGAATTTTGTAGAGTTTTTGTAGAGATACATTGTACTTAATCCTTTATAGTTAATAAAATTACAGGTTTACTCGAAAGATGGTGTTTGGAATTAAATTGTTTGTTTGATAAGGCTGGTAAGTTATGATCTATCTGTATGCAGTGATTGTGCTGAACATAAGAGTTTCTTGAATGATGAAAGTCATTTGAAGGAATTAGATTTAAGGATCATCTTATTAGATTGTCATTGAGTTGAAGTTATTAAAAATTTTGTTGATCTATAATTTTGATGATGAATGAATGTGTGTTGTTTTGAAAACCCTTGGGATATTTGTGAAGAGTAATTGTGAAGTTAATTAAGCACCTAAAATGTATGCAGTGGTATAGATTATGCTACAGACTATATCATCTTATGGTTTTTATGATCTATTAGGAAACATTCATTGTTGAAGGTATATGTCCAGATACTAGATAAATTCGATTCATACTTACTGGTTTACCCCTTTGTTCTATCTTTTTTTCTTTTATTTAAAACCCATTGATTTACAGGAACTATTTCGATAAAAGAGTCATAGATTGAATCCTTTGTTACCAACACAAACCCCTTGAATATTACAGTTGCATGAACCAATTGAGTGACATCAGATAGTTGAGAACCAACTACCAGGACGTTGGGAGTTAGGCTACTACATGTTGTCTTTCTTTTTCAGGAGAAATAAAGTAGAAATATTATGTTTTAATGTTGTTTGTGTCATTTTAACCATCAAAACATCTAAGTGATCTTAAATTGGAGCTCTTAGGGCCCACCATATGTACACGGTGGAATGCCCAAAATCAAGATTTAAAAGATGAGCTCATTAACTGTTTAGTTGTGTTGTTCAATGATAAAAAACTCAACCGAACCAAGGTTCTTAAGAAAGATGGTACCTATCTAAAGTATGTGAGGTACCAATATAGGTCACATTTATAGAAGAACAGAAAGTACTAGTGTCCCCCCATGATTTTGGAGAGGGAGTGGAAGGACTTGGTGTCAGATGGAAAGGAGAAGGCTGAAAAGAAAAAAGGAAAGACACCATCAGGCCAAGGAAGGTATGTGATACTATCAACAATTTAATTATATATTGATTAATCTTTCTTTTTACATAATCAAACATATTTCAAATTCTTCATAGGTTGCCTGACACATCGAAGGCAACAAAGGCAAGACTAGAAAAACATGGGCAGCACAAACTTGGCTCGGGTGGTTATATGAAAATAGCCACACAATTTGAAAGTATCAATAAATGAAATATTGCATCCAAATAATAAATTGCAAAAAAAATTGGTTTTATCACACCATAGAAGCAAAATTCATGATCGCATGCAAAAATGCAGGGTTGTTATTTCAACAGAGTGCCCACAGAAGAAGACATGAATATTGCCTTCCAGCTGATTGAATAGCTAAGAATCTCGACTAGGCAAACATAATCTTCCACTGCATCCAACACATAGGTAAATAAACTCAATAAAGTTAATTTCAAATTGAATACTTGTGCAATCTATTCAATACTAATTTCCACCATAATAATGTGCCTATTTGTTTTACATAGATAAGCAATGATAATACTGCACATGACATTGGAATGCAGCATAGTGAGGGTGGAGCACAACCTGTAGATGAAGGCCATGGTGTGCATCTCGGTACTAGATGTATTCATGTGCTATACAAAACGCAGTATGGATTAATATAATTAAACATCTTTAATTGCATTTGGTGTATTAATCAATGTAAGCTTTCATGTTTCAACTTTAGAGCATGTAGAGCATGATCAACATGTTGAGCATGATTAGGCTAGACAAGATCAGGAACATGATGTGGCTCCATCAGGTAAAGAGGACCACTCTAATGTTATTTTAAACATATTTAATTGCAATTGGTGTATTAATTAATGTAATCTTTCATGTTTCAACTCTAGATCAGGATTTAGAGGGTGTTCAACATGTTGAGCATGAGGCTATAAGACAATATCAGGAACATGATGTGGCCCAATCAGGTAAAGATCACTACTCTGATGTTCTTTTAATTAATGAAATACATATAACAATAATAATAAAACATATCAATTTAAAATTTATTTTCTATTGCAGTAGACCCCCCCTTGAAGTGGCATCCACGTTGTGAGTACATGACTAGGCATACATTAAGATCATGAGAAAATATCAGAACAACTGAAGGGGGGATAGATGATTTTGAAAATGATACTCCACTTCATATTTTTTTAGCTACAAAAAAGAAACAAAAAAAAGGTGATTGTAATCATATTATGACAACCATATTTTTGATATGTAAAAACTAAAAAAATGAATGTTATATGTTAATGAATGAATGTGAATATGTTAATGAATAAATTTTATATGTTAATGAATTAATGTTATATGTTATTAATGGATGAGTGAATGAATTTTATATGTTATTAATGGATGAATGAATGAATGTGAATATGTTAATGAATGAGTGTTAT
Organism: Sequoiadendron giganteum; assembly: GCA_007115665.2. Classification (NCBI taxonomy): domain Eukaryota; kingdom Viridiplantae; phylum Streptophyta; class Pinopsida; order Cupressales; family Cupressaceae; genus Sequoiadendron; species Sequoiadendron giganteum. The sequence continues at coordinate 372,423,602 of CM021108.1, read as the reverse complement.
ATGTTATTAATGCAGGATGAATGAATGAATGTTATATGCTATTAATGGATGAATGAATGATTAGAGTTATATGATTGGGTATGGGGAATTGAGAGTGATGTGAGAGGGGGGGGGGTCCAAATGAGCTTCCGCCTTCACGTGGTTGGCCCTTTTAAGTAGAGAATATTAAACTATTCTCAAAACAAAAAGAAGCTCAATAAGGTAAGTAATGGACTTTTCAATATAATAAATGCATCGTTTGAAGCATCAAATCAATATGCAAAGATGAAATAAAGTGCCAAATTTTCACTATGAACATTGTGTTGTGTGTGGATTTGGATCATAATGTAATGTTTTTTTTTTTTTTTTTAGTGGTCTCTAAAATTCTACTTTTGTGCATAACAGGTTAGTGGAAATTTTGACAGCTCTGAAGGGTTTAGAGGCTCAATTGAGATAGATACACGGATATTTGGATCTTGTTGTTGATGGGAGGCTTCCACTTAACCATGAAATTTTGCACCATCTGTAGGTATGCTAAAATATCTCCACTTACATTCATTCAACTTGTTGTAATATAATATCTGACAAAAATCTCCTTTTCATTATACTTAGATGGATTTTCATGCCTTGTTCCAAAGCACATGTTTTAAAATAGGCAAGAAGGATGCTGGCAAGGGTTAAGGAATTTGTCTTTACACCTTCCAATTGCATAATTTACTTCATTCATCTAGCATATTGCCAATGCGTTTCACAATTGTTGGAATCATATACTATAATTACAAAACTAGTAAAATTAAAATATGTAAGTTTAAAATATGGCATTACATATCTTTCTATGAATTTTTGAAAGAAAATATCAAAATGGAGAAGTATTAACAAAATAATCTGCATAATTTCTAAGAGATCAGGGAATTTTTTTACAGAGTTATCTTGAATATATTTAAGACAAAAGTAATTTATAGAGATTGAAGCAGAATATCGATAGTCTAAAATCACCAGTCAACACATCTTAGTAGTATCTCAATTCAAGAGAACTAGGTCCACTATCCATTAGCCAGTAAAACAAATAAAATCAATTCATAAGATTATTCTGTTCTAATAGGGTTGACTGGTTGCTTCTTTCTTTTTTATTGTCAGGAAGTCATCAATATACACTTGGTTTTCCCGCCTTCTCTTGCCTCGTGGCCAGAGAGTTTCTGCATAAGGCATCAAAGTAACCTTCAAGATTGACAATGGAAATGAGTACAAGGTCAGTATAACTTAATGCTAATTGGGTATGATTTTATTTGTTCAAGACCAATTTAGATTCATTTTCTACTCACACTACTTTTATTTACATTTATGTTTTGCTAATATCCATTTTCCTTTACATTCATATTCTTCTATACATATTGTTTTTACAATAATTTTTTCCTTAATTTAATCTAGGGGAGAGGACCCAGTACTTGAGCAAGTTTCAATGTCATGTTGTTAGGATTTACTGTGAATTTAATCCAAAGTTTTTCATTGCTGCTCTAGGCCATATTGCAGTGCTTTCTCTAGGAATACCACATGATCCCCATCAGGTATATTCTTTTTGTAGTCTCTAAATTTCTTAGAAGAAATCAACAACCAATTTTTCTAAATGTGGCTCCTTGTTTACACATTAATATCTCTTTTGGCAGCAATGTATCAAAGTGGATTCATGGGGTCTTAAGGAGAAGGCTCTCAAGCATGGAGATCAAGAGTGGGACCCGGTAAAACCATTCATAATCATTCTCATATTGTTTTATTGACTGTCTAATAGCTAAGTATCTAGGATAACATTTTGTATTTTTCTATTGAATTTAAAGAGAGAATAATTTTGGGTTTGCAATCCTATTTTTTAGTACACTAGCTAAGTATCCAAGACGCACTACAGGTACTCTTTCTCACCAAATTGCTCATTTTCCACAAATTTAGATTCTATTGTGTAGTTTAATATTCACTAGTTTGATTTTTTCTTTTTTTGAAAAATTAGAATCTAGTTCGTAGATTGTGCTTGTTGTCCATGACAGTCCCCTTGATCTCATGAATCATCATAGGTTTTATATTTTTCTCCAATTTTTGATCAAAATCAAATGTGGCCATCATAATATCATCCATAGCCTCCATATTCTACAATTATTCATTGCTCATTTCCCATACATAGTAACCAAATAATGCAAGCCTAGAGCTTGGACTGCAGATGTATGCAAAAAATGATAAATCCCTGACTTTGTAAACACAACAACTAACATGTTGTTTGATATTTTAAACATTCATATGAGTGTACTTTTTCTACCTTGTAAACACTTACTCAATGCATGCAATAATTTATTGAGATGCAAAGTTGAATGGCCTCTTAACTCTTGACACTAATGTTATGGCATTTATCCAAACAGGGTTAATAATATTGTGATCTAAATTTTCATAATGAAGTCTTCCAATCTCTCCTTTATATCTAAGCATTGATGACAATCCATCTTGTCTTTTACTACCCCTATTAAATGCTCATGGTCTTGGCACATCAACTTTCTCTCTTTGATTGACCTATCCTTATGTCATGTCATTATCCCTATGGATGCACTTTGGAGCCTCCTACTACTTTTAAATATCGCCCAGAGTCACCCCGATAAGTATTTTGATCCATATGTATCTTCATCGACAAGAGATCATATATCGCTAGTATATTCTGTAGTTTTCCCGATGTGGTGAGTCTCCACGATGATTATTCTTTCGATCTCAACTATGTCTTGCCGATATGCTTCCCTCGTGCTTCGTCGATGAGACAAGATGTGTATCTCACCGATAAACCATAATGGCTGAGACCACAATCCACTCCTTTCGATATATTCTCTCAAGAAATTTTGATCGTTGTAATAGTCTTGATCTTTCATCAATATGCCTACATTTCAATGAATAGTTTTTTTAAAAAAATTGCATTGTTTTGTCACATTTACGACAAACCTCAAAAAGTGTCTAATGAATTTGCAACGTATCCGACGAACTTTCGTCGTAATGACTTGCAAATTGCATCGCAATTTTGAAAAACTTCTGCCACTATTTCAATATGAAGTATGTTGCCAAGACTCTTGCCGATATATGCTTATCGGCGTCATTTGTTGGTCAGGTAGACATTCAGAACTTACTCCAATGGTTTATGTCTTTTTAATATGCTTCCCTAGTGCTTCGTCGATGAGACAAGATGTGTATCTCGCCGATGACACTTTATCGCTGAGACCAAAGTCCAGTCCTCCCGATATATGTTGTTAGGAAATTTTAATTGTTGTAACATTCTTGAACTCTCACCGATATTTGCAATACATCAAAACTTTCATCGTAATGGCAATGAACCTCTATTGTTAATCTGACTTTTTGGCCAAGGTATGTCGACCGTGGTCCGCGTGTTGTGTGTCGTTAGATCGATGACACTTTCCTCGTGGTTCTAACGAATGTATGTTGATGCTCCGAAACTTTAACGGAGGCACGTCGCCCATGCTCCGTCCACTGCTCATCGCTCGATCGATGAAGTGGGTGTCACGGTTTTGACGATCTTACATTGTGAGTGTGACATTTGCAGCCTATCAGAATATATACAAAATTTGAGTGATGACACTGATTTCTGTGATTCGTCAGTCGGCCGACAAAACAACGTTGAAAGTGCAATGAACGACCGTCAGAAATTGGAGTCAAATTCAGTAGTGATGGTGATTTTGAACTTATTGTGAACCAAATCATGAGAATGTATCAAGCTAAGCAGAGTAAGCTATCATAGCATCAGGATTTGGATTTATACTTTATTGATTCTCTTCTTTTATGATGGACAATGTTCCTAGGAGAGAAAATCACCATGCAGATGCAATGGAAAGTGTAGCCTCCCTTGTACCCTCAGGTGATGGTATAGAAGAGTACCACTTTGTGGTTCAGATTATCCAATCTCCAATTATCTCAAATAAATCATAACCTGATAGTCTCATGTGTGCTCACGTAGACTCAGGGGAATGGCATTATCACATTTATAACTATTTGTAGACTAGAAATTTTCCTAACGATGCGACTAAAAACACTTGCACTTGGATACAAAATATTTTAGCTCGATATATTGTTTTATCTAATGTTCTTTATCAAAAATATTATAGTGGTCTTCTTCTTCGATGTCTCACTAAGGCTGAAATACCCCTTGCCCTTCAAGAAGCTCATTTGGGCTCTAAGGGTGGACATTTTGGTAGTAAATCCTTAGTGTGTAAACTTCTTCATATGGGATATTATTGGAAAATAACAGAGTAAGACTTATTTTCCCTTTTCAAGAAGTGTTCTCAATGTCAACAACATAGTAATCTCATCTGAGCTCCTACACAAGAACTTCAAAATCAGACATCTCCTTGGACATTCACAAAATGGGGGTTGGATATTATCAGAAGAATATCACCTCCTTCTTTTAAAGGGTATATCTTCATCATTAAAATTATTGATTACTTTATGAAATAGGTTAACACTAATTTACTTCCGATCCACTAATGTTGAAGTGATCTATATCTTTCTTCTAAACAATATCATTACTTGCTTTAGATTTCCTTCTACCCTTGTTTTTGATAATGTCACTTCCTTTAAGAACAAAGAGGTAAATAAATTCATATAAAAAAATCATATCCGACATTGATTTTCTACACCTTATTATCCTCAATCTAATGGCCAAGATGAAGTGTCTAATAAACTCTTGAGCCAATTTTTTGGAAAATAGTAAATAAACATGGTAAAGACTAGCATACTCAATTGATGTAGCCTTGTGGGTCTATCACATGAGAATTCATACAGATACTGGTACAACCCATACAACCTCGTGTATGGTGTCGATGCTATCATTCCTTTAGAGGGATATTTTATCTCAATGAATTTCCCTTAAAGGGTTAATTGATGATGACACTTACTATTTTGAACGTTTGAACCAACTTGAGTTGCTCAATGAGCACCAATTGTAGGCCCTTGAATACCTCCAATCTTATCAAAGATCTATTTCTAAACATTAAAATCAAGGCATTCTTTATCACACATTCATGGTAGGTGATCTCATTCTCTATGAGAATCAAAGAAATATAAATGCACCACCTGATCAAAAGGGGAAGTTCAACCCTAATTGGTTAGGTCCTTACATAATCATCTATTTGCATGGTTTTAGTGCATATGAACTATCATCTATGGATGGTATTCCTCTAAAAGAACCAGTCAATACAATGCATCTTTGTTGATACTGTGCATAAGGTCTATGTTGCATGCACATGATGCTAGTTCTCTTTTAGGGATCATAGTGTGCTATGCTATGAAATTTCTTCACTAACAAATTATCTTCTTAATTTGTTTTATGATTTAAACATGTGTATGTAGTTAATTTATTTAATTAGGAATTATATATACATGTGTTTTATATCTATGTTATGTAACCATGCATTGTGTTTGATTAACTCTTTTAGTCAAGCAATTAGATCATCATTGTATTTAATTAAACATCTATCCAATGTGTGTTTATTAAATCATGATAGTATCTAATCTAAGAATACACCCATAAACATAAACCCATCACATAATCATACATGAAAAGTACGTACACATAAAGAACAACATGATGTCAAGATAAAAATTCTCATATATATATATATATATATATATATATATATAATATAATACACATATATCACACCATTGTAACAAAATGTGGTGTTTGTATGTTTGTATATGAATCTATAAATCAACAATTCTATACATCAAGAATGATATGGTATAAAAAATTTGGCTAGAAGCCCTTGGGTGTATGGCTCCCTAAGCCCTCTAGTAGTGGTGGTGGTGGAGGGGGTTTGGATCGATGTGTAGGATTATAATCAATGAGACTGTGACATAGACATACTTCATGACTGTAGTCCTTGGATCTCTCCTTGAAGCTATATGGCATCCACTCATAGTTGCATGACACAGTCTTGTAGAGAAGCCTCCCACTCTCAGGTCTATCGTAGCTCATCTCTAAGCTGCTATAGTTGAGGATCTTAAGGAGTAGGAGCTATTATCCTCACTGCCTCTAGCTTTCTACCAAGGTCATTGGCCTAGCTCTATAAAGAATCATGTGACTGTATGGAAATCTTAGCCCACATCATAGCTTGATCTTGCTTGTATAATGCAATAAGGAGCCTCACAACCTATTGGTCTTGTTGCTTGATCATCACGATTAGCTTGGTGATTTTTTGGACTATCTCTATTCATATTTCCTTGTAGGCCATCCTCAGATGTGCTATAGGCTCAAATAGGTGGTTATGTCTCCTTGTTGAAAGAGGCCTATAGGTTTCAAGGACTGACCCTTGGATCTGTATGGCTCGGGCCACCTCTGAGATACATCACCTGATGAAATCAAGTCATTCCTTTATGAGCACTATAAGCATAAAGATAGTAGTTGATATTAGTACCATATCATCATAGTATATGCATATGTATATATATATATATATATATGAGAAAATTATAAATGAAATAAGTAACAACATGTATCATAATCATACTTGGGTCTCAAGCCTACTAGTGAGGATCCAAGGATGGAGTCGCGCTCAACCCTACCACTATCGTTGAGGAAGGCATGACCCCCTAGATGGTAGGTGGTGTTGATGAGATGAATGTTGCCCATACTAGTGATGCCACCTATCGTCATTACCTTGGTATCTCTCAATCTCTTCATGTCTCCACCTCATCACCTTCACCGTCTCACTCCTAAGCACCAACATCACTCATAGGGGTTCCTATTGATAAAATAAAGGTGGGACGTGTTGTCAGCCACCAACCGATGAAGCCAACTATGAAGCTCATTTCATCGATTGCAAGGGCCTCAAGTTGATCTTCACCATATGAACTATCATAACCATTGAGTGTAGTCTCTACAATCATGGGACAAGGTTGGTCTCCTACTTGGGTTGTGCTCCTATGTGATCATATATACATGGGATTTATCAGGGGGATCACCTTCACCTTCCTGAACTAACAGGTGACATAGTGCTAGTAGTAGGGGACTATAATATGATCTAACCATCTCTCTAGGAGTTGATTGCATTGCATCCTACATAGATACCACTTGTTGGATGGCTAGGTCCCCATGAAAATGAACAATTTCCCAATTTAAATGCAACAATGAAATTGATTTCATAGATTAATTCCCAAAAAGTTGTATGCAAAAAAATTAATATAATATTTAATTCCCAATTCAATAGTTTGATAATAAATTGAATATAATAAATAAATCAACAATTGCATTCAATTGCTTTCAATTATGTTGTGAATAAATTATTAATTGCATTTCACTACACCGTAAATACAAAAGGATTTAAAACAACTTTATTTCTCAAATAATTTATCAAGAATTAATAAATACTTATCTTTTGAAATGTGTAGATAATCCCAACAATTGTTGGAATGGACCCTTGTTGAGCCTCTTCCATATATGAACAATTTAGGAGGAATAAGCATACTTTTATTTTCTACACAAGTGTTGATTCCTTTGGAACAATGCTCAAAACTCATGAAATAAACATGCCCTACCTTGGATCGTCATGAGTGCATCCTATTTGTTGGGAAATTGTGTCTCAACCTTGCAATTATATAAAGGTTATTGTTGATAGGATATTGTTGCAATCAATGAGACTGTGACATAGACATACTTCATGACTGTAGTCCTTGGATCTCTCCTTGAAGCTCTATGGCATCCTCTCATAGTTGTATGATGCACTCTTGTAGAGAAGCCTCCCACTCCCAGGTCTGTTGTAGCTCATCTCTAAGTTGCTACAACTGAGGATCCTAAGGACCAAGAGCTATTATCCTCATTGCCTCTAGCTTTCTACCAAGGTCATTGGCCTAGCTATGCAAGGCATCATGTGCCTGTATGGAACTCTTAGCCCACATCGTAGCTTGATCTCATTCGGATAATCCAATAAGGAGCCTCACAACCTATTGGTCTTGTTGCTTGATCATCATGATTAGTTTGGTGATATTTTGGACTATCTCTATTCATGTTTCCTTGTAGGCCATCCTCATATGTGCTATAAGATCGAATAGGTGGTTATGGCTCCCTATTGAAAGAGGCCTATAGGTGTGGAGGACTGACCCTTGGATCTAGATGGCTCGGGCCACTCTGAAATACATCGCCTGATGAAATTGAGTCATTCCTTTATGATCACCATAAGCATAGAGATAGTAGTTGATATCAATACCATATCATCATAGTATATGCATATATATATATATATATATGAGAAAATTATAAATGGAATAACTAAAACCCAACAACATGTATCATACTCATACTTGGGTCTCCAACCTACTAGTGAGGATCCAGGGATGGATTCATGCTCAATCCTACCACTATCGTTGAGGGAGGCATGACCACCTAGATGGTAGGTGGTGTTGATGAGATGAATTTTGCACATACTAGTGATGCCACCTATCATCGTTTCCTTGGTCTCTCTCATGCTCTTCCTGTCTCCACCTAGTCACCCTCACCATCTCACCCCTAAGCACCAACATCACTCGTAGGAGTTCCTATTGAGAAAATAAAGGTGGTAGGTGTTGTCAGCCACCAATCGATGAAGCCAACTATGAAGCTGATGTCATCAATTGCAAGGGCCTCAAGCTGGTCTTCACCATATGAACCATCATAACTGTTGAGTGCAGTTTCTATGATCATGGGACAGGTTTGGTCTCCTACTCGGTTTGTGGTCCTATGTGATCATATATACATGGGATTTATCGAGGGGGTCACCTTCACCTTCCTGAACTAACAGGTGATACAATGCTAGTAGTAGGGGACTATAATATGATCTAACTATCTCTCTAGGGGTTGATCGCATTGCATCCTACATAGCTACCACTTGCTGGATGGCTAGGTCCCCATGAAAATGAACAATTTCCCAATTTAAATGTAACAATGAAATTGATTTCATAGATTAATTCCCAAAAAGTTGTATGCAAAAAAATTAATATAATATTTATTTCCCAATTCAATAGTTTGAAATTAAATTGAATATAATAAATAAATCAACAATTTCATTAAATTATGTTGTGAATAAATTATTAATTTCACTTCACTACACCGTAAATACAAAAGGATTTAAAACAAATTTATTTCTCAGATAATTTATCAGGAATTAATAAATACTTATCTTTTGAAATGTGCAGATAATCCCAACAATTTTTGGAATGGGCCCTTTTTGAACCTCTTCCATCTATGAGAAATCTAGGAGGAATAAGCATACTTTTCTGCTCTACATAAGTGTTGATTCCATTGGAACAATTCTCAACACTCATGAAAAAAACATGCCCTACCTTGGATCATCATGAGTGCATCCTCTTTGTTGGGAAATTGTGTCTCAACCTTGCAATTATATAAAGTTTATTGTTGATATATATATATCTTAGTTACACCAATAGGTGTAATATACAATGGCATAAGGGGGGAGTGGGATGCATGTAAACAATTTTTTGTTAACTTTTTTAGGAAACTACTAAAATGACTGACATACATTAGATAAATGATACATTGTAAATCTAGGTTGTTAATTATTATGTTTTAGATCTAATGGTGGATATTTTGGTGGCATGTCTTTCCCTAGAATGTAACTCTATTTTATGAGGGCATTATATTGTAGTTGCAGTAGAGAGAGATGATGATGTATTCTAAGAGTCTGATAGCAGTCGTTTTGTCTCTTGATCTCTGAGTGGTGATACTCTTGTGAGAAGCTTGCTCTCCAAGTATATTATAATATTTTTTATTTATTGAATAATATATTGGGTGGCTTTTGGAGTGTGGGGTTTTTCTCTCGAAAGGGTTTTCCCCACATAAATCATTGTGTCATGGTATGCATGATATTTATGTTTATTTTTGTTTAAGTTTCTATAACTGTCAAAGATCTATAAATTTTTTGCATTATTCTCCTCTCAAGATTAGTGTAGGAAGTTGTTCTACTACCTAAGTTTCCTTACAAGTGGTATCAAAGCCTGATCACCTTTGGTTTTAGTTGTGGGTTGTTGGGTTTTTTGAACAAATCCATAATTTAATGGGATCTTGTTCAGAAGATACTTTGTGATCTTGTTGCAAAAAATTTCAGATGGCAAGTTCATCAGGGAGAATAGAGGTGGATAATTTTTTTGGAAATAATTTTGAAATGTGGAAGCTAAAGATGGAGGATATGTTGATAGATTGAGATTTGTGGGATGTTGTTGATGAGAATGTTTCAAGACTTGTAGATCCTAATCAAGCTACACAATATGATTTTATGGACCGTAAAGCTAAGGGTCTAATCAGATTGTGCTTGGAAAACTATTTTAATTAATGTCCATGAGGAGACCTCTACATAGAAACTATGGAAGAATCTTGGTGAGATGTATCGGGCCAAATCTTTAGTGAACAATATTTTCTTGAGGAAGAAGTTGTATTCCTTAAGAATGGAAGATGTTGGATGAATCACAAACCACCTAGAAGCATTCAATATGTTGGTGGCTTAGTTGGCATCAGTTGGTGTCAAAATGTATGAGGACAAAATATGTTGGATCTTGCTTTGTTCTTCGCCTGATTCGTGGGATTCTCTTGTTATGGCTATTGGGATTACATCTATAATTTTGAAAACTAAAGATGTAGTGGGTTCTTTTCTTTCTAAAGAGATGAGGAGGAAGGTATCCATCATTTCCAAAGAGGCCCTAAAAGTTCATGGAATACCTAAGGAAAAAACCAAGAAGAATGAGAAGCATGAAAATTTAAAGTATAGGGGAGATTTAAATCTCCTGGAAAGTCCAAAGTTATTTGTTGGAACTGTGGTAAGCCTAGACATGTTCATAAGGAATGTAAAGAAGAAAATAAGAAGAAAATGAAGAAATTTGATTATGATTCTGAGTTTGAGAAGGAACATGGTGACACATTGATTGCAGCTTTGGAAACTTGTGTAGGTAATGATGCATGGTTAATTGACTCAGGTGCATCTTTCCATATGACCTTTAATAGAGATTGGTTTTCTAAATATGAAGAATTTGATGGAGGTAAGGTGTAATTGGGTGATAATTCTTATTTAGACATTGTTGGTTGTGGTAAAGTTAAAATTAGGTTTCTTGATGGTATAATAAAGGATTAATGGTGTATTGCATATCATTGGGTTAGCATAAAATTTGTTATCTGTAAGAAAACTAATAGATGTAGGTGTACAGGTAGTATTTTTTGATGCTGGATGCAAGATGGTTAGAGGTTCTATGGTGATTGCTAGAGGTGTCAGATATGGCACATTGTATAAGCTTGGTGCTTGCATTGTTGAGTGCAATATTACTTTTTTGAAAATAAAGTCTATGGAAGAAGTGAGGGTTTCACCTTCAGTAGATGGTCATGGATTTTGGGTACCCAAGGGTGCTCTTTCTTCTGAAACAAAGTTACCTATAGAGAAAACTATGTTATGGCACCAGAAACTTGGCCACATTGGAGAAAAGGGTCTAAGGACCTTGAAAAATAAAAACCTTGTTGAAGGTTTACCTGATTGTAATCTTGAATTTGATTTCTGTCAGCATTGCATTTATGAAAAAAATTGTGTTCATTTTTACTTGAGTTCTCATAAATCTTGTGGTGTATTGGATCTATTCATTATGGTGTGTTTGGTCTTGTAGATCTTCCTATTACCAATATTTTGCTACAACTCAAATAATGGAGCTGATTTAAATACTATTATATCTAAAAGTGAAGTACAGTTATTTTTGAATGTGCTCGAGTGTTGTTATGCACTTCATTTAGTTCATTAAGTGGCAGTTATGCTTTGAAAAGAGGAACCAGAATTTCCGAGCTTGTTTATTCAATACTTGACAGTAAATTGAGTAAACAATAAAACTTTTCAAATGTTTTCATTCATTTCATAAAGTGATTCATATTTACAACTTTTCATTTGATTGCGAGAATACAAATACTAATACAAATTTGCATAAAAATGCATTTTTTTTGTTTCGAATGAAAATCAGAAAGGATAAAAACAAATATCCACATAGGTCATGGATGTGACTGTTACAGTGCATCACAAGAAGCACACTACACTATGGAGAATACATAAGGGAGAAATCACATAAGCATAAGCATAATCATCATTGCCTGATTCGTTGCTGGCCGACGTAGAAGTGGTGCACCATTTGTCTTTCTTTGAGCTCTGTTGACTTGTAGGAAGAATGAGAGGGATGTCAAAGGCTTCGACTATGAATATACCTATATGAACCATCAACGATAATATAATGTGCTACTGATCATGCATTAAAACAATCAAAGAAGGTGCAGAGATATGAGCTAAAGGAGAAGCATCAACACAAACATGATTTTTTTTTTATGCTAACACTGTTTGTTTCATTGTGCAGGTATAGGAAAATCCATGTAGCTTTTTATCTTCGGAGACCAAGTATGTGGGGGAAAATGGGCTCCCACAAGGGTAGAGCCCGACATGCTGCCCATATATGTTACAAGAGTACTGAGAGATTAATTACAATCATCTAGCCATCAAGAAAAGAAGTACGACTGAGAGGGTAAAGCAGGTTATCCATCAAGCCATTAAACTGACTGTGCATTCATAACAATCAGGTGTATGCTTTCTAAAAGCTACAGGTGAAAATTGGGTTTAATCCGCATAATCAAATCAACATATAGAAGTAAAAATTGCAAAAGAACGCCAATCAGACAGCTTGTTCTAGTAAAAGTTATCATTCTATCATGCTTTCAAACTATTGTTTCGAATACTATTTTTCTATTTTTTAAGATTGTTTGCCTTGAAGTGTTGTTTCATATTTTTTGTTTTGGAACAGCATTGTCCTATCTTTCAACACTGATAGTGAACAATGCAAGTTATGGAGTTTATGTCAAGAATAGGTAAATTCATGAAGAGTTTGTTGCCACAATAAATAAGAGCCTGAAAATGCATGGAGATAGCTGAAGAGTCTCAGGTTTCCATCAAAAAATTGAAAGGTTACAATGATTTAGGTTGCCCACATGGTTATTTTGTTTTGAAGCAGTAGGTTATGTTCTCAGAATTCTATACACCCAGGTGGGGTTTTTTTTAGAAGGTAAGGTTTATATAATGCTCTCATGTTCGAGCTCAGATACAACAGGAAATGCAGGCTAAAACATAGTTTTCTTCGAAATACAGAAATACCCACATTGGGGTTTCATTAAGAGATGCATTTTCTTCACAAGTAGCAAATACCCATAAACAAATTTTGATCATTTCCTTCCAAACAGTTTTCCCATGTTTGGATTTTTGTCAAAATACAGAAATGAAGGAAATTCTTTTCAGGTTTTACAAAAACCCACATACAATTTTTGCTCGAAAACAATTTTTTATTCGTATACGATAGGTACCCACATGGGGTTTCATTAGGAAATATAGTAAACTGGAAATAAGTGGAGCAAGTTTAAATATGTTGTTTCTCAGAGATAAAGAAATAGCCAGAGCCATGGATGGTTATTCAAAATCACAGATACCCATGAGAGAGTTTTAAGATTAAAATCCAGAAGGAGGTAAGTACCATCATGGGTCAAACCCAATGTATTCAGAAAATCTCTTGACAGCTTGCCCATGGCGCAACCAGGCAGCAGGCCTACATTTTTTTTTAAAACATAACAATCATTTTTGAAAATTAATAAAAGTCATGGGTTTTAGCTTGAGAGAGAGAAGTGCACAAAACAGTCATGAAAGGAGAGCTTACCCTCTTGTTTGTTGTTCAAAAAGCTTGCAGGCCGCGCCTAGCTCGGTTGGAGCTCACCATGCTTGGGTCGAGCCCTCTCATGGCACCCAAGGAGAAGTTACAAACAAAGCATAGAGAAGAGAGAATGCAATAGGTAAATCAAAGAATAATGAAGGAGAAGCCACGGCCTTCAGAGACATTTTCTTACTTTCAAAAAAAACAATGGAGCAAGCCTTATGTTAAGGGAATCAACTTACCATGAGTCACTAAGAAGAGTCGACCAGAATGGAGGAGAAATTTGAAGTTCAAAGCATCTACAAGTTGAAACCCTAGCCTCTTGGTGGTGGTGCTTCTCCTAGGCAAAGCCTTCTTCCAAAAGTCACAAAGTGGGAATGAAATGGATTTAGGGTTTTTCTTCAAGTTTTTTTCATCATCTGATCTGTATAGGATCTAGACTAGATTGCAGTATTTAAATGCTTAACTTTTACAATGCTTTTACAATGATTATTCCAAGTTAATTAAATCAAAATTAACTCAAGGAAATAACAAAATGAAGGAATTAACAAACTGAGAGAAGGTGAGAGAGAAGAAGAGAAATGCAAACAGCGTTTGATTACGGAGTTCCTTACAAACGTGACTACGTCTCCGGGTCTGCTCCAATAGAGTGACCGATCCGATTAATCTCCAAATCAATTACAATTGCACCAAAACCATTCTTCAAGCACTTCGTCAGCGTAATGACACTCTAACGTGCAAGAATGACTCAAAATAATCTCCTCAAGACCTCTATTCACTTGTCACCTCAGCTTCAATACTTCATCAATACTTCACCTGAAAAAAAAGTTAATCTCCTCTCTCACCTCACACCCCTTTAAATACAAAAAATTAACCCAATATGGTATAAAACCATATGATTTTACAATATTCTCCAAATCCCCCTAAAAACAACTAAATCTCCCAATTTAACATTTAGATTTTAATAATCTCCCTTATAAAATATTCAAAATAATAATAACCTTTCAATTTGTTTAAGCCTTGTTGGCTATTCGGTTTTTGGGAGGTTATTGTTTGTTTTTATTTAAATTTAAGGGGTTTGTGTTTAAGTTAGGAGAGTTTGTTTTATTTTTTAAAGCATATCTCCTAACTAAACAATATAAAATACCCGTGCCACTTACATTTCAAACGGCACACATGGGCTAGCGGTGAGGTTAAACCTTTTTAGAACCGGCCGGTGCGGGGTTCAACTCCCGCCGGCCACACATTTCTAACAAATTCAAACTGCATACTCATCAAAAGAAACCGGTTACTACTCATAGAAGAGTGCGCTATATTTGGTGTAACGGCTCAGGTTGCGCCCGTTTCGGAGGAGGTTACGGGTTCGAGATTCTCGGCCAACAAGTTTTGTTCAAACAAACAACCTTTCAAACCGCCGATTGGAGGAGAAAAGTCGTGAGGCCACGTGGCGAAGACTGACTCGCCCACCTCGATGACGTGGATTCCGACTCAATGACGACGTGGATGACACTTGTGTAGCTGACGAGGCCGATGACTAGTGCTGACTCAAACAATGACGTGGATGCTGATTGGGTGCCGACTGTGCTACGGACTGTTGACTGGACCGATGACTGTGCTGCCCCATGGATGCTGATGTCATCGTACGAATGACACGTGTCAACCACGGATTGGTCCACCTTTTATTTGGACATGTGCTGACATCATCATGTACGGATGCTGACGTCATCACTGTACCTTCAAGTCAACAGAAACTTTGACTGCCAATATCTTGAGCATACGATGTCGGATTTCGACGAAATGAACGTTGCCGAAATCGTCTCAACGAGCTCTTCGCGATGACGCCAACTTTGACAACTTTTGATGACATCATTTTTTTCGCTTCCTGGATGCCCTCTGATCCCAGTTTGACCCAAGGTTGGACTGGCCATAATTTGCACAAACGGACTCCTTTTCGCTCTGTTTGAGTTGCATTGGAATCAAGACACTGAGACCTTTCTGATGGTGCAGATTCTGGAGAGAATGGAGACACTTCAGTTTTCACTGAAAATATCCACCGGATCATCATCTCAAAGTGCCCTAATTCAACCCTTGGAGTACTTTTGCATAGTTTGTAAATTATTAAGTTTAATTGTAATACTTGATGTGGCTGGGTTTGTTTACTAGGTCGAGCTTTGTGGGGAGGTTTTAATTTTTTCCTAAGTCCTTAGTGTTTAATTAAGTTGGAGGAGAATCATTAAACTATGAGTAAAGGTTGCTTATGCCTTAATGCCCTAGGTTTTAAATTTTTAATTTATTTTTATGAAAATCAATTGAGTCTTGGAGAGATTTTGTTTTAAATTAAGGCCCATACTTAGGCATTTATTCAATTGATGTTGGAAGAAATCAATTAATATTGATAAGGGTAGGACCTAGGTTTATTTTATTTTATTTTATTTTGGAGAAAAAAATTTAAATATGTAAAGAAATGATTATTATTTTTATGATTTTTGTGGAAAAAAATTAAAACTTTGTAAAGGAGATATAAGGGCTTATGTGCAAAGTTATTTTTAAAATCTTTATATGTAAAAGGGAATAATAGACAAACGGCATCATGTAAATCAGAAGCAAAGCAATGCTTTATAAATTGCTTTGTTTTCTTGCTATTTTTTTTAGCAGTTAAGGTTGACTTTTCTCCTTGGTTGGAATTGGGTTTTCAATTGGAGAGATAAGGTGTTTTTCTTGCTTTAAAAGATCTTTTTGCTTTTTTTAGAGGCTTGACAGTTGATGCATGCAATAAGTGTGACTTTCCACTTTTATGCCAACTTGTTGCATTATTTTTGGGCCATTTTCCTTGAGCTTTATTCAAGAGCTCCGATTAGGGTTTGAGACATATATCTTTGGGGAAATTTTAGGGTTTTTCCAGTTCAATCTGTTTTGGCTCTTACACATTTTTGAGCTGAAACTGTTTTGTACTCAAAGAGATTATTTTTTTCGCATACTCCTACAGTGAATAGAAGAAAAACATTCCTACCTATCATATTTTGTGCCCATTTGCAGTTCAGTTGATGTTATACTTGTGATTTTTAGTTTGAGATCCTTGTTATGTCCTAGGTTGTAATTTGATGCAGAAAAGTGCAAAAATACAGGTTGCATGTTGTGTTTGGAATAAACCTTCATGTAAAGTACTTGTGTAAATTTGTTTTTTTTTAGAGGTTGTGATATCATTGTTAGTTGTCTAAGCATTGTTTGTGAGAAAAATCCAGAAACAGTCAGTATTTCATCATTCAATATTAAAATTCACTTCAAAATCATATTATTTTTAAGTTCTATTTTTTTTCTCTCTATCTCTTTTCCCAAAAGATTTTAGAATAGGATCATTATACAGAGAACCAGCTCGCTCTGGATATTCTCTTTCCTGATAGACCACCCACGTGTGGAAAGAGTTTCAATGTTGCAACAGATAGTCAGGATTTCTACAAATCTGATGGGGTGCATATCTGATTACTAACAGTTTTTGGCACGCCCGGTGGGATAGTCTGAAAATCATTTTGAGAGAGTTTAATTTATTTATTTTTAAAATTTGTTGTTTGGTGTATGCAGCAAATTTCTCAACCTTTTGGAGGCTTGTTCGAATATACTTGGTGACTCCAACTTCTGATTTTTTGCATGCAGATCTAGTGCAGCCTGCGCATGAGAAAGGTACAAACTAGATCAAGCATTGCACCTTTCCGATACCGATAGTTGTCCCCACCATGAAGGGTTGGGAGAACAGCAAGGAGGCTATTTGAAGCGCCAGTGAGATCAAAATCAACACCTCTAGTTTTCAGCTCTCTGGTTTTATCTCTAGGAGTACCCGTTCCTATATCACAGATACCACTGATGGCAACATGAAGGCAACATTCGTTCACACCATTTAATGGAGGCAGTCCATTAGACATCGATCAACATGATGGCATCTCAGTTGCAGCTCTTAGAATCCTACCATTCTTCATCGGAGAAGATCACACAACACCGATAGAGCACATTCATGACATGTCTACCCTATGCTCAGTTCATAATATCACGCAGGAGAATGTTGCATTGAGGCTCTTGGTTGCATCACTCAAGGGTAAACAATTATAGTGGTTTAGAGGTCTCATAGCCAACTCTATTGCAACATGGGATGCACAAGGGAATGGTCTATACCAATATTTTGTTGATAAGTCTAACAATTTGTCCTTGTTAGAACAATTGAGCACAATTCAGAGAGCACCACATGAACATTTGGCGAATTTCAATCACCGTTTTCAGAGGACTTGAGCTAGAATTCCTATAACGGTAAGTCCTTTACCAGCTCATGCTTATTTGTTTTATTTGAAGGCTTTGAACTATAAAATTTTAGTTGTGACCCAGTCTATGGGTGGGCATACACTTCCCGATGCTTACGATATCGCTATTAGAGTCGAAAACTATCTTATTCAGGCT
Source organism: Sequoiadendron giganteum (assembly GCA_007115665.2). Taxonomy (NCBI): domain Eukaryota; kingdom Viridiplantae; phylum Streptophyta; class Pinopsida; order Cupressales; family Cupressaceae; genus Sequoiadendron; species Sequoiadendron giganteum. The sequence continues at coordinate 372,405,449 of CM021108.1, read as the reverse complement.
GGAGATATAGCTCCTAGACCTCCTACGCCATTTTTTCCTGAGATATAGCCACCTACCCCTATTGCTTTACCTCCCTTAGCTAATGTTCCCATTGTCCCAACAATAGGCTATCATACTGCAGCACAACAAATTATTGCTCCAACCCAAAACCAAGAAATCCAAGAGATTAAGAGTATACTCAAGACCTTCGAGAATGATCTGGTGAGAATTAAAAAGCAAGTAGGTCATGAACATAAACCCTATCAAGCCACTTATCAGAAGAACTATCCTAATAGGCCTGCTTTTCAAAATGATTATCAGGGCCAGAAGAGAAATTTTAACCCAAGACCCTTCTAGCCATACAACCCAAACAAAACCAGTTCGTCAAAGGAAATCGTACCTCAGAATAATATCACTCAAGATTGTGATTGGTGTTATCCATGTAACTAGCCCCATAACCAATCAGCTTGTGATAATGGCATGAGAAATCAAGATTTGATGGTTCAGAATAGTTATGCAAGTTCAGAAAGCATTTCAAATCAGAACGTGGAATACCAAGAGGGTTTTGAGGTCGCTTTTCCAAACTGGCAGAGTTCTGAGTTCTATGGCGTGAACGGCGAGGATCAGAAAGTCTCTTCTGTCGCAACCAACACATGATCAAAAAAGAGAGCACTTGACCTAGGACAGCAAACTGGAAGTTCACAGCAGCAGCCTACGAAAGATAAACAGCCGATTTCTAAACCTAGTACTAACGCTGCAACACCATCCAAAGTACATTTTTTGCAAAAGGGCCAAGAGATACCTAGCAAAGAGCAGTTAAGGACACATTCATAGCCCTTACAAAAGCAAAATGATACTGTTGTTTCAAAAAACCAGTAGAAGGTAAATACTACTTCTTTTAATATTGTTGATCACCTCAGAAAGACTACTATCAGCATGTCTGCTCTGGATACTTTGCACATCCTAGGTCAAAAAGGTTTGTTGCAGGATACTTTAGCTGAGTTGTCTATTGCTAACGATACTAATCAAGGTGCTACCAAAGCAGTGTTCACTAACAGTTCAGAAGGTAACGGCGAATAGAAAGGTAAGGAGGTAAAGCCTCCCCCATTTTATTTGACTCTGATTATTGGGGATTAATTAGTGCATAATTGCATGGTCAATTCTGGAGCAAGTAGCTCATTCATACCTAAAAAATTAGTTGATGCTTTAGGTCTTGTCTATGAACCCAACCCATAGAAGGGTGTAGTTCAGTTAGATGGGTCTCTTGTTAGAACTGTTGGTATAGTAAAAAAATTAGCCCTTACCTTTCACGCATCGCCTAGTTTTGCGATTCATCAAGACATACATGTAATCGATTTTCCACCACACTTTGCCATTTGTTTATCAAGGGATTTTATAGCCAAGTTGGGGGGTTTCTTGTCATCTGAATGGTCTCATTTTTTTTTTTAGAACAAGGTATACAAAGGTAACCATAAATTTTGAGCCTTTAGCCAAAGACCACATCGAACCATATGTTATGAGTCCTATAAATGTTAACCTCTGTGTCACCCCTATACTGGAGGAGAAAACCATGACATCAGACCACAACACCCATGTAGAAAATATAAATCTAGATGAATGGGCAGCCGAAGATCATGAGCTTGATCCCTTCCAGCATACAGATGAGGTAGGATTAGGGGTTTACATGATTTGTGAACCTGATTTTGATATGCCTAACCTGATCAAAAGGAAGTACAACTTGCAGGGCAAGAAGATGAACTTTGGAGACTCTATTTTGATGGTTCGAGAAGCAGTGTAGGTGCTGGTGGCGGGGCCATGCTGATTTCACCAGAAGGGGAAAATTATTACTCTACTTTCAGATTTGCATTCAGTTGTACAAATAATATAGTTGAATACGAGACACTTATACACGCCCTTGAGTGGGCCCGAAAAAGAGGTATCAAATGTTTGCATGTTTATGGTGATTCTGAGTTAATCGTAAATTAGGTCAAAAATCTAAATGCCACAAAGAATGATTTACTTAAGAAATATAAGCATCACGTATGGGATTTAATAGAGGATCTTGATGCTTTTAATATTTGTTTGGTCCCCAGAAATAAAAATAAACATGCAGATAGGCTTGCTGCTATAGGGGCTCAGTTTGATATTCCAAATGAAATTCACAAATTAGAGGCACGTCAATATGTAAAGATAGTCGTCAGACCTTCTATTCCTGATAATAATGTGAGTTGGATGGTTTTTGATAGTGAAGAGAAAATTGTGAATTTTTTAATTGCTAAAGCTGAGTTTGCAGATGAACCAGCAAAAATGGCAGCAGCAGTATGACAATCAGATTGTGTAGTTGAGGACTAACAAGCTGCCAAGGGGATTGGTGACTTTGGAATTTGTATGCAATTCAGATGACCAGATGAGGAGAGACAAGTGCAGCTTGAATGTTAAAGAGGAACACTATGAAGCAATTGAAATCTTCAATGGTAAGCTTTTCAAGCTGGGAAAGGTATGTAATAAAGAGGAACAGCAAGAGTTTATTCTGTTATGTCAGAAATTTAGTGATATCTTTGCTTGGGAGTATAAGGATTTGAAGGGGTTTGACCCAAAATTAGCCCAGCATACTATTGAATTAGAGCCTACTGCAAAACTAGTTAGGCAGAAACATAAGCCTCTCAATCCCAAATTAGAGCACCTTATGAAAGCCGAACTGAATAAATTAGTTAAAAGTGGTATTATTTTTCCCATCAAGAATACCTCTTGGGTCTCGAACCTAGTTCCAGTTAGGAAGAAAAGTGGGGAGATCAGATTATGTGTCGATTTTCGAGATTTAAATAGAGTGTCACTGAAAGACCACTACCCACTCCCTTCCATGGAGAAAATTTTACAGGTGGTTTCGGGTTCTGACAAATTTTATTTGCTAGATGGTTACTCAGGTTACAACCAGATTCTGGTTAAGCAACAAGATCAATTCAAAACAACATTCACGACTAAGTGGGGCATGATGGACTACAAAAGGATGCCTTTCGGCTTATCCAACGCTGGAGCAACTTTTCAGCGAGCGATGGATATGGCCTTTCACGACCTCATGAACAAGATCGTTCTGATTTATTTAGATGATATTACTGTTTTTTCTAGAAATGCTAATGAACATCTTGATCATTTAGAACATATTTTCAGAGATGCAGAGAGTTCAGAGTGTCTCTTAATCCGAAGAAGTGTATTATTTTTGTACACGAAGGTAAACTCCTTGGACACATTGTTTCAAAGCAGGGCATTTCCATAGATTCTGAAAGGATTTTTGCAATTCTCGAATTGCCATTGCCAACTCACAAGAAAGGCTTACAAAGCTTTCTTGAAAGAATAAATTTTGTGAGGAGGTTCATACCAAATATAGCAGCTTTGTTGTAACCTCTCACTCTTATGCTAAAAAAGAATATACCTTTCACCTGGACCAAGGAAGGTAAAAGGAGCTTTGATCATATCAAAGAAGCCCTCGCAGCTGCCCCTACCCTCATTACTCCAAAATACGATAGAGATTTCATCCTTTATTCATTTGGAGGAGTTGATACCATTTCTGTGATGCTTTGCCAGCAAAACGATGAAGGTTTGGAGCAACTAGTAGCCTTTTTCACCCAGGTACTTCACGATTATGAGGTAAAGTATTCCTTTGTCAAGAAGCATGTGTTTGCTGTTGTAAGAAGTTTGAAAAAATTTAGACATATGATGTCAAACAACAAGATTCATTTGTTGGTTGCACATTTAACTGTTAAAGATTTCTTGTTGAATCATGAAATTAATGATAAGTGTGTTGGTTGGATAACCAATGTCATGGAGTTCAACATAGATATAAAGATAACCAAGCTCGCCAGAGGTAAGGGTTTGTGTGAACAAATTTTAGAGAACACGATGGGCAACAGCCTAGAGGAGACCGAAAAGGTTGGCACAGTGTTGAACAATGATGATGCAGTTGTTGTTCTAGTTCCTATTGCTACCTGGGTGCAGCAAATGATGCTTTATTTGCAAACTGGCGAATATCTCAAAGGTCTAGATAGAGCAAAAAGGAGGTATTACAGATTACATTCTATTCCTTTTGCAGTTATTGATGGCATTCTATATAGAAGATATTTTCAAGGCGTTTTGTTACGATGCATTGAACCTGACCGAGTTGATAAGCTTTTAGCATAATTTCATGATGGGCCTTCAGGAAGCCACTTTGCTGCTAGAAAAATAGCTCTGAAAATTATGCAGGCTGGTTATTACTGGCCAAGTTTTCTCAAGGATGCCATTGCTTGGGTCTGAAAATGTGAAAAATGTGCCTTGTTTTCAGGAAAACAAAAGCTTGCAACTTTACCTCTGCATCCGATTCAAGTGGAGCAGCCCTTTGCTAAGTGGGGCTTATATTTTATAGGGCCAATCAACCCGCCTTCAAGTGCGGGTCATAAGTGGATACTGACCACCACAAATTATTTTACTAAATGAACCGAGGCGGTTGCTTTAAAGGAAGCAAATGAGACTTTTGTGCTTATTCTTATCAAGATTTAGTGTCAATATTTGGTACTCCATATTCTATAATTTATGACAATGGTTTGGCCTTCATCGGTTTAAGAATTTTTGATTGGTCAGTTAGATATAATATTTAGTTGAATACATCTTCTAACTATTATCCATAGGGAAACAGATAGGAAGAATCTACAAATAAGAATCTGATCCGGATAATCAAGAAGGTTGTCGAGGAAAATCAATGAACATGGCATGAAAAGCTTAAGTTAGCCCTTTGGGCTGACAGAGTGGCACCTAAAAGGGCCACTGGTTGTTCTCCTTATGTACTTTCTTATGGTTAATAAGATAAGTTACCCATTTCTATTGAGCTGTCGACTTTAAGTTATGTGAAAGAGCTGGAATTACTGAATGAGCAGCCTCTTGAAGTGCGGTTTGCATAGCTGATAGAGCTTGAGGAAACCAGGAGAGAAGCTTTAAAAAAACTTGAAATACATCAAGCTCAGATGAAGAGCTCTTTTGATAAGAATGCAAGACCACGGTATTTTATCATTGGTGATCTGGTCTTCAAGTGGAATGAATACAAGAGCAGACCTGGACGACATTCCAAGTTCGATGCAATTTGGGATGGGCCTTATGTAATCATGGAATGCAAGGAGCACAACACTTTCCAGCTTTCAAAGTTGACTGGAGAGGTGTTGTCTATCCTAGTTAATGAGATCCACCTCAAGCATTACCTCTGAGATAAGTTATATCTTATAAATAGTTAGAGTAGTTGTTACAAATAAGTGTGTTACGCACATTTCTTTTCAGTAGTTTTTCTTTTCCCTAAGCGTTGCTGCGTATTATTTTGTTGGCCATTAGGGCCTATTAGTTTTCTTTTAGCTTTGTTTGTTTTTGTTTTGCTATTGTTTTTGGAGTTGTTGTTTCAATTTTCCGAGTTCATGAAAGGGCAGTTTTGACTCTGCACCCAGAGGAGTTTTAAAGGCAACTGATCTATGCTTAGCTGGCAAGCATCTAGTGGAAATTGCCAAAATGTTACCAATATTTTGCTACAGCTCAAATAATGGAGCTGATTTAAATACTATTATATCTAAAAGTTAAGTACAGTTATTTTTTAATGTGCTCGAGTGTTGTTTTGCACTTCGTTTAGTTCATTAAGTGACAGTTATGCTTTGAAAAGAGGAACCAGAATTTCAGAGCTTGTTTACTCAATACTTCATAGTCAATTAAGTAAACAATAAAGATTTTCAAAAATATTCATTCATTTCATAAAGTGATTCATATTTAAAACTTTTCATTTGATTGCGAGAATACAAATGCTAATACAAATTTGCATAAAGATGCATTTTTTATGTTTCGAATGAAAATCAAAAAGGATAAAAACAAATATCCATACAAGCCATGGGTGTGACTATTACAATGCATCACAAGTAGCACACTACACTATGGAGAATGCATAAGGGAGAAATCACATAAGCATAAGCATAATTATCATTGCCTGATTAGCTAATGACTGATGCAGAAGTGGTGCACCATTTGTCTTTCTTCGAGCTTCATTGACCTATAGGAAGAATGAGAGGGATGTCAGAGGCTCCGACTATGAATATACCTATATGAACCATCAACGATAATATAATGTGCTACTAATCATGCATTAAAACAATCAAAGAAGGTGCAGAGATATGAGCTGAAGGAGAAGCATCAACACAAACATGATTTATTGTTTTTTATGCTAACACTGTTTGTTTCCTTGTGCAGGTATAGGAAAAGCCATGTAGCTGTTTATCTTCGAAGACCAAGCATGTGGGGAAAAATGGGCTCCCACAAGGGTAGAGCCCGACATGGTGCCCTTATATGTTACAAGAGGGTCGAGAGAGTAATTACAATCATCATAGTCATCAAGAAAATAATTACAACTAAGAGGGTAAAGCAAGTTATCCATCAAGCCATTAAACCGACTGTGCATTCATAACAATCAGGTATATGCTTTCTGAAAGCTACAGGTGAACAATGGGTTTAATCTACTTAATCAGATCAACATATAGAAGTAAAATTTACAAAAGAATGCCAATCAAAAAACTTGTTCTAGTAAAATTTATCATTCTATCATACTTTTAAACTATTGTTTTGAATACTGTTTTTCTTTTTTTTAAGACTGTTCACCTTGAAGTGTTGTTTCATATTTTTTGTTTTGGAACAACACTGTCCTATCTTTTAACAGCAATAGTGAACAGTGCAAGTTATGGAGTTTATGTCGAGATCAGGTAAATTCATGAAGAGTGTTGCTAGAATAAATAAGAGCCTAAAAATGCATGGAGATAGTTAGAAGTCTCAGGTTTCCATCAGAAAACTGAAAGGTTACAATGATTTAGGTTGCTTACATGGGTATTTTGTTTTGAAGCAGCAGGTTATGTTCTTAGAATGCTATACACCCAAGGGGTTTTTTTTTTAGAAGGTAAGGTTTATACAATACTCTCATGTTCCAACTCAAATACAACAAGAAATGCAGGCTAAAACATAGTTTTCTTCGAAATACAGAAATACCCACATTGGGGTTTCATTAAGAGATGCATTTTCTTCACAAGTAGCAAATACCCATAAACAGATTTTAATCATTTCCTTCAAAACAGTTTTCCCATGTTCGGAGTTTTGTCAAAATACAGAAATGGAGGAATTTCTTTTTCAGGTTTTACAAAAAACCACATACATATTTTGCTTGAAAACATATTTTTATTCATATATGATAGGTACCCACATGGGGTTTCATTAGGAAATATAATAAACTGGAAATAAGTGGAGCAAGTTTAAATATGTTGTTTCTTAGAGATAAAGAAATAGCCAGAGCCATGGACAGTTATTCAAAATCACAGATACCCATGAGAGAGTTTTAAGATTAAAATGTAGAAGGAGGTAAGTGCCATCATGGGTCGAACCCAATGTATTCAGAAAATCTCTTGACAGCTTGCCCATGGCGCGGCCAAGTAGCAGGCCTACATTTTTTCTAAAAACATAACAATCATTTTGGAAAAGTAATAAAAGTCGTGGGTTTTAGCTTGAGAGAGAGAAGTGCACAAAATAGTCATGAAAGGAGAGCTTACCCTCTTGTTTCTTGTTCAAAAATCTTGCAGGTCATGCCTAGCTTGTTTGGAGCACACCATGCTTGGGTCGAGCCCTCTCATGGCGCCCAAGGAGAAGTTACAAGCAAAGCATAGAGAAGAGAGAATGCAAGAGGCAAATCAGAGAATAATGAAGGAGAATCCGCGGCCTTCAGAGACATTTTCTTGCTTTCAAAAAAAACAATGGAGCAAGCCTTATGTTAAGGGAATCAACTTACCATGTAGTCACTAAGAAGAGTCGACCAGAATGGAGGAGAAATTTGAAGTTCAAAGCATTTGCAAGCTGAAACCCTAGCCTCTTGGTGGCGGCGCTTCTCCTAGGCAAAGCCTTCTTCCAAAAGTCACAAAGTGCAAATAAAATGGATTTAGGGTTTTTCTTCAAGTTTTGTTCATCATCTCAAAGTGCCCTAATTCTTTTTGCATAGTTTGTAAATTATTAAGTTTGATTGTAATACTTAATGTGGCTGGGTTTGTTTACTAGGTCGAGCTTTGTGGGGAGGTTTTAATTTGTTCCTAAGTCCTTAGTATTTAATTAAGTTGGAGGAGAATCATTAAAATATGAGTGAAGGTTGCTTATGCCTTAATGCCCTAGGTTTTAAATTTGTAATTGATTTTTATGAAAATCAATTGAGTCTTGGAGAGATTTTGTTTTAAATTAAGGCCCATACTTAGGCATTTATTCAATTGATGTTGGAAGAAATCAATTAATATTGATAAGGGTAGGACCTAGGTTTATTTTATTTTAATTGTTTTTGGAGAAAACAATTTAAATATGTAAAGAAATGATTATATTTTTATGATTTTTGTGGAAAAAAATCAAAACTTTGTAAAGGAGATATAAGGGTTTATGTGCAAATTTATTTTTAAAATATTTAAATGTAAAAGGGAATAATAGACAAACTGCATCATGTAAAGTAGAAGCAAAGCAAATCTTTATAAATTGATTTGTTTTATTGCTATTTTTTTTTAGCAGTTAAGGTTGACTTTTCTCCTTGGTCGGAATTGGGTTTTCAGTTGGAGAGATAAGGTGGTTTTCTTGCTTTAAAAGTAGGTTTTTGATTGTTTTAGAGGCTTGATAGTTGATGCATGCAAAAAGTGTGACTTTCCACTTTTATGCCAAATTGTTGCATTGTTTTTGGTCCCTTTTCCTTGAGCTTTTTTCAAGAGATCGGATTAGGGTTTGATACATATATCTTTGGGGAAATTTTAGTCTTTTTCTAGTTCAGTCTGTTTTGGCTCTTACACATTTTTGAGCTGAAACTATTTGTACTCGAAGAGATTGTTTGTGGGCATACTCCTACAGTGAATAGAAGAAAAAAATTCCTACCTATCATATTTTGTGTCCATTTGCAGTTCAGTTGATGTTATACTTGTGATTTTCAGTTTGAGATCCTTGTTATGTCCTAGGTTGTAATTTGATGCACAAAAGTGCAAAAATATAGGTTGCATGTTGTGTTTGGAATAAACCTTCATGTAAAGTAATTATGTAAATTTGTTTTTTTTTTAGAGGTTGTGATATCATTATTAGTTCTCTGAGCACTGTTTGTGAGGAAAATCCAGAAATAGTCAGTATTTCATCATTCAATATTAAAAGTCAGTTCAAAATCATAATTTTTTAAGTTCTGCTTTTTTTCTCTCTATCCCTTTTCCCAGAGGATTTTAGAATGGGATAATCATATGGAGAACCAACTTGCTCTAGAGATTCTCTTTCCTTATAGACCACCCACGTCTAGAAAGAGTTTCAATGTTGCAACAAATAGTCAGGATTTCTACAAATCTGACGGGGTGCATATCTGATTGCTAACAGTTCCTTCTATTGGTAAATCCACATATTATGTTTCATTTATTGATGATTATAGTAGAAGGACATGGGTATATTTTCTAAAGATTAAATCTAAAGTTTTTAGTCGATTTAAAGAATTTAAAGCAATGGTTGAGTTGAAAACTGGAAAGAAAATAAAAATTTTGAAGACTAATAATGATGGTGAATTTTGCTCTAATGATTTTGATAGATTTTGTAAAGATTGTGGTATTCTTAGATAGAATACAACTCTGTATTCTCCACAATAGAATGGAGTTGTAGAAAGAGGGTATGTGTAGGATCATCATGGAAAAAACAAGCCCTTAAGTGGCAATGAAAATTTAGAAAATCAGAGTTAGGAAACTTGACATAAAAATTTGAATAAGTTATCTATATTATTTCAAAAATATTTAAGAATAGAATATGTAGAAAATTGAATTTAGTTTCTAAACTACTAGGTCTTTTTAAAAATATATATATTTGGTGAAAATTTGAAATTTCAATGTAGTAGTACTTAAATTTCAAGGAAAAAATAAGAAGTAGGTGTCTGTCTTACCACCCTAACCACAATAAAATGATAATATTTTCTTATAATATTTTATATATAAGTAGAGGACTCATGTCCTGATGTGATGCATATTATTTTGTAATTTTTTTCCAAGTAAACAATTAATTATGAATTTTTTATTACAAATTTAAAAAATAAATAAAAATCATATGTTTGACCACCTTAACTTGGTCAAAACTTCATAAATTTTTTTTTTTTTTAATCCTATAGTATGCGAAGCATAGAATGTGACACATGTTTTGGATTAAAAAATGTGATATTGTTTGAAAGCTATAGATATTTTTCAATCAACCTATCAATCAGGACTTTAGTCGTAATTCAAGTAGAAAATGAATAATAATTATTTATTAAATTCAAAGTAAGAATAATTTATATTGGTGGAAAGTTGAGAATCTCCTTTAAAAACCCTTTTCATTTCATCAATTTTGGGTTAAAAAAAAGTCATTAGCCACATGGATCATCATATCAATTACATATTGCCACTCTTTGGCCCATCATGATCCTACACATACCCAAGAATGAATAGTACATTGGTGGAGAAGACTAGGAGTATGTTGAGTGGTGTTGGCCTAGAATAAAGGTTTTGGACTGAAGTTGTTGCCACTACCTGTTACCTGATTAACAAGTCTCCTACATTAGCTCTTGTTGATAAGATGACTATAGAGGCATGGTCGGGTTGTAAGCCTTCATTAATACATCTTAGAGTTTTTGGTTGTGAGGAATATGCACATGTGTCAAAGGAGAAGTGAACAAAGTTGGAGAACAAGGCTATGAAATGTATCTTCATCGAATACAATTATGGTGTGAAAGGATACAAGCTTTGGGAACCTACTACACAAAAGGTAATATACTATAGAAGTGTTATTTTTAGAGAAACTAAGCCTTCTTATGTTACATTGCAGCCAAAACAAAGTAAACAAGAAGATTTGATTCAATTTCCTTCTACACCTGAGAAAGTTAAATCGAGGCCCAAGAATAGGCAATAACTTGAGGAGAGCTCATCTAGCTCTGGATCTTTAGAAAAGGAGGAAGAACCTCCAACTCAACTTGTTTGTAGGTCTACAAGGAATAGAAAATCACCTGAAAGGTATACACCTAATGATTGGAGATATATTTTTTCTTTGAATACTAACATGGATGAACCCAAATTTGTAGAACAGGCATTAGGTATGAATGATGCAGAATCTTGGAAGATTGCTATGGATGAAGAAATGGCATCTTTGAAAAATAATGATACATGGGATCAGGTACCATTACCTGAAGGACAGAAACCTATTGGTTGCAAATGGGTGGTCAAGAAAAATATTGGTTCATATGGAAGTATTGAGAAGTACAAGGAAAGGTTGGTTACGAAAGGTTACTCTCAAGTTGAGGGTGTTGATTATGGTGAGATATTCTCTCTTGTTGCAAAAATGACATCCATTAGATTTTTTCTTTCTATTGTTGTTGCTTATGATTCAGGGGTTGAGCTAATGGATGTGAAAACTACTTTCCTTCATGGTGATTTGGAGGAGGATATTTATATGACATGGCTAGAACACTACGTCGTAAAAGGAAAAAGTGATTTGGTTTGCAAATTGAAGAAATCTTTGTATGGCTTAAAATAGAGTCCTAGGATGTGGTACCGAAAAATTGATACATATGTGTTTAGTTTGGTATTTGAGCGTTCTAAATTAAATCATTGTGTTTATTATAAAACTGAGAGTGATCATTTCCTGTTTATTGCATTATATGTTGATGATATGTTATTTATTGGCAAATGGAAAGCTATGATTTCATAACTAAAATCTCAACTTGTTGCTAAATTTGAAATGAAAGAACTTGGTGCAACTAGACACATTCTTGGGATAGAAATTAAAAGATAGAGTGAATAGATAGCTATGGCTTGGCCAAAGTAAGTATGTCAATTAAATTTTACAAAGATTTAACATGCAGGATTGTAGACCATTGTGTGTTCCTATTTTAGTTGGAACAAAGTTATCTATTTTAGATTGTCCAACATCTCCATCAAAGATGGAAGACATTAGTAGAGTGCCTACTAGAGTGAAATTGTAAGTTTGATGTATTATATGGTTTGTACTAGACCATACATTACCCAAGTAGTTGGATTTATTTCCAGGTATATGTCTAATCTTGGTAGAGTTCATTGGGATGTAGTCAGAAGGGTCTTCAAATATTTGTGTGGTACTTTATATTATTCCTTGTGTTATCATAGTAATGTAACTAAAGATGATATTTCCCTTGATATTCATGGTTATGTGGATTCAAATTGGGCAGGTGATATTAATAGTAGATAATCCACTAGTGCATATGTGTTTACATTATTCGGTGGTGTAATCAATTTGATGAGTAAGTGATAGGATGTGGTTTCTTTGTCCACTACAAAAGCAAAGTATATGGTAGCTACTCTTTCTTGTAAAGGATCCATTTGGGTAAAGAGTCTGTGTTCAAATATTGGAATAAAACAAGGTACGGTGATAATTTATTGTGATATTCAAAGTGCGATATGTCTAGCCAACAACCCGACATTTCATGCCAAGACCAAGCACATTGATGTACAATATCATTTTATTTGAGATATGGTCGAAGATGGTTGGGTGAATTTGGTTAAGGTAGAGACTTTGATGAATGTTTTTGATTCTTTAACTAAGCCTATGAGCACAGAGAATTTTAGACGGTGTTAAAAGATTATGGGCCTTTCGGCCACTAGCAATTAAGAGACAATGGTTACTCCCTCACGTTTGTCTTGCAAGGTGTTCAACAAGTGGGAGATTTGTTGGGAAATTGTGTCTCAACCTTGAAATTATATAAAGGTTATTATTGATAGGATATATATATATATGTATTTCCTAGTTACACCGATAAGTGTAATATATAATGGCATAAGGGGGGAGAGTGAGATGCATTTAAACAATTTTTTGTTAACTGTTTTTAGGAAAATACTAAAATGGCCGACATACATTAGATAAATGATACATTATAAATCTAGACCGTTAATTATTAGGTTTTATATCTAATGGTGGATATTTTGTTGGCATATCTTACCCTAGAATGTAACTCTATTTTATGAGGGTGTTGTATTATAGTTGCGATAAAGAGATACAGTGATTTATTCTAAGAGTTTGATAACATTCGTGTTGTCTCTTGATCTCTAAGTGGTGATACTCCTATGAGAAGCTTGCTCTGCAGGTATATTGTAATCTTTGTGATTTACTAAATATTATATTGGGTGACTTTTGGAGTGTGTGGTTTTTCTCTTGAAAGGGTTTTCCCCACGTAAATCACTGTGTCGTGGTATGCATGATATTTATGTTTATTTTTGTTTAAGTTTTTGTAACTGTTAAAGATCTATAAATTTTTTGCATTATTCTCCTCTCAATATTAGTGTAGGAAATTGTTCCACTACCCAAGCTTCCTTACACTTTTGTACCCCAAGTTGGACACACACATAAGATGTGACCCCTTCTTTGTCTTGCTCACAACCTACTAGCCTGGAATCCTATTCCTCCAATGTATAGTGCTTGATTATTTCCCCTTTCTTATGTCCAAATTATTTAGTTTTCATGGGTTTTATACAATGCAAAGGATAGTTCCAACTGACACACCCTTTTGAAAATAATTACATTACAACATCCCATGAAAACTCAAATATTTTTTTTATAAGATTTATTTGTTGAACTATTACATTAGTTCTATTTTACTTTTCTTCTCTCTTTTTTTCCATAGGGAAAAATTCTCATAACAATTCTCCCCCTTCTTGTTTAGTCTTTGCCCTCAGTAGCTCGATGATTTTCTGTAGCACACATATAAATAGAACAACCTTTAGTTAAAAAAAATTGGATATTGGTCTTTAATAAAATAAAAAAATTCCCAAGTAGCATTATCATTATCACAATGACTCCATTTAATTTTTACTTAATTTATAACCTTATTTCTCAATGTTCTAGATCTTCTTTCAATTATTTGTTCTGGCTCAATCTTAAACTCACAAGAAGGTTCAATAGAAATCATTTTTCAATCAATAACATGATTTGCATTATGTAAATATTTCTTAAGTAAACTCGCATGAAATACATTATGGATTTGTAATTGAGGGGGTAAAGCAAGTTTATAAGCAATATCACCTAATCTTTCTAATATTTCAAAAGGTCCATAAAAACGAGGAGCTATTTTAGAATATTTTCCAAGTTTTAACGAACTCCTTTTTGGTTTGAATCTAAGAAAAATATGTTCACCAACCTCAAAATATCGAGTAGACCTCTTAGAATCAGTAAATAATGGCCTCAAATTCCATTAGTTTTTCATTCTCATAGCAAACCTTATGGACAGAATCAGACCATGAGATGGGTGTATTACAATTTCAACCATAAAAAGCTTCAAAAACTGGCATCTTGATAATAGAATGATATCCTTGATTATATGCAAACTTTACTAAGTGCAAGTAATATTCCCATGACTTGGGTTTATCCATGGTATACATTCATAACATGTCTTCTAAGATTCTATTAATCCTTCCTATTTGGCCATCAAACTCGAGATGATAGGTAGTACTAAAATTTAAATGGGTACCAAGTTCCACAAATAGAGATTTCCAAAAAGAAGAGGTAAACCTAGGATCTCAGTCTGAAATAATGTTCTTTGGAATACCATGTAGCCTGAAAATTGGGTAGAAGCACAAAGATGAGTCCACGAAACGTGGAATTTTTTGCCTTAGGCAAAAAAATGAAATCAGCTTGCAAAAAATGGGATCCTGTTTAGGTTCGGGACCCCAAGCCAAAAACGGGATCCTGTTCTAAAACAGGATCCCGCTTTTTAAAACACAAGATCCCGCTTTTTAAAAACTGGGATCCCGTTTCATAAGAAATTAATTTTTTTATGAATTTAAGAAACGGGATCCCGTTTCAAAACGAGATCCCATATTTTAAAAAGCGGGATCCCGTTTTGAAAATGGGATCCCGTTTCAAAAATACATAAAAAAATTAATTTTTTATGATTTTAAGAAACAGGATCCCGTTTCAAAACGGATTTCACTTTTTAAAATACGGATCCCGTTTCTTAAATTCATTAAAAAAAAAGAAATGAAATGAGATCCCATTTTTTAAAATTTTAATTTTTGGTCGGGTCTTTGCTTTGTTTTTCGGTTCGAGAAAAGGCTTGGGGACCTAAACCTAAGCTTTGGACCTGGTTTGACTTGCAAGTTGAAGGTCCTAGCAATGTCACAAAAAAATACTGAGTTTGGGCATATGGCTGATGCCATTTTTTGCAAAATTTTTCGACGAAATCAAAACCCATTTTAGATAAGACAATGTAGATTCCAAATATGTAATTTGTTTTACAATTGGATTATTTTTTCTATTTTTCAAATAATTTCTGATGAAATTGGTCCATAAACTTTAAATATCAGTGTTTTTTACTATTTTAAATAACTTTTGGTCAACATAACATTTTGACAAATGGGTTGCACAAGGGCAAAACTCAGACAATTATTTTCAATTTAAAAAAAAAAATGCAAAAAATGATAAATTTAGGTCATCTTATGCGTGTCGTACACGACGATTTTTATAAACGACAAATATGCTTGATAAAAAATTACCAAAAAAAAAAAAATTCAATAAAAAATTACAAAAAAATATCAAGGACAAGCTTCAGTGAGTCACAAGTCTTTTCCCAAAAGGATTTATAAAAATATGATAATTTAATTCAAAATATGGATGTCGTACACATGCATGGTATGGTTAAAAAAATTGACTTTTAAATAGTGGTTTTTACAAAAGCCTATTGAAACTCAATTTGTACAATCTAGGTATTGAAATAAATTACATATTTGGAAACTAGACTCCGAGTACTACATTTTATGATTAGTGACTTGTTTGAATATTTCATCTCTAAGTGCTTCAAATTTTAAGGTCAAATGTGTCAAACTCTGAAAATCAGGGAAAACACTTCCACTTTTTGGCCAAAAAGTAGACTCAACTTCTTGCCAGCACCCAATTTCTTTGACAAAAATATGGGAAATATCAGAAGTTGGGGATTTTATTTTGATAGGTAGGAAATGTGCCATCTTTGTTAATCTAACCACCACTACAAAAATAGAATCATTTCCTTTACATGTCTGAGGTAATCTAGTAATGAAGTCCATACTCATTGGCTCTCATTTCCAAGTCAGAACAGGCAAGAGTTGCAAGAGCTAAAAATTTATATTGCTCTGCTTTTACCTTTTGACAAGTTAAACATTGTTGAACATAGGTACATATTTCAATCTTCATTTGAGGCCAAAATTAATTTCTCTTGATTGAGAGATAGGTTTTTTGGAATCTAGGGTGTCTGACTATTGGGATATCATGAGAGTCTTTCAATATTTGTGATTTAAGGTTAGGTATATTGGGAATGCACAACCTTCCTTTATAATAAAAGAGACCATTTCTACTTAACAAATACAGTTCTAATCAATCTTTCAAATGGAAATTAGACGAGGGGTTTTGGAGACCTTCATAAATGGGTTGAAAATAGTCATCAATAAGTAACTTGGTTTTTATATCTTGTTCAAATTGGCTTCTCTCAAGGGTCAAGGCATTAACACATAGTCATTTTCGATTAAAGGCATCTGCCACTATATTTTCCTTTCTAGGGACATATTGGATGGTGAAATCATATTCAATTAAAATCTATATCCATCTTCTTTGTCTTAGATTAAGGTGAGGTTAAGTAAAAATGTGTTGGAGACTATGATGGTCAGTTTTTAATATAAACTTATTTCTTAATAAATAATGACACCAAACCTTTAAAGCATGGATAATGCCTAGTAATTCAAGATCATGGATCGGATAATTTCTTTCAGCAAGTAACAACTTTCTAGATTCATAACATACCACTTGGCTATCTTGCATTAGAACACCACTGATACTTGTATTGCATGCATCAGTGATCACAACAAAAGGCTTACTAAAATTTAGAATAAAAATAATAGGTGTGGATGTTAATAAATTATTTAGTGTGTGGAAAGCTTTATCACATTCTAGGGTCCAATTATAGCTTTGTTCTTTCTTAGTTAGACTAGTCAAAGGTGTAGCTATTTTGGAATTATTCTTAACAAAACAATGATAAAACCCAAACAATCCTCAGAAACTTTTGACTTCATGAGCATCCTTTGGAATAGGCCAATCTTGAATTTCCTTAATTTTAGTAGGGTTGGGTGAAATACCCATTTCAAAAACATGTCCTAGGTAAGATACTTCTGATTTGAAGAATTCACACTTGCTAAGTTTGGCATATAACTTATTCTTTCACAAGGTTTCTATTACCATTTTGAGATGTTCTTCATGTTCTTTTTCATTTTTTGAGTATATTAAGATATCTAGGAAAATAATTACAAACACATTCAAAAATGTACAAAAAATAGCATGCATCAAGGTCATAAAAGTTGTAAGTGTGTTGGTTAAACCAAAATGCATAACTACAAATTCATAATGACCATATCACATTTGAAATGTAGTTTTGGAAATGTCAAAATTCTTTAGTATGAATTTGATGGTATCTTGATCATAAATCAATTTTGGAAAAACATTTAGCACCATGTAATTGATCTAGGAGATCATCAGTTCGAGGTAAGGGATACTTATTTTTTATGGTTAATTTATTAAGTTGTTGGTAATCTATGCATAACCTCATGGTGTCATCCTTCTTTTTGATGAATAAAACTGGTGCACCCCAAGGAGACACACTTGGTATTATTTTTCCTCCTTTAAGTAACTGTGTTAATTGAATTTTTAGTTATGTTAATTCAGGGATAGATTGACGATATGGAGCTCTAGATATTGGTTCTTCCCCAGGGACTAAATCAATTGCATGTTCTACATATCTGTTGGGGGGTAGACTATCTAAATCCTCAAGAAAAATATCTTTTAATTCTTGTACTAAAGGTTTGATATTGATGTATATCTTAAATTTATTACCTGTTTGGAAAAGCATAGCACAAAATATCTTGTAATTTTTCCTAGCACTATGCTTGACTTGCATGGATGAAATGGTCTTAATGTGAAGAGGTCTTTTCTCCCCCCTATAAAATTTGACATGTCCCCATGTTATACTTTATGATAACTTATTTGTTTTCATAACGAAGGAGGGCATTATTTCTCTCCAACCAACTCATACCTAGAATAGCATCATATTTACCAAGATTCAATACATGAAAATGATCATGTGTTATAAAGTTATCTAACTCAAATTCTAAGTTTTCAATAAGTGTACCAGTTTGTTTTACTATTCTACCATATTCCATTTCCACAGCTAAGGGCTCAATTAACTTAGATGCAATTTTTAGTATAGAGACAACTTTAGGAGAAATGAAATTATGACTACTACCAAAATCGACAAGAAAAATAATAGGATGGCCATGTATGAATCCTTTTATTTCAATTAAGGATGGTTGACAATGTACCATATACCCGTATCAATGGCCGCATAAATCTTCATGTTGGGTTGTGGAGTAGTGGTAGTTGTGTCCTTGTTTTTGGGTTTGTATTCTTCTCATTTGTGAGGGCAAAAATGATGGTAATAATTCTCACCACAAGTCCAACATTTTATTTTAGGAGGTGTTAGTTTACTTCGGTTGGGTCTAACCAACTTGGTAAATTGACAATGGACATTCTTTTGACCAAATTCATTGTGCTTTCTTTTACGCTTTTCTCTAACTTTCCTTGTAATTTGATTAAATATTTCAAATTTTTTCGCAATTTTGGCAGCTTCGTCTACTGAGGTGGGTTTACCACACCACACATTAGCTTGGTATGCATGTCTTAAACCATTTATGAATCAAACCACTCGATCATGTCCTTCAATAAATGGTGCAAATCGATTAAGCCTTTCAAAATATTGTTTGTATTCATTTACCGATTGGCCTCTTTGTTTTAATTCAAAGATCTCAGTTCTCTTTTCTTGTATAAAAAATTGGAAAGGTATTTTATGAAAATATTTGTTTAAATTGTGACCATTTCACTTTGTTGGATTTTATTTTTGAAGATTGAATAATATATTTCCACCAATTCAAGGCACTATTTTTTAGTTGATATGTGGCAATCTGGGTCCTACTATAACTACTAGTTCCTTTCAATTCGAATTTTCTTTCTATGTTGGTTAGCCATTTTTTTGATTCTTCTCTGGTGTTGGTATTGCCACTATATTGTGGTAATGTAATCTTTCGAGTAAAGTTTTATAATTCCTTTCATTTATTTATTTGTTGTTATTATCTTCAGAGGATTTTGATTCAGAGGTCCAAGAAGTGTTATAATTGGAAGTTGAGTCTTCCTTTGATGATGTTGGTTGTTTCTTAGTGTTCTTTAATTTACTTTTGATCTTTTTCCTCCTTGACTTTGAACTTTTCTTGCTTTCTGATAGTTCTATGTTGTTGGGTCTCTTTTGTTCTAGTGCTTCTTGCCTAATTTGTTGTACTTGGGCAGCTAATGCGGTGACTTCCTACATTAATGCTTGGTTGGTTTTCTTCAAATTCTCATTAACTTTCTAATTGCTCTCCAATGACATTATGATAGGTCAATCTATTTAAATGAAGAAATAAATCAAAATTGATTGTTTGAAGGTATCCTTTAACTAATAATTACTTAAAAGAGGTTCAACTTATTGCATCAATAATCCTATTAGATATTTGTACTATGTGCACCTTCTACAATCACAAAATTGAAATCTGAAACTTGCCTCGACACTAATTTAATTTTCTTATAATTATTCAATTACTTACTCAAAATACTAAGTATATTAAAAATCAAAGTTAACTTTATATTTTAGGCTCATTTCATCTTTAGCAAAGTGCATGAAATAGAGGAGATCCGTGTTCAAATATCAAGAATTATCAAGACTTTGAATGCAATGATTACATAGCTCAATTCCTTCGACAATTCATAAAAGACCTCAAAATATTGAGGTACATAAGAGATCGACTCACTATTGCAAAGAGCCTTGCTATTACTTATACAACTGTGTATGGAGGCAGGACTTGGAGGAACAGTATCCAATCTATATATTTCAAACACAATAATAGATTTAATTTCACATTTCCACCTAAAGTTAAAAATACTATCCACAATAATATTAATTTAAAAATATCAGCTCAACTATCAATTAAAAATATCGGTGTTGGATTTGAATAAAAGAAGGTTGGCATGAAGGAAGACCTGATTTTAGCAAGTGGGTTGAAATCCATTTATTATCCAAAATAATATCAAAATAAAACATAAATATTTGCAAGAAATTTTTATCAAGATTATTAAAAGAAATAATTGATATATTTTATGGATTTTTGATAACCCTAAATTAAAGAATATTATTATTTTTGTTTTTTTTAGGGTTTATTTTGTAATTTGCAATGTAATTAAATGTGTCGTGCAACAAGGATCAAAGTATGAAAAAATAAAATCGTATGTGGTAAACAATAAAATTAATTGATTGTGATCTTATGCATCTAATACCAGATTGAAATTGAACTATTTCCCAATTTAAATGCAACAATGAAATTAATTTCATAGATTAATTCCCAAAAAAAATTAAGCAAACAAATTAATATAATATTTAATTCCAAATTCAATAATTTGAAATTAAATTGAATATAATAAATAAATCAACAATTGCATTCAATTACATTCAATTATACTGTGAATAAATTATTAATTGCACTTCACTACACCGTAAATACAAAAGGATTTAAAACAAATTTATTTCTCATATAATTTATCAAGCATTAACAAATATTTATCTTTTGAAATGTGCAGATAATCCCAACAATTGTTGGAATGGACCTTGGTTCAACCTCTTTCGTCTGTGATCAATCTAGGAGGAATAAGCATACTTTTCCGCTCTACATGAGTGTTGGTTCCTCTAGAACAATGCTCAACACTTGTGAAAGAAAACCATCCCCTAGCCAGGACCGTCATGAGTGCACCCTCTTATACCCCAGGTTGGACATACACATAAGATGTGTCCCCCTTCTTTGTCTTTCTCACAACCTGCTAACCTAGAATCCTATTCCCGCAATGTATAGTGCTTGATTATTTCACCTTTCTTGTGCTCAAATTATTTAGTTTTCACGGGTTTTATACAACACAATGGGTAGTTCCAACCAACACACACTTTTGAAAATAATTACATTACAACATCCTGTGAAAAATCAAATAATTGTTATATTACATTTATTTCTTGAACTATCACATTAGTTCTATTTTTCTTTTTTTTCTATGATGAAAAGGTCTCATAACACCCCATTTGCCTATAATGGCACCATCTAATATCCTGCGCCCGTAATGTATCTTTTTTTTCACCAAAACTACAAATCACCATACCACCAATCGTGTATCAGGGGGTACACATGTGCTTGAGGAGTCTTATATGGAAATCCCATGGGATACCCAATCGACCTCGTATAATAGATGTGCTTGAATTCCCACACCTAAAGTAGTGTGTAGACAGTAAGGTTATGATACTCATAATGCATGTACTTCCTGAGGTCATGATAGAGGTGCACAAGCATGCTCCAACCCTAGACATATATCTTCCCCTACTCCTCTATGGCACAAATGTAATGGAAAAGGCCCCCATGCAGGTGTTAAACTTGTCCATCCATCACGACCCGCAGCGACAGTCACAATAATAACCCATCAAACCAGTGACATCGTTACACACCCCTAATCCAGCCAACACATGTAGATGTGGCTTGTCATGTCCTTTGAGACCGCATGACTGATGAAATACTTTTGCATGACTTGGGTGTCCTGGGCCATATTTCCCTCATCATATGCCACCTACTCTTCGTGGATGGGTAGCCGCAGGATCCGGTATACATCCTCCAATGTCACTATCATCTCCCTAATAGGGAGATGAAATTTTGAAGTATCTACATCCCATCGCTCCATCAAGACCATGAGCATAGGTGTGTGAAAGCGGATCTCTAGCATGGTATACACCCACCAGAGCCTGACACGTTGCAGTAGACCATAGTCATATGCATTGATCTTATTGTTACAGTGACAAAATCGACCCACCAACATGCTCTCATATCTCAAGCCACTCCTCTAAAATTATAAATTTTCATGTCAACACAAATTTGCATCATGACCATCTTCTAATTCTACATCACCAAAAACTTCCAATTTTCTTTTAAGTTTGTCTCTAAGACTACAATGTGTCGCACAGACATCTATGTGGCACATTGGCATCCAAGGCCGAACAAAAATTCAACGAAAGCGTGTTAGTTAGATGCTAATCTGGTTGAAGGACACTGACACAATTTTAGGATGATAGCATGTCAATCAAATGCCTTCATGTTGAGTGGATGCCTACACTGCTCGAAGAAACTAAAAAGCTAAAAAAAATTGACATAAATGATAAGTTGGGTCCAAAAAATTTGTGTACCTCCTAAGGTGGGTTGCCCCTCACCACAATGGCACATAGCTGGTTGATCTACGAAGGTACAAAGCTTCGTTTGTGAGGATTTTTTTTGAAAACTCTCTTGAAAATTCAACAAAGTCCTCACCATGAATAGTGCAAATGACCCTTCCATGGGCCCACCTAAGACATTTATAGGTTATTTTTTCCCATTTTTCATAGTAAAAATGTTCCTTCCATCCTTCCTATTTCCACTCCACCCTAGTTGGGGGAAAAATTAGGAGGGGGCATATACTCACCTCTTCATCATATTTCTCTTCCAAATCATTGAATTTGGCTTAAGCATTCTTCTTGTCATGGTAGCTTCTTCTGATTTTTGAAACTGACCTGATTTTGAGTTTTGTAGAATGAAATTTTGTATTAGTCATTACAGTTTCCAGCTAAGCTTGAACATTGGGGGCATTTTCATTACCCGCTTGCTTGACCTCTACGGCCTCTATAGTATCCTTTTTCGCACAAATCTATAAAATTTTCAAATTTTCAATTTTCAATTTATATCTTCTTAACTACTTTAGTGTAGCTGATTTTTCTTTAAAAAATTAGCTCACTAAAGTGGGGAAAGAAAGTAGTGTCATAAAATTGCAACCCATGGCAATTTCACACTTACGCATCTAGCCTACTGCATTTATGACAACTTGGCATATTAATGACAAAAACTTATGAGTCAAAATCTCACAATTTCAACTTCATAGGGGACAGTGATGAAGCATTAATAGTTTGGATACCTCATTCTTGGGAATTTTTTAGTAGGACATTTGTATGGTGTGTAGTCATCCATGCAATGCGCTAGAATCCCCAAACTTTCCAAGATTCAAATGAGAAAATCTCACGTCCTTTGCTTATTTCATGTGTCATTACGATAAGAATGTGAACGTAACAACTCTTCCTACCTATGCAGCCTCACAAAACTCCTCTTGTCACTCTCATTCTCATTCATCCTCACATTCTTTCATTTTTTTCTCTTCTACATCTAATCTCATTATTTATCGCTTTTTGTAATGAAGCTCTATTGGATTTTTGTCACAACAATAGTCAAGGCTCTCTTGCAAGCTAGAACATCACATCTATCAAGCCAAGAGGGGAGCCACAAATTGTTGGTAATGCTCTCTTGTCTATTTTTCTTATCTATTTACTATCATCTATTTTTCCTATCTATTACATTTTTGATAGGGGCTCTCCTCCATAATGGGGCTTGTTTCTATCACATGTCTTTACATTTCATGTCTTTTTGTCTATCTCTATCTATCTGATTGTCTATGGAGGTGGAAATACCAAAAGAGGTGTTTGACTGAGGCAAGCTCCAAAACAACCCCGATATTTTTCCCTCTATCTTGTGTGCAAATGTATGGATTTGAAGAATTGGGTGCTATAGATTTAAGGATTTTTCTCTTTGTTTTGACATGGATGGCAGTGTGGGGTGTATATGTCCCTGCAGTGTGTTTTCATCCATAGTTGAGGCTTAATCCTCCTAGGGGCAGAATCTATGAGTTTTAAGGTTTCTATTTTTATAGTCCATAGACTGTAATTGTATTCCCAATTTTTTTATTAAGCAATTTTGTTATTCTTGCCTCTAATAGTCTAGCTTGCTATTTGATTAAGTTGTTCAAATATTATTCATTTTCTACCTTGTCACCTGAGCTTTATTTCTCGAGGTAACTGAGGGCTATTTTCTCCTTGTAGACTCTCTTTATCTTGATCCTTGGGAGTAGTGAATCCCCTCCTTTACACTTACCTACTAATTGAGTGATAAAACATCTAATTTCCTATAGTTTCCTCGAAGACTATGAAGTTGTAATAAATTATTTGGAAGCATGTTGATATTAACATCAAAATTCTTAGCATTTATCTCTATACCTATTTGAGATACAATAAATCTAATAAGAAACCACTATCAACTCCAAATTTATGCACTTTTTAGGATTTAGCCTTACTTTGTATTATTTTAAAAACATTTACATATTATCCTCAAATCATGCAAATTATCTACCCATCATTTATATTTTGATAAGATACGATCTAGTAAGTCATCTAACAACTTACAAATATGTTCTTATAATTAATGTCATAGCCCTTTGATATGTAGCTCCAACATTTTCCAACCCAAAGACATGACAACATAGCAAACTGCTTCCCAATGCGTTAACAATAGACTTATGATGATCTTGAGGATTAATCATGATTTAATTGTACCCCAAGAACACATCCATAAATGATAATGACACATGTCTAAGGGTGGATTATACTGTCATATCAATAGTAGGAAGAAGAAAATCCTCCTTAGGAGGTGCTTTAGTAAGATCTCTAAATTTTGTATAAATCTGAATAACCACTATGTTTTGCAATAGGTGTCATATTAGAGATACAAGGTTAGTAATCAATAGGTCTAATAAATCCAACCTTAAGCATATTTTTTATAATTTTTCTTTAGCTATTAAAGCAACCTTAAGATCCATCTTCCTAATCTTTGGTTTAACATTTTTAACATTGGGATCCAATAAAATGTTAGGATCAATACCCAACATATCCTTAAAAGACCATGCAAAAAAATCTCCAAATCCCTAAGTAAAATAGTCATGCTAAACTATTTTTATTGATCAAAATAATCACCAATTTTTAATATATTTTATTTATTGTTTAAATCTATATATTTATGTCATATGTTCTACCAACCATAAGTGTATGACGATCATGAATAAATGGTTGATTGGGTAAGATATCAAGATTACTAGATAGAGATGGTTCATCTCCCCCAAAGTATGAACAAACCTCAAACACATGTGGAAAGCATCTATCATGGTGATATCTAACTAAATTATCATAGACGCCTAAGTATTTGGTTAAAACCTCATCATTTGGAAATGTGTCTAGAAGAGAATAAGTATTCGTAACCATCCTAAATGATATTGAGATAGACTAAAGGAAAATCAACTACATCACCAACGACACATGAATCTCAATGTCATTTTTGTCATTCTTTTCAAGTATTTTTATAGGTTTACAAATCGCTTGTTGATTAAAATATGATTTGTTTCCCTTCTAAGAAATTTGTTTTAAAATAAAATAAAAACCTTTTCCATAATAACTATCCAACTTAAATGATGATAAATATTCCTCATTACAAGGGCTAGATGTAGATCCATAAGTGGCATCACCTTCACTATAATAAGTATCTAGAGGAGAATTTGAAGGTGGTGTAACATGTAAATTAGGATCAATGGGAAAAGGAGAAGGTTGGTTGTTAGAGAGTGGTAATTGAGACTTAGAAATATTGAGCAACCAAAATGTGTGGAAAGTAAGAAAAAATAAATGTGTGTAGCTTAATAAATGATGAATGCACAAAGAATGAAGAAGATCTAGAGATCTTGTAAGTGTCAAGATAAAAAAAAGCCAATATCAAATTGTTAATTTCCTTATAATCAATATTTTTTGTTGAATTTAGACAAAGACTAATTTGTCTATTAGAAACAAATATGAAATAAAGACATTAGATTTCCATAGTCCATACTGAATAGTGTGTGTTGTTTCTAGATTCAACTGCATGAGATTTGTTTGCATCATATGAAACCATGAACTTGTCTTGTATCTACAAAATTGACCTATATAATCTATAGTTTATTTTTCTTCACTTTGTTTGATTCAATTTGATTACTTTAATGTTGTATTGATAACTACAAGGATAGAAATCTTGATAAATACATCTTCTAAATTGTTGTATGACCAAGTCTAAGGTATTTTTAGCTTGATCAACCCCTTAAGAGTAAACCAAATAACTACAACCTTTAGTTATGCAAATGCTCCTACAATGATTATGCAATGTTAGGTTCTTGTTAGAGCATCAATTTAAGTGTATAAATCAAATGATTTGTCTGTATGATCAAATTATCAAAATAAATGCAATGGATACTTTTTAACTACAAGGAAATAACAACATATTCAACAAACTTGTGCCTAGCCAACCTTGGGCTTGAAGGGTGAAGGTGGAAATTGGGTCAAGTTTGAGTTTAATTGGGTAAATTAGGGAAAGATGAGTTTGCAACAAGGATGACCCTATGGTTGTAGCCTAGTGTTGGGGTAGAAAAGGGACTATATAACAGTGGATGATGTGTGCATGGAAATAAATGTGAGCATGGGAATGATAAACAAGTGGATAAAGAGAATGTATATGGGTTTGTAAACATGGGAAATGAGTTGAATGGTAAGTGCATATAAAGGTGTATAATAAGGTAGGTGGATGAACATAGGACAAGGGACTCAACTTTGCACAAGATTACAACATTTGTCAATATGTGTGTATCAAAGCATTCCCTTCAAAATATGCACAAAACTAAATGAGCAATGGCATGGGTATGCAAATTTTACCATTACAAATTATTTTATAAACAATAATCATATCAATTTTTAAGGAGGTGGTGGTATTAACACCATCGTCCACATACTATTATTAATAGGAAGTATTGGTGGTGTTCTTCAAAAAGTAATAGTATTGATATTTTCAAAAGAAGTGAACAAGCAATACGATTTTCAAACGAATTTAAATGGTTTAGAATTTATAATCTAAGTAGGTACTAGTTTTATATGAGCTATTGATATAGGTTCCATATGAAATGATTGTCTAGATTCTATGAAAAGTAGAGACAATTAGCAACAATTCTATCAATGACAATGATGGGAATAAGTTTACTAGTAGATGACCTTGATGATTTTAGTGCTCATTGAATGTTTCCTAAAAAAAAAAAATGATTAATTGCATCCCATATTCAAATACTTATCCATGATATGTGAATAAAAATCCAATAAACTTGATGTATGAAAGATGTCTCTTATTCACACCTTGTCATGTGGAAGTGAAGATTTACTAATGATTGTTATGTTTGCACCTCATGAATAAAATACCTAATTTGAATGTGTTATGGTTTTTAATTATAATGTTCTACTCAATCATAACAAGATCTTTTGTTAAGTTCTTCAAACATTTTTTATGGTACTTATCTTCTTAAGTTCCTCATCTTTAAGACCTATAATGGTCACATATATTTCCTTTGCCTCCTTAATTCTCATGAACAACTCAACTACACTCATAGAAGGTAATAGTATTCCAACACTCCTCTAACTAATATCAATTTATAAATCTCATCATACATAATTTTTAAATGGTTCAAACTTTATAATCTAAGTAGGTGAACAAGCAATAGAGGTTTCAAATGAATTTAAGTGGTCTAAACTTTATAACCTAAGTAGGTATGGTTTTACATGAACTATCAGTAAAGGTTCCATATAGTAGCAATAGTATAGATTCTATGAACAGTAGAGCCATTTATCAACAATTCTATCAATGGCAAAGATGTGAATAAGTTTATTAGTAGATAATCCTAATGATTTTAGGTTCATTTAATGATCCCTATAAAATTCTTTAAATATGATTAATTACATCCCCTATTCAAACATTTTTTAATGAGATGTGAACAAAAATTCAGTAAACTTGATGTGTTGGAGTTGTTCTTCACTAGCTTTTGATAGGCATGCATTGTATGAAAGATGTCTCTTATTCACATCTTGTCATGTGGATGTGAAGATTTACTAATGATTGTTGTGTTTGCACCTCATGAAGAAAGTACCTAATTTGAATGTGTTATGATTTGTAATTATAATGTTCTACTCAATCATAACAAGATCTTCTATTAAGTTGTTCTTTCAACATTTTTATGGTACTCATCTTCTTAAATTTGTCTTGTTTAAGACCAAGTGACCACAAAATATTCTTTTTCCTACTTACGTATTTATAAATCTCATTAAATTTCATATAAATAAAATTACAGTGTAATTAAAATTATTATTTTACTGTACATATATGAAATTTATTATTTTCTCACTAATATTAACCTATAAATCTAATCATGCAGAATTTTTAAACACTAGATATACCAATTAAAATAGAATAAATAATTTTTCATTTCAATATATGAAAAGATAACATGTCAAACTTTAAAATAACAAATTAAGATTTTAAATTATATATAAAAATTGAAAATAAATGTAGAGATGTTAAAGGGCCAATAGATATCTCTAAAAAGAAAAATTAAAACCCTTATGCAAACTATAGCTTTGCATATGTAATCCAGCATTTAATTTATTTCATATAGGTGTACATGGTTTCATGTTCTGCTTATGGTGGTCATCTTATAATGTGGTACATATCACATGGGTCAGATTCTCTTTATAGTAATATATCTCTAAAAATAGAGATGTTTGTTGTGAAGGGTTCCACGAAGAGGAGAATGCCACGGTACATATCTCAAATGAAGAGTTATGTTGGAAATACCATGATCGTACATGTTATGAACATGTTTTACTGGCCTCCCTGTGGTCATGACAGCTCTCTGATATCATAAAACAGGAATTTTAACAAATACCTGATCAATTATATGTAGCCAGTGATGCACATTGCATGCCATGAAGTCAGGGACATGATCAACTTTGGAAGTTCAATGAGCTTTTTCTAGAAACTGAATTAGACCCTGAGTCCTCCTTATCACTGTAAGTCTGACACAATGCATCTTGTTAAAGTGCAAGCTTCTGTTTACAGCTTGCTTCACTGAGCATCACTGCTGATCTCCATGAGACTATTGTAGTTGTTTGGAATGCTGGAACCCGTTTGTGTCTCTCACAACAAATTGTTTTGCTACAACCTTCAATGTAAACTTGGTTGCAGTGTAGCAATAAACACATGCTTGAAGGTTCTTGACAGCTCTGAGACATGTTAAACAATCCAAATGCAATCATTAACTTTTCTGACTAGGGTGACAGAGGGATAATTCATTTTCTTCATCCTCTACATCATCCAGTACATGTCTTGAATCTGGAAACAACCAGCAGGGATTATCTAGCAAAACAATTTTCTCCAACTTTGGGTACATCTGCTGTGTTTGTGGATGTGATCAGTCTCCTATAGAAAACATATGTACCATTTTATTGGCATCAACCCAACTACATCCAGGCTTTTTATTAATTCCTCTATCTTTCATTATTCCCCTTATTTGTTGAACGTCAGCCCACCTGCCCACTTCTGCATAAATGTTTGACAGAAGAACATAAGGTGCAGCGTTTTCAGGATCCAACTCAAAAAGTAGAGTTGCTGTAAATATTCCTAGCCCTATATTCTTATGTGATCTACAAGCACCAAGCAAACACATCCACATGACCACTGGAGGTTTAATTGGCATTTTGATTATGAAGTTTAGAGCCTCCTCAAGATAGCCAGCGCGGCCGAAGAGGTCAACCATGCATACATAATGACCCATTGTAGGCATTATGCAATAAGAGTCACTCATGCTACTGAAGTATTTAGAGCCCTCATCCACTAGACCTGCATGGCTGCATGCAAATAAAACACAAACGAAGCTTATATGGTTAGGATATGTTCCAGAGGACATCATTAGTTCAAAGAGTTTGAGAGCCTCTGTGCAGAAGCCATTTTGTGCATATGCAGAAATCATTGCAGTCCACGAGATCACATTTCGTTGAGATATGTCATCGAACAGCCTACGTGCTTTGCGTATGCTTCCGCATTTGGCATACATGTCTATCAGCGCATTTGAAACTACGACGTCTGATAAATATCCACTTTTGATTGTGCTTTGATGGATGTACATGCCCTGTTCCAAATCTCCCACTTTGGCACAGGCTGGGAGGATGCTGGCAAAGGTTGTGGAGTTTGGCTTTACACATGCCACTTGCATTTGTTTTAAAATCTCCAAAGCCTTTTCAATAAACCCATTTTGTGCATATCCTGCAATAATTGCAGTCCATGAGACCACATTTCGACTAGACATTTTGTCAAACAGTTCGCGTGCTTTCAGTATGCTTCCGCATTTTGAATACATGTCTATCAGGGCATTCACGACAACAGCATCTGACAAATATCCTCTTTCAATTATTCTTTCATGAATGTCCATACCCTGTTCCAAAGCTCCCATTTTGGTACACGCTGGGAGGATGCTGGCAAAGGTTGTGGAGTTTGGCTTTACATCTGCAAATTGCATTTGCTTAAAAGTTTTCAATGCATTTTTTACATCATCGTTTTGTGCATATCCTGCAATCATTGTAGTCCAGGACACCACATTTCTTTCAGGCATTCTTTCAAACAGTTGACATGCCTTGTGCATGCTTCCACATTTTGCATACGTGTCTATCAGGGCACTTACAACTACGACATGGAACAAGAACCCGCTCTTTATTATGATTTGATGGATATTCATACCTTGTTCCAAAGCTCCCATTTTGGCACAGGCAGGAAGGATGCTAGCAAAGGTTGCAGAGTATGGCTTTAGACCTGCTAATTGCATTTGCTGAAACGTCTCCAAGGCTTTTTCAACAAGCTCATTTTGTGCATACCCTGCAATCATGGCATTCCACGAGATCACACTTCTTTGGGGAATTCCGTCGAACAGTTCCCGTGAATGCTGAATGCTTCCACATTTTGCGTACATGTCTATCAGGGCATTTGCAACTACACCATCTGATAGAAATCCCCTTTCCACTATGATTTGATGGATGCCTATACCCTGCTCCAAAGCTCTTAGTTTGGCACATGCTGGGAGTATACTGGAGAAGGTGAACGGATCAGGTTGGACATTTGTTGATTGCATTTCCTGAAACAGGTCCAATGCCTCGTGAGGATAACCATGTCTTTGGTAAACCGCAATTACCACATTCCAGGAGAAGCTATCTCGTTCTTTCATATCATCAAATACTTTGCGAACATCAACCAAACTCCCACACTTGGCATACATATTGACAAGCGTATTTTGAAAAAATGTATGAGTAGCAAATGAAAATCTCCTGTGAGTGATGAGAGAGTGGAATTGTTTTCCTTTTGAAAGAGCAATCTTGGCAATGCAGGTGAGCATTTCACTGTCCAATGCTGAATTTCCTCATTTCATAACCTTAAATGAAATTCCCCTCCCAGTAAAACAGCAATTGCTCCACTGCCAAAAGAATCCCGACTGGAGAGATCATGTCAAAATCAAATTCGTCCTGGAATTTCTGGAGAGTGATATTGCAGAAGTAGTTTTATCAGGGAGAAAGCTAACTCCTAGACAAAAAGCACCTATGTATGTAACATGATATCGTTCTCCCCATCCCCATCCCACGCGCTGGACAAAACGGCTCCGACGGAAAAGTAGTCAGACGGACTAATCGCACCGACGGAAAGACTTAATGGTCGGACGTTAACTCTGAGCTGTTGTCCCGGGAAAACGTGTCAGCGCCGGTGGGTTTTCAAAATCATAATTCCGAATGGACAAAAACCCCAAAAAAGTGGCATTCAAAATCATTATTTTGAAGAAAACGTGGCATTCGAAACCATTATTTGCAAATAGCAAAAAGCTTAGACGAGGTCCCATTTTCACCGCCATTTTCCACAACGACATTTTGCAGGTTGTTGGAGAGCAACGGGAAGGAGTTGCAAGCGTTCAGGGGCCGAGGCAGTGTAGCCACCCTCCATAGGAAAACACATTTGACAGGGGTGGGCAGCTAGCTAGCTAGCAGGTATGTATATCCACCAGAAATATATGCCATTTTGCCATTCTCTCTACGAACTGTGAAGAAATGAACGACTATTCATTGCGAAGATGGGTTTTCATGATGTGAAAACAAAGGGTTTTCGTTGGGAAATGGGGTTTTCATTTGAAATGCAAAGTTGTTTATGTGTTTTTTCTGTTGAGGGTTTTTTAATTTTCGTTTCCTCTTGTTTGCTGGTTTTGAGAATTTGTGCTTGCCGAATGAAATAACTAACAACCCATTGTGGAAATATGAGTGAAACAATTGAAAAACATTTACAGAAAGTAGAAACAATGCAGAATATATTACGACGTTGGAAAATGCAACGTGGGTTTTGCAATGGAATGATATATTTTGAAAACCACATAAAGCCCAGTACACCACCATTGTTCACTTTCTTATTTTGAACATTGCAGGGTTTTCGTCGGGAAAAGGGGTTTTTATTTGAAATGCAAGGTTGTTAATGTTTTTTTTGTGTCAAGGGTTTTTTAATTTGGTTTCCTCTCGTATGCTGGTTTTGGAATTTTGCAATTGTCGAATGAAATAAATGACAACCCATTGTGGAAATATGAGTGAAATAACTTAATAATGTTTATAGAAACCAAAACCATGCAAAATATATTACGAGGTTGGAAAATGCAACATGGGTTCTGCAATGAAATGATATATTTTGAAAAACACATAAAGCCCAGAATGTCTCCATTGTTCACATTCTTATTCAGAATGGACAAAAAAGCAAAAATGTGGTATTCAAAATCATAATTTGCAAGTAGCAAAAAGCCTAGACAAGATCCCATTTTTGTTGCCATTTTCCACACTGTCATTTTGGAAAGCACACTGTCTCCTAAAATCCTTACTGTTCTAAAACCCTTTACAAGTAACAACCCAATTGGTTACTCATCCCTGACCTTAATTTGGTATGTTTTGTGATTGTCTTGAGAACCTTTTGTGAATTAGATAGTAAGAATGTAATAAAATTGGAAAACAGTAGGTATTATGAAACCTGAAAGGCACGGTGTTGTTATACATTGTTTGCAATGTTGGAAAACACACTGTCCCATGTCAATTAGTTTGTGATGAAGAGTTTTGTTTCATTATGCTCCAAGAATGTAATGAAGCTTACAAATCCTCCACGTGCACTCCAATCTTCATCTTAAACGTGCAGACTGGAAATTCATCGTGTTTTCACCCTTCTTTCTCAAAACCAAAAACGCACATGTTAGTCCACCTCTAATTTTCCTACTCCAGAAAAAAGCTCTAAAAGTGAAACTTCACAGGCACACCAAGGGACCCACGTTTATCGCCTAGCAGGAGGTGGGAAAACCAACTCGATGATGCCATTAACTCCTACCTACCTTTCCCGGACATTTGGTCTTGTCTGTCAGTATAGTCCACTTTGGTACAATCCAAATCTCATTTCACTTTCTTGAACTGATTGGAACAAAATGCCTCGAAGGAAAAGAAGGTCGAATGGACAAATCACATCGATGGAAAGACTTGATGGTCGAACATTAACTCCGACCTGTCGTGTCATTGGGAAAATGTGTCAACACCGATGGGTTTTCAAAATCATATTTTAGAATGGACAAAAACCCAAAAAAATATGGCATTCAAAACTATTATTTGCAGTAGCAAAACAAGGCGCCAAGAATGCAATGAAATTGGAAAATAGTAGGTATTATGAAACCTGCAAGGCACAATGTTATAGATTGTTTGCAGTGTTGGAAAACATGTTGTTCCATGTCAGTTAGTTCGTTATGAAGATTTTTATTTCGTTATGCTCCAAGAATGTAATGAAGTCCACTTTCAAAATTTTGAACAACTCTTTGCTACAATCCAAATGTCATTTCGCTTTCTTCATATGATTGGAACAAATAAAATGCTCACATTATTTGCAGAGTTGAAAAACACATTGTCTCCTCTCAGTTGCAGAGGGTTTTACAACACTATATGGGTTGCTTGTTTCTTAACACTTTATATGGAAATAGTGTGTTTTTCAACTCTGCAAATAATGTGAGCATTTTATTTGGTCGAATCAGATGAGGAAAGTGAAATTCCATTTTGACTATACCAATGAGAAGAGAAAAAAATAAACAGAAATAAAATGCTCACATTGTTTGCAGTGTTGGAAAACACATTGTCTCGTCTCAGTTATTCCCTCATGAAAAGTGTTGGTTTTGTATGCTCCAAAAATGTAATGAAGTCCACCTTGATCTTTTAGAACAATTATTTGGTGACGTAAATATGGCATTCCCCTTTTTTCATCTGATTGGAACAAATAAAATGCTCTCATCATTTGCAGTGTTGGAAAACACACTGTCCCATGTCAGTTAGTTCGTTATGAAAAGTTTTGTTTCATTATCATCAAAGAATGTAATGAAGACCACTTTGAATTTTTTTAATAAGTCTTTGCTACAGTCCAAATGCCATTTCACTTTCTTCATCTAATTGGAATAAATAAAATACTTGCATTATTTGCAGTGTTGGAAAACACACTGTCTCCTCTCAATTATTCCCTCATGAATTTTTTTTGTTTCGTACACTCCAAAAATGTAATGAAGTCCACCTTCATATTTTAGAACAACTCTTTGGTGATGTAAATATGGAATTTCCCTTTTTTCACCTGATTGGAACAAATAAAATGCTCCCATTATTTGGAGTGTTGGAAAACACACTGTCGCATACCAGTTAGTTCGTTATGAAAATATTTGTTCGAGTATTTTCGAGAAAAAAAAAATCTATTTAGAAAACTCACTGTCTTGTGTCAGTTAGTTTTGTCCGATCATTTTATTTGTTGGCAATATATATATATATAGTTGGAAAACACAGTGTCCCATGTCAGTTAGTTTAGTGGGAACATTTTATTTGTTCTAAATTATATTTTGCATTTATCATATGGGGAAATTGAAATCCAAATTTTAGTGTAAGTAAGAGTTGCTTTAAATTATGAAGGTTAATGGACTTCACTACATTCTTATTGTCTACAAAACTAAAGGTTTTCATTAGACTCATGTTGTCTACATTTAATTATGTGAAACTAATAACTTATAATTTTTTTGGGACACAGAGCACCTAAGTTGTCTTGTCCATAAAATCGTTTTCAAGAAATTCCCTAACATTATTGTCCTTTTTAGAGAGAGCACAAAAATAATTTGAATAATATTCCTCTTGAAGGGAAATTCTTAATGCACTTCCAATCAATGTTGACCACAGTTTGGCTAACTCTTGTATCTCATTGAATCGGAATTAGAAAAGTGGAGTTATCCAATGTGTGTTCATAATTGAGTGGAATGCATTAAAAGTCGCTTGAAGAGCAGGAATATTCAAATTCCCATGTACTATTTTTGAAAAGGATAATAAGTTAGGGAACTTCGAGAAAAAGTTTTGATGGACAAGAAAATTTCGTGCAATGTGTGGCACAAAAATTACAAGTTATTAGTCTGGCAAGTGGCACTTATGAAGCTTTAGAACTAATAAATAAAATAGTTATTACAGTTCATAGTGGAAAATATACTGTCTTGTAGAAGTTATTCATGATAGAATTTACTTGTTCAACTCCATCCATAGCAGCATCTTTGAATTTCTTTGCCTGCACAAATTGTCATGCAATACAAAACCTCTTTAGTTTTTCCACTTGTGCATTGCCATTTTCCCTTTGCTTATACTGCACATGCACCTTCCTCGACTTCTCAAGAGCATGGAGGATCTTTTCAATTAGTACATTATGTATCTCACTCATACCGCTTTGCTTTTTTTCAAGTGTTTTTAGAGAAGATTCATTTTTCATCTCATGCATTCTAGCACTTGTTGCCTCCGGTTATGTATTTCCATTTTCTCATTTCACATAGTGCACATGCTTGCTCATCAACTTTTGAAGAGGAGGAACAATCTCTTCAATAAATTATATATCTCATTCACTTTGGTTTGCTTCTTTTCAAGTGTTTTTAGAGAAGATTCCTTTTCGATTACATACTATCTACTACCTGTTGGTCGAGTTTTGCATTATCATTTTCCAATTGTGCATATTGCACATGCACCTTCCTCAACTTTTGAATAGTAGGGAGAATATCTTCACTCAATATATTATCTTTTATCTATCTCATTCAAATTAGTTTGCATAAATTTTGAAGGTGATCTTCATTACATTCTTATTGTGTACTAAACAAATCTTTTTCATTACATTCATAAGGTCTATATATAACTTCATGTTGGAAAACACCAGGTGTGTAATCAAATTGAGGTGAGAGGTCACAAACCAATTGGGTTTTTATTGTGTTAATCAAAGAAGGTTTTGATTACATTCTTACTTTTTTTATAAAATTATTAGTTGGAAAACACTGGGTGTTATAAAATATGCAACCCACATACCGTTCTAAAACCCTTTACAAGTAGCAACCCAATTGCTTAGTCACCCCTCACCTCAATTTGGTATGTTTTTTGTATTCCCCACCTGTAGCTCCTCCCTGTGCTTGTGCAAGCCATGAGGCCTAGTTTTATCGGCCGACAGGAGGTGGGAAAATCAACTTGATGATTTCATTATCTCCTTGCTACCATTTCTCTAATGTTTTCTCTCGTACGTCGGTTTCGTCACTTTTATCCCCCGTGTAGTGGGCCCCCCACTATGTCGTCTCATAATATTGTGTATGTTTCTATGAATGGTTTCATGCATTTTTTTATGTACATAGGTGCGCTTTGTGTAGAGATTAGTTGTGTCCCATTACATTCTTACGGTGTACTAAACAAAACTTTTTCATTACATTCTTACTATCTATATACAACTACATGTTGGAAAACACTGGGTGTGTAATGAAATCGAGTTGAGGGGTGACAGACCAATTGGGTTGTTACTGTGTTGATCACAAAAGGTTTTGAATACATTCTTACTATTTTCTAAAATTCCAAGTTGGGAAATGTTGGGTGTTATACAAGCTGCAACCCACATATTGTTCTAAAACCCTTTACAAGTAGTAACCCAATTGTTTAGTCACCCTCACCTCAATTTGGTAAGTTTTATGGTTTCCCCACATGTAACTCCTCCATATGCTCTTCACCCTTTAGGTTTGAGCATGGAGATTGAAACACAAAGTGTTATCCAATGTGTAATTATTTTGTGCATTATCATATTTGACCAATGAGATCACCTGCTATTTTTTGGTCAATCAAGGTAATCACCAAGGTTTTCATTGACTTCTTAACCTTTATTCTTGAATAGTTGATGCACATTGTGCTTTGCAACCAATGTGTCTTGCAATAATCTGTATTTTTTCAGTTATTTGTACAAGTAATGATATAAACATAAGTTTGATAGTGGTGTGTGGTATCTTTCTTGTGTGTCTTGTCTGCCCTTATTGATTATGCAAGTGATGGCCTCTTTCATATGCCAGGAAAGATGATTTTGAGATATATCTGAATGAACGTTTAGTACTTCACAATTCTAGCAGAATGGAAAAATGGCAAATATAATTGCTGATATATATTACTAGTGTTAGCAATAGGTTAAATTGGAAATTAAATTCCCATTGTATAGAATAATATGTTTATTTATTGTTTGTACAAGCTAGCATGTTGTAGTCAGCACAACATATAATCCACTATTGGTGAAGTTTGGAATGAGGTGAATTCTTTGTAACACCAAATTTCTTTAATTTTCCAATTTAATCTATCGCTAACACTTGTCTTTCTTCCAAGTGGTTTATATAGGCGATGAAACAAAATTGAACAAAACAAGGGCGGGTGGATTGAGAAGGACGCTTCAGGAGACGTGAAGCTTCTGCACTAAATACAGGTGATTCTAGCTATCATAGGTAGAATTACAAGTGTACTGGATAGTTAAATTTCCAAAATTTATTTTGCATTTAGAATTTATGATTTATATATGGATGAGATGCTTATTGTGGGGAATGCAAACAATTTTCACTTTAATTTAAATAAAATAAATGTTACATTATTGTGTGTGTATTATATCCCAAAATTTTATGCGAATCATGTTTCCTCATTGAAGTGTGAGTGTTGCATGGGAAATTTTTAAAGCATTAGTGAAGGGTGGTACTGCATCCTTTTAATTATCCTTCTCATAATTGATTTGAGTTAATTTTAGGATGATTTTTGTAACACTACATTGGTATCATTTATCTCCCAAAATAGAATAGGAACCTTTGGATCCTTGGTAATTAGATCAGATATATTTCGAAAACAAAATAATATTTATGATTTTACATTAGAGTAATTCTCCTTTTAAATCATGTACCTTTTTTTAGTTGTGAAGCATTGTTGCATATTTGGGTTTCATAAGGTTGTGAATAAGGAACATTGTTATTGTAATTGTTTTTACTTAGTATCATATACCATACAAATTGCAAAGGTGAGGCCATAATAACATAGAAATGGCCATTAGGCTTCCCAAATTTTGTAATGGAATTCTTGTTGTATAACACAATGCAAAATTTATGTAAACATAATGTGTTTTACAATGTAGAAGCCTCTTTACAAATATGAGTTTTCCTTGTAGCCCATTTTGGAGGTTTAGAAACATAATGTGTTGTCAATTGTGTGGATGGTTATGCCAAAAAGACACACCTATGTACATACAAAAAATGCATAAAACCATAAATAAAACCATAAATAAAAACATACATAACAACATACATGGAAACAAAAAGTGACGAAATCGGCAAACGGGACCAAAGGTCCAAGAAATGGTATGTAGGAGTTAACGACACCATCAGGTCGGTTTCCCCCCTTCCTGCTAGCCGATAAAACTGGGTCCCTGGCATGCCCATGAAGTTTCACTTTGAGATCTTTTTTCTGGCATGAGAAAATTGGAGGCAGACTGACATGTGCATTTTTGGTTTGGAGAAAGAAGGGTGAAAACACAATGAGTTTCCAGTCCACACATTGAAAGTTGAAGGTAGAAGTGCACATGGAGGAGTTGGAGGAGAAAACCGACCAAATTGAGGTGAGGGGTACTAACCAATAGTGTTCTAGAGGGTTTTACAACACTATGTGGGTTGCTTATTTCTTAACACCTAGGGTTTTCCAGCATGAATTGTTACAAAATAGAATGAAGTGTGTATTATGAAGCACACTATGTATTGGCGGTTAATAGAGTCCCTATTAAATGATAGACGTGGTATTTGATAATTTGATAAAATAGAACACCATCTATATGTTTGTATATCTTCATTTCAAGACAAAGGTTGGGTATAAGTAAAGGCAGGCTTCAAAACACATTGTGTTTTCCAACATGCACTACACAACATTCACCACTTTAAACAAGTTTATTCATTATTTCCAACAACGACAAGAAATTGGAGTTCTCTATTTGTAATGCACACCTACATATACAAGTTTAAAAACCAGAAGGGCTTGGGTATGCTGTGATGTGGAGATTGACAAATGCAATGTGTTATGAAGCATGCAATTTGTTATATACTTGAAATTTAAACACAACAATGGAAGGTTTGATTTTGAAGATATTCATACTGTTTTGTAACATTCCATGTTGCAAAATTGTACATGTTAAGAAGAAAACAACCCGTTGTGAGACAACCCCTTACATTTAAACAAGGAGATTCAAACAACTGAAAACCCACATTGTGTTTTCCAAAATACAACTATTTTGTGCACTTTTTTTTTCAATCATCCAAAATTTAAACATAACAATTGAAGGTGTTATTTTGAAGATATTCATACTATTTTGTAAAACTCCATGTTGCAATAACCTGTTGGCAACACAAGGGTAGACACCTAAGACGAGGGTGAATCGGTTGTCACAAAATTTCAGACTTATTAAACTTATTAACCATTAGTCTCAAATCTGATTAATAATAGTGAAAGCATGAATCAACAACACATCAAAAACATACATAACACCAAAAATTTTGCATGGAAACCCTATTAGGGGAAAAACCATAGTGGAGGTTAATCCACAAGTTATATCCTATTAAAATTATAAGAAGAATATATGAGGAATGCACATGCATTTAGGCACACTTCCTAGAGCTCACTGCTCAAAGGAAGACTCATTGTCTTACAAAAAACATTCATATTAAATCCATCTGAAGAATTTGAACTGAGAAAGTAGCATCTGCTAATGCCTGAATACAGTTCTGGTTAAGCACATGAACACTTCTTCACATTCTTTCACTCTTCTTCACACTTTTCTCTACCTTTGAATGATTTGAAGCTTTTTCGCACATAGCAATCGCACACTTCACATTTCACATACATCTCAAATGAAGAAACAATCACTTATATATATCCGCAACAAGAAATTACATTGCTTCATGTTAGCTTCAACAAAATAATAGAATGAATGCAAATTGTCGGCCCAAAACAATAAATATTATCAATGTGCATCAACTAAGGTCGGCCACAACATAGTAGAGACCCAAAAAAATGTTCTCGAGAACAAAACACCTTCAGAGATTCTTCCTTGAAGATCCACAACACGCTTCAAACACCTTGTCGGCCATGAACATGCAAGAGAAAATCTCGGATCACGAGCACAATGATCAATGCGGATGTGCAACACAGATAGAACATGATCTAGAAACATCCATGAACACCACAGTAACATAACTTTGATTATTAGATACACGTTATCTTCTTCCATGAACACCATTTGCAGTAACAAAATAATTGTCAGAACACAAAACCTTATAACTTGCTCAAATCTTCATGTGCACCTCTGAAAATTTTGGAGTAGAAACTAGATAGGCTTGAAAACAAACCCTTTAATCTGCAACATCTCACTATCAATATACTGAAATTTCTACCATACTGATCTGCACTGCTTCACATACAACTTGTAACATATTTTATTACAAATTTCTCAATATACTCGACATATATAGTCTTAAAGACACTAATGCTAATAGTGTTGACATCAATGACAACCACATATCAACAACTCAACCACAGCATTGACCAATCTCCCCCTTTGGCGTTGATGGTAACACATGATGTGAAAAACACACCATCAATGTAGCT
This sequence comes from Sequoiadendron giganteum, assembly GCA_007115665.2. Classification (NCBI taxonomy): domain Eukaryota; kingdom Viridiplantae; phylum Streptophyta; class Pinopsida; order Cupressales; family Cupressaceae; genus Sequoiadendron; species Sequoiadendron giganteum. The sequence continues at coordinate 372,364,498 of CM021108.1, read as the reverse complement.
AACTCTTCTTCCAACAATCTCCCCTTTACACATTTCTCTTCTCTCCCTTAGTTCTCCAAGAGTTTTTCACATTACTCTTTTCCCCCTTTGACATCAATGGAAAAGGTACACAAGCTCTAAAACATATATTTGAATCATTTGACTACTCCCCCTGAGTAGCAACCACCACAACATCAATCTAAATCAAGATATGACTGTGAATGCATGAACTAATGCAAATACTATGCATCTTAGTTATGATTAGGAGGGGTAATCACCCCTAATTTCCCTTTGAGATACTCAAAAGTATCCTTTGGCAAAGGCTTAGTAAATATGTCTGCAATTTGTTCCTTAGTAGGCACATACTCTAGTCTGACTTCCTTATCACTCACTCTATCTCTCAAAAAGTGGTACTTGATAGATATATGCTTGGTCTTTGAATGCAACACTAGATTCTTAGAAGTTTTTATAGCACTTGAGTTATAACAAAATATGGTAATAGGTTCATCATACACAACTCTAATATCTTTCAACATCTGCTTCATCCACAATACTTGAGTACAATTGTTAGCAACAATAATATAGTCTACCTCTGCAGTAGACAAAGAAACAACATTATTCTTTTTGCTTAGCCATGAAATTAGTTTCTTTCCCAAGAAAAATGTGCCACCACTAGTACTTTTCCTGTCATTCACATCTCCTTCCCAATCAGCATAAGTAAAGAAACTTAAAGTAAGATCATCATATTTAGGATACCACGGGCCAAAATCAACTATTCCCTTCGAGTATTTAAAAATTCTCTTCACAGTAGTCACATGAGATTCCTTAGGATCGGCTTGAAATCTAGCAACAATGCATACAACATTCATGATATCAGGTCTAGTTTGAGTCAAATAAATCAATCCACCAATCATTGATCTGTATCTAGTCTGATTTGCCTTCGAAGAATCATCATCTTGTGTCAACTTACATCCGATCACCATGGGTGTACCGACTGGTTTTGAATCTTCCATACCAAAGTTCTTTAGTAGTTCTCTCACATACTTGGACTAAGATATAAAGATCCCTTTATCTACCTAAGTAATTTGCAATTCCAAAAATAATTTCAACTCTCCAGTCATTGACATCTCAAACTCATTTTGCATCTCATTATAAAACTTCATGCACAAACCATCATCTCCTCCAAAAATGATATCATCAACAAAGACTTCCACAAACAAATCTTTATCATTATCAATCTTGAAATGTAGATTACTATCAACAGTACCTTTGTTAAATCCAAGCTTCAACAAGTACTTATCCAATCTGCCATACCAAGCTCTAGGGGCTTGCTTGAGTCCATATAATTATTTATTCAACCAAAAAACCATATCTCCCTGATCAATCAATTGAAATCCATCAGGTTGCTCAATATACACCTCTTCATCTAATTTACCATTTAGAAATCTTGACTTGACACCCATTTGATAAAATTTGTAGTTTTTGTAAGCAACATAAGCAAGAAACAGCCTCAAAACTTCAATTCTAGAAACAAGAGCAAAATTTTCTTCAAATTCAATTCCTTCCATCTAAGAGTATCATTTGCATACTAGTCCTTGTTTGTTTCGGATAACTTCACCTTGTTCATTTAGTTTGTTTCTAAAGACCCATTTAGTTCCAATTAAATTTTTGTCTTTAGGTCTAGGAACAAGAATCCATGTATTATTCTTCTCAATTTTCTATAGTTCTTCTTTCATTGCTTTAATCCAATGTTCATCTTTGCATGCTTCATTGACATTACTTGGCTTAGCCTTTGAAATTAAACAATATTATTTTGCAATTCTTCTCCTAGTCTAGACACCTTTTTTCTTATCTCCTATAATCTGATTTTTTGAATGATTTAATCTCACATACCTTAGAGTCTTAGAGTGTTCTTGAATTTCAGGCTCTTGTGATCTCTCTTCTGTACTTTCACTAGTCTCTCCTTCTTCTTGATCTTCTTGATTCACCGGAATTATCTGAACTTGATTTGAAGTATTACTCTTGTTAGTACTGTCATTCTGATCATCAGAATCATATTCACTAGTTTTGGGGGGTCTAGAAATTTTTTCATCAACCTTAACATTTGCACTTTCAACCATTTTCTTCAATATCTTTTTGTAACACTGGTAGGCCTTACTCTTCGTAGAATAACCAAGAAAGATTCCTTCATCACTTCTAGCATCAAACTTTCCTATATCTTCTTCTCTCTTGATATAACATTTACTCCCAAAGATTTTGAAATATCTAACAGTAGGCTTATGACCAAACCATAGCTCAAAAGGAGTCTTACCAGTAAAACTTTGATTTGTACCCGATTAAGGATATAAATAGTAGTACTCACAACTTCTCTCCAATGGATATGAGGGACATTTCCTTCCAACATCATACTTCTAGCAACATCTTGAACTGTCCATTTTTTCCTTTCCACAACTCCATTTTGTTGAGGGGTCCATGGTGCAGATAGTTGTCTCTTTATCCCATGTTCTTCACAAAAAGAATTAAACTCACCAGAAGTAAATTCAACACCTCTATCTGATCTCAGACACTTAATCTACAAACCTATCTCTATCTCAACCATAACCTTAAAGATCTTGAAATTTTCTAGAGCTTTAGATTTTTCCCTTAAGAAAGTAACCCACATCATCCTAGAGTAATCATCAATAAGCAACATGAAGTACATGTAACCTTTTAGATTTCAATTTCTAGTAGTACCACACAAGTCAGTATGCACAAGCTCCAACAATTCATTTGAACAATGTTGTTTGCTCTGAAATGAGATTCTAGTTTTTTTTCCTAACTGACATTCCTTTCATATGGTATTAGTAGGCTTCGCCAACTTAGGAGGATCTCTCACAGCTTGTGAGGAACTTATCTTGATAATATTGTGAAATTTTACATGACACATTCTTCTATGCCACAACCAACTTTCATCAACTTGAGCACTCAGACAAATTTACTAGTAGCATTTAGATGAAAGATGTTACCTTTTATTTTAGTACCTGAAGCAATCACATTTCCAGAACTTCCCAATATGCTACATTTTCCATCTTTGAATTGAAGATTGTATACCTTATCAACCATCTGTCCAACACTCAGAAGATAATGCTTCAAAACTTCAACATAAAGAACATCATTAGTATTATGCATACCATCAAAAGAAATACATCCTCAACCACATATTATACCACCATTGTTATCACCAAATATTACAACACCTCCATCATACTTCTCCACGCTTACAAATTTACTTTTATCCCCTGTCATGTCATGTAAACATCCACTGTAAATTACCCATTCATATTTTTCTTCAACTTGAGCAACTAGAGATTTCTCCACATTTGTACAACTATTAGATTCAGTAGACAAAAGATTATTTTCCTTGATAGCAATAAATATAAACTTATCTTCACTTACATTCCCTTTTTCAGATTCAACATCTGTCACACCTTCAATAGCAACATAGTAACACTTCTTTTTAAATTTAGGATTGTAAGGTCTTGGATTAGGAACTCTTTCTGGACACCTTGATGCAACATGACCTATCTTGTTGCAAGAAAAACATTTAATAGGGAACTTTCCTTTATACTTACCTTCTCCTCTAGCTTCCCTTTTGACAATAAGTGCTTCACGCTCATTCAGTTCTCTTTCTTCTTCTTCAATTTGTCTTATTTGTTCCTCATATCTGAATACCTTTCTAGAAGAACTTTCACCTGGATCATATATTTGCTTGTCTCTCTCGAAAGTAGTAGCTTTAAATGAATATTCCGCCTTCAGAGGGGCATCACCGAATTCACTCAACTCAAAAGCAGTAAGTTTACCAACCAACATATCTTTGGTTATATTTGTCATAGTTTAGAGCTCCTCAATGGCTACAACTTTGATTTTATATGCATCAGATAAGGATCTAAGCACTTTAGAAACAATATTTGATTCATCCACCTATCCACCAGCACATTTGATACCACACACAAGTTCATTCACTCTTTGCATGAAAGTAGCAATATTCTCATCATTACCCATTTTCAGTAGTTCATATTTTCCTTTCAGACTCTGTAGCTTAGCCATCTTCACATTAGAATCACCTTCATATAAAGCTTACAACTTTTTCCATATCTCATAAGTAGTCCTTAGCTCCATAACATTCGTCATCTCAGAATCAGTCAAAGCACTCAACAATGCTTCCTTAGCTTTGATGTTATATTCAACATCCCTAATCTCAGCAGTAGTAGTAGGACCATTTTGAGGAATAACATACCTATTGCATGCAATGTTCCAGTAGGATTCACCAATGCATCTTAGATGACACTCCATTCGAGTCTTCCATAGAGAATAATTTTTTCCATCAAATCGCATACTATCCTTCTTGTATGTCACCATCCCAGATCACCTCAAGATATTAAACTTCTTCCAAGGAACCTACTTTGATACCAATTGTTGGAAACACAAGGGAAGACAACTGAGAGGGGGGGGGGGTGAATTAGTTATCACAAAATTTTAGACTTATTAAACTTATTAACCTTTATTCTCAGATCTGATTAATAACAGTGAAAGCATGAATCAACAACACATCAGAAACATACATAACACCAAGATTTTTGCATGGAAACCCTATTAGGGGAAAAACCACGGTGGAGGTTAATCCACAAGTTATACCCTAGTAAAAGTATAAGAAGAATATATGAGGAATGCACATGCATTCAAGCACACTACCTAGAGCTCATTGTCTTACATAAAACATTCAGATTAAATTCATCTAAAAAATTTGAACTGAGAAAGTAGCATCTACTAATGCCCGAATATAGTTCCGGTTAAGCACATGAACACTTCTTCAATTTCTTTCACTCTTCTTCACACTTTGCTCTGCCTTCGAATGATCTAAACCTTTTTTGCACATAACACTCGCACACTTCGCATTTCACATACATCTCAAATGAAGAAACAATCACTTATATATATCTGCAACAAGAAATTGCATTGCTTCATGTCGGCTTCAACAAACTAATAGAATGAATGCAAAATGTCAGCCCAAAACAATAAATATTATCAATGCGCATCAACCAAGGTTGGACAAAACATAGTAGATATCCAAAACAACATTCTTGAACACAAAACACATTCAAAAATTCTTCCTCGAAGATCCACAACATGCTTCAAACACCTTGTCAGCCATGAACATGAAAAACATGAACATGCAAGAGAAAATATCGGATCGTGAGCATAATGATCAATGATGGCGTGCAACACAAATAGAACATGATCTAGAAACATCCATGAACACCACAGTAACATACACAACAACTTTGATTATTAGATACACATTATCTTCTTCCATGAACACCATTTGCAGTAACAAAATAGTTGTCAGAACACAAAAACTTATAACTTGCTCAAATCTTCATGCGCACCTCTGAAACTTTCGGAGTAGAAACTAGATAGGCTTGAAAAAAAACCCTTTAATCTGCAACATCTCGCTATCAACATACTAAACTTTCCACCATACTGATCTTCACTGCTTCATAGATAACCTGTAACATATTTTATTACAATTTTCTCAATATCCTTGACATATACAGTCTTAAAGACATTAATGCTAATAGTGTTGACATCAATGACAACCAAATATCAGCAACTCGACCACAACATCCAACATACCCTACGTGTTAAGAAGCAAGAAACCCACTTTGAGGAAACCCTTTACATTTTAAAAATGAGATTCAAATTACTAAAAAAAAACCACTATGTTTTCCAAATTATAATTATTTTGTGCATTGTTTTTATCAATCATGCGAAATTTAAATGTAATTTTTGCCCAGATTAAAAGTCCTTATAAATTTTGAAAGGGCTTTTCAATACATTTAGACTGTCTCTATTACAAAATATTTTGAAGACATTCTTTATGTTATGTAAAAATGCGTGTTGGAAAACCCTAGGTGTTAAGAAACAAGCAATGCATATAGTGTTGTAAAACGCTTTGCAACTAAGAGGAGATAGTGTGTTTTCCAACACTACAAATAATGCGAGCATTTTATTTGTTCCGATCAAATGAAGAAAGTGAAATGACATTTGGACTACAAAAAAGAGTTGTGCAAAAATTTGAAAGTGGAATTCATTACATTCTTGGAGCATAACGAAACAAAACTCTTCATAATGAACTAAATGACATGGGACAATGTGTTTTCCAACACTACAAATAATGTATAACAACACTATGCATTGCAGGTTTCATAATACTTACTATTTTCCAATTTCATTAAATTCTTGGCACCTCATTTTGCTATTTTCAAATAATGATTTCGAATGCCACATTTTTTTGGGCTTCTGTCCATTCCAAAATATGATTTTGAAAACCTGCCAGCATTGACACATTTTCCCAATGACGGGACAGGCAATGATGGCAAGTCAGAGTTAACGTCTGACCGTCAAGTCTTTCCATTGGTGCGATTTGTTCATTTGGGCTTCTTTGGGGCATTTTGTTCCAATCAGATGAAGAAAGTGATATGCCATTGAACTATAGTAAAGAGTTGTTCAGAAATTTGAAAGTGGCCTTCATTACATTCTTGGAGCATAATGAAACAAAACTCTTATATATTCTACATGGTTTTTGATTTTTGTAAATATTATTCGGTTATTTCACTCATATTTCCATAATGGGTTGTCAACTATTTCATTTGACAATCGTAAAATTTCAAAACCAGTAGACGGGAGGAAACGATTTTTTATTTTTATGAATAGGCATATATCTATATTAATATATAAAGATAAAATACATATTCACAAAAAGAGATGGGCGGTAAGAAGGCACACCCCAAGAGTCACATGGGCACCGCCCAAAAAATCAAAACATAGAGTTACTTGGGACTAGCCCAGAAGTCCATAATAATAATAGAATAATAAAAGAAAAGGCCATCAAGTGGCTAGAGTTGTTCTAGTAGAGCCAGGAGGGTCTCTGTCATCCATTTTTTCCCATACATCAATGAGGTTGGGAGTGACGTCAAGAGGAGGACCCCAACCATCATCAACTTCCTTTTATTTTCTTTATCTTCCTCATGTTGAGGCGAGATTGCAAGCGCCAAGCATGAAAAAATCTTATCATAGCCTGGCCAACTAGAGCCGCTACCAGGAGTGGTATCATAGGGCCACCCAGAGCCACCACCGCTATTCCCCACAACACCTCCAGAGGGCCACCCCTGGCTAGTCCGCGAGGAAAGAGAGTGAAATTGTCGAGGAGGGAAGGAGCCATGCTGAGAGGGAGGCTGAGAGTGGGGGTGAGAAGAGACACTCCTCTGCCGACCTCGAGAGGGTGACTAGCCATGAGAAGAGGAGGGTGATCTAAGCACCCAAGCCATAGTACACGGGGCATTACCCTAGTGATCCAGAAGCACCTGGAGGTGAGCCACCTCAAGCACAACTTTGTTCGCTTGTACTTGAATCTATAGAAGCACATTAGAGAAAATAATATCTTTAGAATACAAAGAAATATTTTTATCTATTTGGGTGTGATAAAATATGCAGGCATTTTTATCTTTCTAGATATTGAAGAGGATTCCCACCTTGAAAGTGTGTGAAAGCTAGGTGTACTTGGCCGAAAGCCTGGGAAAATCACCCAGTAGAACCATATGCCAAGAGAAGGGTTCCAGTATAAAATGCCAAAAGAAATCATGAATCCAAGTCCGCAAATGCTAAGCTTTGGTGAAAAACCAAAATAGATGCTTAAAAGACTCAACTTGCCCACAAAAAGAGCACCAAGGGTCTTGAACCCCCAAGTGAAAAATTTGAGACCCCATAGGAAAGCCCTGGAAAATAATACACCAAGCGAAGTGGGTGATTTTTGGCTCAACACTTGCAGACCAAATGGAGGAAAATATTTTTTCACCAGAATTGAGTAGAGGATTGAAGAAGCCATCTCTAGTTAAGACTATCAATCATAGGAAAATGAGGTGATAGCCACATATAGCCGAGCCTTGGCTTGTAATTTCTGAAAGGGGTGTCTAGGTACCACTTCCAGTCCTTCCACCAAGGTTTTGGGCCCACGAATTCCCACCTTGTATAAACAATCTATAGGGATAGCATTCACTAGACCATCAAAAGTATCATGGTCATGGTCCTGAAGTCTATAAAGCAGACAAAAATCTTCCCACGACATAATGCACATTGTGGGTCTATGAAACAATTGCTGCAAGGTTTGAATTCCTTTCTTATGGAACCTTAGCACCTTCATCCAAGGTGACTTGGCTAGAGGTTGACCATTACTGGCAAAGAGAGGCGACCACCACACATTATGTTGATTGAATGAGAGCCCATCATTGAAACCAGAATCAGCCCATCGAAGCCAAGGCCTAACTGCCTCCTAGGCTTTCCAGATGTTCTTGGCCATAAAAGTTCTCATGATTTGAATTGGTTCCTTCATGAATAGAATGGTTTGAAACCCAATCCCCTTCCATGCAGGTCTATTGGCAAGAAAGCTTGATTGAATGCAATTCCTGAGGATAATTTTCTAGGCTTCATCTCCAGAAAGGGCTCTAATAATCCATTTAACACACAAGGAAGTCCCTTGTCTTTGGATGGAGAGAAGACCAAGTCCTCCAGAGTCTCTGGGAAGGCAGCATAACTCCCAGGCAACCCGGTGAAACTCTCTATGGGAATCTAATGAGGCCCAAAGAAAGTCTCAAAGCAACTTTTCAAGCCTGGCATAGGCAGCTTTCGAAGGAGCCCAACAAGAGGAGTAATAGACATGGGTAGCTGCCAGAATCTTCAATCACACTTCTAGTTTTCCTACCAAAGAGAGAGGCTTGGTTATCTAGTAGGCCAACCTATTCATAATCCTAGAGAGAACAACTTGCCATAACTCAACCGGAGAAGCCTGAAAGGTGAAGGGAATGCCCAGAAACTAAAATATTTCCCTTAGCCCAATCCACTTCCATCCATACTATTGTAACCAATGAGGAGTGGGTAGAATAGATTGTCTATAAAAAAGAGTCTTGTGCCATTGAATGACAGAACCAAAAGCATCACAAAAAATGTCAAGGCACTCAAGAGCCGCCTTAATATTTCCTTCTTCCTCCAGGAGAGTGAGGAAAGAGTTATCAATGAAATGGCCATTAAAAAGCTGAGACTGGGAGTTGGGCAAGGCAATGCCATGAACCCTCTGTTGGGAGACAAAATTGGCTAGAAGATAGCCAAAACCTTCAACAACAAGCACATAAAGCGAAGGAGCAAGCATAAATCCTTGCCGAATAGAGTGGAAAAGGCCAAAAGAGGAGGATTGGCAGCCATTGATGGCAATGCAAGTAGAGGCATCTGAAAATATAATTTGGACAACCTAAATAAAATTGGGACCAAATCCAAAGGATTTCATCATGGTAAGAATGAAGGGCCATTCTATATGATTATAGGCTTTAGCAAAATCATTTTTAAGAAAGAGGGATTTTTGGCCAGAGTGCCTAGCCCACCCCATTCCCTCCCAAACAACAATGATGTTATTGAGAATAAATTTGGATTTGATAAATCCAGTCTACTCTAGGTGCACAATCTGAGGCAAAAGATGACGAATCTTCAAAGCCAGAACCTTAGCAATGATTTTGTAGGAGACATTAAGGAGTGTGATTGGCTGCTAGTTGCAGATATCTTTAGGATCTCCAGGCATAGGTATGAATTTGATATTTCCCTTATTGATAATATTGCCCAAATTTTTTGAATGAAAAGCTTCAAGATAGACTTTATGAAGATCACGGCCAATATAGTCCCAAAGGGACTTGAAGAACTCACACAGGAAGTGATCAACCCTCGGGGCCTTGTCGTCCGCCATAGAAAAGATGACTTCCTTCAAGTCCTCAACCGTGAGCAACTACTCATAATAGGATTTCTAGGCAGAAGAAAGCTTAGCTAGCACAACTGCAAGGCATTTTTGAAGGGCTCGTTGGTGCTCCACCGTGTAATCTTGGGTAGTGAAAACTTTCTCATAGTGTCTGACAAAGGCTTGGAGAATATTGGGTAGCTCAAAAAGTATTTGGATCCAATCTTTGTTTTTTTTTAATGCCTAGAGAGGAGTTCCTAGCACACAAGGCTATGAAAAACTCCTTGGAGGAACGATCACCAATTTTAAGCCAGTACAATCTAGCTTTAATTTGCACACCTCTAGTAGCATAATTATCTGTAACTTGATTTTTGTGCCTTAACTCTGCCAACCTGACTTGCAATGGTGGGGAGAATGGGTTAGCCATAAGGGCCTTGATAGCTGAGTGCAAGTTGGTAGTGGTCGCCTCATAAGACCATCGACGGAAAATGGCCAACTAGTACCCATAAATGCAGATAAACCTAGCCATGTGAGTGATAGCATCATTCCACCAATTAATCTAGTCATTATTATGAGATAGCATGCACTCCAAATTCTAGACTCTACGAATGTGGGCCAATGTGGGCGGATGACAAAGAAGAGGTGTGTTAAAAAAGAACTACGTTTTGCAAGATCGAGGTTGTCTTGTCTCCCATTTAATGCGAAAAGAAATGGGGAAGTGATCTGACAGAGTGACATCCAATAACGGCTTAACCAGAAGTGAAGAGTTATCAAAAGAAAAGAAAGTTTGAGCTGATATCATTGCATGATCAAGGTGTTTAAAGATTCTATCAAAGCCAACCCTAAAATTACACCAAGTGTTCTAGAGGGAATGAGAATGGCAGTGGCCAATATTGGGATTAAAAAACCTCAATTTATTACGCATGTAAAACCACGCCTCTCTTTCACCAGTTTCCCATCTAAATGAAAAAATACCATCCTTATCGTATGCCATCTCAACCATGTTGAAATCCCCACATAAAATCCAAGTGGCCACTGGTAATAAGTCTACAATCCAACGACAAAGCAAGGAGCATTCAACAACATCATTAGAGGCATAAACATTAATAATCCCAAAAGAGTGATTATCAATATTAAGAATGATCCAGATGAGCCAATGTGTGGGGTCAGACCAATGATCAACAACATAAGAGTTCCACCATGGAGTAAAAATAATGACAGCTCCACCATACCCAACTTCATGAGTTGTACAATAGATATGGGTAGTTGGTGAGATAGAGCGACACGCCAAAGCAAGCAAAAATCTAAAGATTTTAACTTCTTGGAGATAAAGCACTTCAATACTACCATACTTCTATAAAGTATCTTGAATAAAATACTTTATAGAGAGGTCTGTTAGACCTCAAACATTCCATGAGAGGAATACATGAATGAACTCCTTCATATCATTGGAGTTTGGCTCCTCCTCATTCAAGGTGGAGAAGCGATTCTACAAAAATTCAGGCAAAACTGACCCGATTTGAATAGACGGTGAATAAATTCTCCTTTTCTCTTGCACATATTTTCCTTCTTCTAATGGCGGTGAAGGACTATGATACCACCTTTGAGCTCCTAACACAGGAGGAGAGACTTTCGGCTATGCCATTATAATGGCAGTAGGCTGAGGCATAGCCTTCGACTGGGGCCATGCCGAAGAGTTATCAGGCCTTATCGAGGCCTCTTTCCCCTTTGCTGAAGGGTTTAAAACAACTTTGGTTGGCTCAGGGCCTTTCGAAACCGACCCAGAGCCATTGGCCTTGTTCTTATGGTTCATAACCTTGGTCCATTTTTCATTAGGTTTGGCAGCAATATCCACTTGATGAGACTTATCATATTCTCATGGCAGAGTGGGAGTATGAGGTGCTGCTAGATGATAGTCCTTGATCTTGTGCTCTACGGACTGACATTTATAGCATGTGTTAGAAATATTAAAGTAACTTTTTGAGTATGCCAGAAATTGTCAATTTGAATATCAATGGATTCTTTCAAATCTTGAGAAAGATCCACTTCAACACAAACCCGTTTTTGGGGACGGGCCTGGAAAAATCTATCAGGCTCAATGCAAATGACCTTCCTCAGAGAGGAAGAAATATGGCTCAAGAAAGGCACACAAGGCAAGGATAAACTTGGAAACTCAATACAGGTTAGGACCCGCAACTTGGTGTCATTTGAGACAATGAAATCTCGGGTCCATGACTGGAAAATTAACAGAGAAGACCTGACATACCAGGGACCATGCTCCAAGATTGCCTGAACATGATTGATCTCTGCAAAGAAAAAAAAGAAAAAAACCCTTGGTTAAGTTTTGGAACATATCAAGGTGCACCCCATGAGGGACCTAAGCCTTGCTGACCCTTTCTTTGAGCATAGTTTTAGAGGGATTCCTCCCAACAAAATATCCAACAAGGGTATTCTTTTCAAGCCATTGACAAGTGGAATCAAATTTAGCAAAAGGAAAAACGACATCAGTCGAGGAGTCAAAAGACTTACCTCATGGAACACTTTCAAAACAAATTTCCAAGGTCGTTTGTTCGGTGGAGGAGGCATTGATTAGAGCCATTGAACTACCAACACCAACATGAACAGCTGGGTCAAAGCTGGTTGAAGGAATATTAAAATAAAAACACCATAGTAAATGCGGTCGTACACAAAAGAAAAGAGGTATTTCTTGCACAAAGAGCCCATAATGAGGCAAGAGGGGCCAAGAGTGACTACAAACACAAGAAAACCCTAGCAGAGCTCATACACCTTCCTCATAATATACTTTGAAAAAATCAAAATGAAAAATTAAAAACCATCAACACAAAAACACGTAAACAACTTTGCATTTCAAATGAAACCCCTTTTCCCAAGGAAAAAACTTTGTTTTCACGTCAATGAAAACCCATCTTTGTAACAAATAGTTGTTCATTTGTTCACAGTTCCTAGGAAGAATGGGAAAATGACATATATTGCTGGCGGATAAACATACTTGCTAGCTAGCTAGCTACCCGTGCCTATCAAATGTGTTTTCCTATGGAAGATGGTTGCACTTCCTCGATCATTGAACGCCTGCAACTCCTTCATGTTGCTCTTCAACAACCTGCAAAACATCACTGTGGAAAATGGCAATGAAAATGGGACCTCGTCTAGGATTTTTGCTATTTGCAAATAATGGTTTTGAATGCCATATTTTGGGCTTTTTGTCCATTCTGATGATGACTTTTATGATGCATGTGACATGCATTTTTGTATGGAGAATAGCCCCATCCCAATTGCAAAAGGTGATCTCCTTGCAACATGGCTTACACATGATAATATATTGCCCTTCTTCACGGATGAGATATGTCTGCTTATGTTATCATGTCAAAGACATGTTTTTCAGGGATAATAGCTTGATTTTACTATATTTTGTAGGTAGATTAGCTTATACCCTGCAATTGGACATGGCTATTCTCCTTAGAAGAATGCATGGCATAGGCATCATAACATACAAAAATGCATTAAAACATACAAAAATACATACACCACATGATGGGACAACATATTGCGGAAAATAATTGGAGGTTAGAAAACACTGTGTTGTGAGTTCTTTCATTTTGCACCTTCAAAGTTGAAGGTTTGAGAAGCATGGGGTGGAGTTGCAAGTATAGGATATATAAAATCATGAAAATTCAACTAAGGGGTGAGTAAGGAATTGGGATGTTACTTGTAAAGGGTTTTAAAACAGTATTTGGCTTGAAGATATAATAACACCCAGTTTTTTCCAACCTGCAATTATGCATTGTTGGCCTTTCTGTTGTATGAAAATTTTAACCTATCAATGCCTGATACAAGCATTAGATAAGACGTCTATAAAAACATGACAAATGGGCATCTTTGGAGCAACTTTGCAATATTTACAAAACAAGCTCTTCTCTGCAACACACATCACCACCTCTTCCACAATTTGATCCATTGAGGTCCATGATGTTGAAAGGTTTCATCGATGTATGATGGAGAGAATTGCATGTTTTGGAAATGAGAAAGGTATGCTTCAAAGTTTCCCAGTTGTCATGAAATGTTGTCATGTTTTTGTAGAGGTTACTTCCAAAGGTTAAAGGAGAAAAGAGGCTACATATTTGATGTGGGTTTTTCAAGAGCTTTCCAGTGGTATCATCTATCGATGTTGATGTCACAAAAAAACAAAAAAGCACCACATATTAGTAGGGTGGAAAACACAGTGGCTTATGTGTTATTTAATTTTGCTTTGTATGGTGAAGATGTGAAAGCTAATAATTTATTTGATGTAGCTATGCAAGATGCCACGTAATGTTGAAGCATGTGTTTGTACTTGGTTGACCAACTACCACCCATATCTTCCATGTAATACTCTTGCTTGCATAGAGGAATTGAGTCTCTCGTATAGGTTGTGGGAAAATATGTTCATGAGAATTGATAGAAAAGGGCCAAACCGCACTGATGTCAACTATGATAATCATGTTCACCTCTTTAACTATGTCTTTAGTGTATGGGAAAAAATGGGCATGGACGTTCAATATTACAATCTACAAATAGATATTGTAAATTTATGTGATTGGCCAGTGCCTCTTTACCTAGAAAATTGAGACCTTTTCCTAGTTGGATGCATCTGGAAGGTATGCATTCAACCAAAAGTACTCATATGCAAGCACAATCATCTGAATGAGCTGAGCATGAGGTTTATGAGATTCCTTAAGGGAGAATCTCTAATTATTAATCATATGGGTCATGTGGAGGAATGGTTGCTTGTTGTGTTGAAATAAGAATTTTCATGACAATCAGTGTTGTCTATGTGATTCACGATATGGTTTAACCGCCTACCATGCATCTTATTTGATGCTTGTATCATGCATTAAGAGGTCAACATTTTCGTGCAATAGAAAGATCAACACACATAGACAATATGAATGTAATGACTACGTTTTGGTTACTTACACAGTAAGAACCCAATTGGTTGGTCACACCTCACGTGAATTTGGATAGTTTTATGTATCCTCTAGCTACAATTATATTTACAGTATGAATGTCTTGGAAGCCTTCTATTTCATACACAATAATAATGTAGTGAAGTTCACCTTCAAAACATATAATAACTCTTAGTTATAATATAAATTATATTTGAATTTCTTTGTATGATTGAAACAAAGAAATGCACAAAATAATTGCAAATTGGAAAACATAATGTGGGTTGTCATTTGTTTCATTCTGCATGTTTAAATCTAAACACTTGAGAGGACTAGGAGGACTTGTAGGTGTGGGATACATTCGGTTGTAGGTTTCTTAATTCCCTCCTTTTTCCAATTTTATTATATTATTGCTATCTAGAAAGAAAAATGTTCTCAAGACAATCACAAAACATACCAAATTGAGGTGAGGGGCTAGTAACCTATAGGGTTGTTACTTGCAAAGGGTTTTAGAATAGTATGTGGGTTGCAAGATTTAGAAAACCTAGTGTTTTCCAACTTGAAATTTCACATAATAGTTTGAATGTATTGAAAATCTTTTCTTATTTATATAGTACAAATGTAATAAAAGGCACCTCCAAAATTTACAACTGTTAGTTATGGTATAAATTGTAATTTAGTATCTTCATGTGATTGAAAAAAGTAAATGCACAAAATAATTGCATGTTGGAAAACATAGTGGGTTACTTGTCTAGCATTTTACAACGCTATGTGGGTTGTGGGTTTCATAACACCATCTCTTTTCCAAACTACAATTTTGCTGACAATAGGAATATATTGAAAACCTTTTTTTTATTTACACAAAAATAATGTAATGAAAGGCACCTTCAAAAATTATCATGTCTTAGGTAGAGTAAAATATGCCTTTCAAATTCCTCTTATGATTCAAAAAATATATGCTTGCTTACTGCAAATGGTGCAATAAATTTTGGAACTTTAACTGTCCGTAACACTTGCAATTACATTTTCAGAAAACCAAGGATAAGTGTTGTAAAAGGGAAAGTGCTTTGTACAATGAAGAATTTCATTGAGGTGGTCGACACACCTGAGAGGGTGTGTAGTGACAAATATTCTTCAGAACAGTCGCATTCCACAAACGTGTAGGTAAGATTCAGTAGTTACAAGATGCAATAAAGTGTATAATTTTAATCTCTCATAAGTTGTTATGATGTTGACTAGAAAGTGGTAATGTTTTAATTAGGAGGTAGCAATAGTGGTATAGAGGAAGTCCCCTCATTTTACAAAAATGCTCAACACTAAGGCAACAACATGTTCGATAATTGATTGTGAACTTCCAATTTCCCTTTACTTCCAATGCATCAATCCGAATGCTTTACAATTTGAGTTATAAAATATCATTCCTCTTACAAATATGTTGAGTTTGATAGTATAGCGTTCCTTTGATTCAGGACGATAATCAGTGAGACCATCACACTCTTTCCATAGTCTACGATAATGAGGAAGAGCATGCAAAGGGGAATCATAAGGATGCGGAGGGACCCAATGAAGAACATGGTGATTTGGTGGATATGAAGGTAGATATAATAAATCAATTACTACATTGTTTGGTTGTGTGTATATGTTGTGCGTTCAAATTATTTTAATATCAAATATATTAAGCGATTTTATTTTTTGAATTTTTTGTGTAGGTTGCTACTAAATATAGAAGCGAAGTGGAGAATGCTAGATACTTATATTACTATATTGTAGAAGAATGTACGAGAAAATATCATGATTAGAGATTGTTCAACATGCATAGGATACAATATCACCACTATCCTATTCTTGTGGCACCAAAGCATGGCTGAATTGCGTCGGGGGGGGGGAACCAAAATTCCCCCTCCTCTCCCTGAGAAATTGAAAGAGTACCTTCAAAAGAAGGTAGAAAATATGGAGTACCAAATGAATCTACAAAAAAATCTCCAGAAGAAGCATGTTATTGAAAGCGTATGCCTAAAGTATGAGAAACATAGCTTTCATCTACTTCCCTAGGAAGGAAAGGATGAGGTGAAGAAGAAAATGGCGTTATACAACAGGGAGGAGAAGAAGGAGCAAAGAAGGTAAAAAATATTAAAATTGCAGGAGAGAAAGAGAAAAGAAGGAATGGTAATGTTGAATTGAATTGTTAAATCTGAATTTTGGTTGGTTCATATTTTATGTTCTAATGCATACAAGGTTCACTTAACGTTAACTTACATGACATGACAGGGTGATGGTCGAGAAGTGGTTCCTACTGCCCAGTAGAGTAGTGTTCATTCAACAGAGGAATCTATTCCCACAAAAGCCCAAGATGATGTTGTTCCTCCCAACCCAACATCTAACATTCAAAAGAAGCATCATAAATGGTCAAAAGTTTCAAGGCACCCTCATAAGAAGAAACGAGAACAAAAAATGATCTCAAAATCTTCTATTTAATTTTTGTTTTGATTATTTGAATGAATTGGTTGCATGCATCTAAATTTGATGTGATGTTTCAATTCCTACTATTACACAACAAGGATGAACAATGAAGTGCTACCCTCAAGCAGGTTTTTTTCATATTAGAAGATGAAGTAGTGCCCGTGGAAGCACAACATGATGTTCCTCCCAACCCCTTGTCTAACATTGAGAAGAAGGAGCGTATATAGATTAAAGTTTCCTCATTCCCTCACAAGAAGAAACGAAAAAAAATGGTGCTTTCAAAATCTTATATTTTGATGTTTGTTTTGATTATTTAAATGAATTGGTTGCATGCATCTGAATTTGATGTGACGTTCCAATTCCTACTATTACACGGTAACAATGAATAACAAAGTGTTGCTCTCGAATAGGGTATTGTTGATTTGGAAGATAAAGCAGTTCCCATGGAAGAACAACATGATGTTTTTCCTCTCAACCTACCATAGAAAATTGAGAAGAAGAAGAAAAAGGAGCATATATGGTTTAAAGTTTCCTCATGCCCTCACAAGAAGAAATGAGAACAAATTGTGATTTCAAAATCTTCTATTTAATATTTGTTTAGATTATTTCAATGAATTGGCTGAATGCATCTGAATTTGATGTGATGTTTCACTTCCTACTATTACAGGGCAACGATGAAGGATAAATTCCTCCCCTCGAACAAGGTAATGTTGATTTGGAAGATGAAGTAGTGTTGATGGAAGAATAAGATGATGTTGTTCCTCCCAACCCACCATCTAACATTGAGAAGAAGAAGAAGAAGAAGAAGAAGAAGGAGCATACACAAATAAAGGTTTCCTCTCACCCTCTCAAGAAGAAATGAAAACAAGGGATGATTTTTAGATCTTCTATTTAATGTTTCTTTTGATTATTTGAATGAATTGGTTGTATGCCTCTGAACTTCATCCAACATTTCATTTTTTTCTATTACAAGGCAACAATGAATAATGAAGTGTTTCCCTTAAAGAGGGTACTGTTGATTTCAAAGATGAAGTAGTTCCCATGCAAGAACAAGATGTTGTTCCTCCCAACCCGCCTTCTAACATTGAGAAGAAGAAGAAGCAGGAGTGTACACGGTCAAAATTTTCAAGGTGCCTTGACATGGAGAAACTAGAAGAAATGGTGAATTCTAATTCTTTTATTTAATGTTTGGGTATGTGCAAGATCATCATGGAAAAAATTGGCCCTAAAGTGGCGATGAAAATTTAGAAAATCATAGTTAGGCAACTTGACATAAAAATTTGAATAAGTTATCTATATTATTTCAAAAATATGTAAGAATAAAATCTGTAGAAAATTGAATGTAGTTTCTAAAATACTAGGGTTTTTTTTTTTTTTTAAATCTATTTGGTGAAAATTTGAAATTTAAATGTAGTAGTACTTAAATTTCAGGGAAAAAATAAGAAGTAGGTGTCTGTCTGACCACCCTAACCACAATAAAATGATAATATTTTTTTTATAAGATTTTTGATATAAGTAGAGGACTCATGTCCCGATGTGATGCATATTTTTTGGTAATTTGTTTCCAAGTAAATACTTAATTATGCATTTTTTATTATAACTTTTAGAAAATATAAAAACTCGTATGTCTGACCACCTTAACTTGGTCAAAACCTCATGAAATTCATTTTTTTTTAATCCTATAGTATGTGAAGCATAGAATTTGACACATGTTTTGGATTCATAAAATGTGATACCGTTTGAAAGCCATAGATGTTTTTCAATCAGCCTATCAATTAGGACTTTAGTCGTAATTCAAATTAAAAATGAATAATAATTATTTATTAAATTCAAAGTAAAGCATAATTTATATTGGTGGAAAGCTAAGAATCTCCTTTAAAAACCCTTTTCGTTTCATCAATTTTGGGTAAAAAAAAGTCGTCAGCCACATGGGCCATCATATCACTTACATATCGCCACTTTTTGGCCCATCATGATCCTGCACATACCCGTTTGTTTTCATTATTTCAATGAATTGGTAGCATGCAGCTGAATTTTATGTGACATTTGAATTCATGCTATTGCATGGCAAGGTTTAAAAATGAAGTGTTGGCCTTGACCTAATTGGCTATGTGGTTGCAATTGAAATGGGAGAGGCTAATAGAGATGGACATGCAGATGGGGAGAGCATTGGCCTCCAAGTGGGACAGGGAAATAAAGATGGACATGGGGATAGAGAGAGCATTGGCCTGCAAGTGGGAAAAGATAATGGAGATGGACATGGGGACGGGGAGAGCACTGGCCTGCAAGTGGGACAGGGTAATAGAGATGGACATGGAGACAGGGAGAGCACTAGCCTACAAGTGGGATAGGGTAATAGATATGGACATGGGGATGGGGAGAGCACTAGCTTGCAAGTGGGAGAGGGTACTAAATATGGACATGGGGATGATGAGAGCATTGGCTTGCAAGGGGGAGATGGCAATAAAGATGGACATGGGGATTAGGAGAGCAATGACGTAACATCTATATCGGTAACAAACCCAACACATTTCCATGATTTTGTTCTAATTTATTTATGAATCCTTTAATATGTTTTGAATTATGATTCACATCAATGAAATTTCCATTGCAGCCAAATCCTATTGATGAACAAATGATAGAGTTCAAGGGAATCACTTTTAAGATCGATGATCACATTGATCTTTGGAGGTAGCGTAAACTGGTTTCCAAAGGCATTGCACATGTCAAAAGAAATGGTTCCACCCACAACTTTATGCACCCAATTTTTTTTGTGAGATTCAACATTGTTGGTGACCACATAGTGCCTTTTCCATGTCCTAGTGTAGAGATCATCGAAGAGTGTGTGGGCGGCTTCATGGTATGGAAGCTCACTGAGTTGAAGCATTCTCTTCCAAAGGTACATATAAATGTTATGTTGTTGTATATATCATACTACCTTATATTTGTTTCCATCCATACATTAATTGTTCAATTTTTTTGTTATAGTGTGAAGGTGTTTAAAGTGCCAAGAACAAAGC
The DNA here is from genome assembly GCA_007115665.2 of Sequoiadendron giganteum. Taxonomy (NCBI): domain Eukaryota; kingdom Viridiplantae; phylum Streptophyta; class Pinopsida; order Cupressales; family Cupressaceae; genus Sequoiadendron; species Sequoiadendron giganteum. The sequence goes on along the minus strand of CM021108.1, from coordinate 372,344,282 downwards.
ACAACCTCTCCAAAAATTGGTTGTTTCACATTCATCATCTGTGAGGGTTCATTGAATTGGAATCAACCCTCTCAAAATACACAACAACCCAAAGAAATGTGCCCTATTTTACATAGGCATGAACTCAATTGCAAAGAATAGGCAATGTAGGATATGATGGGATAGGCTAACAATACTCATTGTGCATTGTGGGTTTCATTATTTAATTATTGAACAATTATGGTGTAGAGATATACCATTTTCATATGTTTGAACACTATGTTGTTATACATTTGATATCAGACCTTTCATGGCCCTCTATAATTATTTGATTATTGAATAATTATGGTGTATAGATATACTATTTTCATATGTTTGAACACTATGTTGTTATCCATTTGATATCACACTTTTCATGCCCCTATATAAGTACATTATCAACAATGTAAAATAATGGTAGGAAATGCCAGCTCAACTGTTACTATTTATGGTAGCTTTCTTATAAATGAAAAAGATATGTTGACATGTAAATTATTTGACCTCAAAAAATTTAATGTAGTCCGCTTTCAAATTTTAGAACAATTGTCTCGTATAGTAAAAATGGCATTTCCTTTTTTCCATCTGAATGGAAGGGATAAATGGTAAAATTTATTGTAGTGTTGGATAACACACTATCCCTTGTCTATCATTTCCTTATGAAAATTTTTGATTCATTACCAACACAAATGTAATGAAGTCCACTTTCAATTTTTAGAACTATTTGGTACACTAAAAATGACATTTCCCTTTCTCCATCTGATTGGAACACATAAAATTTTTGCATTGCTTATAGTGTTGGAAAACACACTATCCCCTGTCTATCATTTCCTTATGAAAATTAATTATTTCGTTACCACCACGAATGTAATGAAGTCCAATTTCAATTTTTAGAACAACTATTTGGTACACTAAAAATAGCATTTCCCTTTTTTCATCTGATTGGAACACATAAAATGCTTGCATTGCTTGCAAAGCTGGAAAACACACTGTCCCCTTTCAATTATTTCCTTATGAAAAGATTGTTTCATTATGGGCAAAAATTTAATGAAGTCCACTTTCAATTTTTAGAACAATTTTTTCATTGGGTGAAAATGGAATATTTCCTTTTTCCATGTGATTGGAACAAATTAAATGCTACCATTGTTTGCAGTGTTGGAAAACACACTGTGTCATGTTAGTTATTTCATCATGAAAAGTTTTTTATTTTATACGCACCAAAAATTTAATGAAGTCCACTTTGAAATTTTACAGCAACTAGTTGGTTGAGTAAAAATGACATTTCCTTTTTCCATGTCATTGAAACAAATAGAATGCTCCCATTATTTGCAATGTTGGAAAGTGCACTGTCCTATGTCAGTTACTTCGTTATAAAAACTTTTTGTTTCATGGGCCCCAAAAATTTATGATTATACATTGCATGGTATATTTTTTACTACGGTATCTTACAAAGATGTAATGTAACTAACATAACACATTATTTCAGTAGAAAGAGGATAGATGAAGGAAAGGGATATGGGATATGGTCAAAATGGATGAATGATATATGTTGTCAAATTAACTTCATGTCAAAAGAGAAAATTAATTTATTAGAACTAGAATTATGTAGGATGATATAATGGATCATGATGATGATGCATTAGGTGCATTAGGTACATATGGAGTAAAATATATAGTATAGATATATTTATTGTAGTGCAGGAAAAAATTAGTGTCTCAAATAATGTTATATGGCATCAAATAATGGTAGGAAAAACTTTATATTGAAGTTCAACTTCATATTTTATAACAACCCTTACTTTCACCAAACATTCCATTTCAATATCATAATAATTTTGGAATACAAGATGCACAATAAAGTTGCAGGATGGAAAACACACAGGGTTGTGACTCACTTCTCAATTCTTGTTCAATGACAACACTTTTTGTTATGTAGACTATAACAACACAATTTATTGAAGCTCAACTTCATATTTTATAACAACTCTTACTTGCAGCAAACATTTGATTTCAATATCATAATATGTTTGGAACAAAATATGCACAAAAAAGTTGGATGATGGAAAACACACAGGGTTGTCACTCACTTCTCAATTCTTTTTCAATGACATCACTTATTGTTAAGAAGACTATAAAAACACAATGTATTGAAGTTCACCTCCATATTTTATACCAACCCTTACTTGCAACAAAAATTCCATTTCAATATCCTAATATGTTTGGAACAGAAGATGCACAAAAAAGCTGCAGGATGGAAAAAACACAGGGTTGTTAGTTACTTATCAATTCTTGTTCAAAGATGACACTTTTTGTTATGCAGACTATAACAACACAATGTATTGAAGTTTACCTTTATATTTTATAACAAACCTTACTTGCAGCAAACATTCCATATCAATATCGTAATACATTTGGAACACAAGATGCACAATAAAGTTGCAGGATGAAAAACACACAGGGTTGTCACTCACTTCTCAATTCTTGTTCAAAGACAACACTTTCTGTTATGCAGACTATAACAACACAATGTATTGAAGTTCACCATCATATTTTAAAAGAATTTTCTCTTGATCTTTCTCATCACTCTTCATTCCTCACCAACCAGATTGTCATTGTCATTTGATCTTATTCTGTATTGTTGTCTTTCAAACTGCTTGCTCATTACTATTATCTATTAAAAGGAGTCTCTTATGCAATCCATGTGATACATGACATTGTAAGATTAAGAAACACATGAAGGTTTAGAATAACTAAGAAATTAACACAGATCTGATAAATGAGATCCAAAGGATAAACTGAATCTAAATCCAATTGTTGTCATTGTGCATCTTGTCAACACAATCCCAAATCTTCCCTTAAGACATCATATAAGGCTTACCCCACTATTATGATTTTGCATACATAGTCTTCTTCCATATATGCCTTCATTTTGTTGTAGAAGACTACTCTTTAATCTTTAGACTTGCTACCTTATGGTTTGAATGACCTCCATATTTGCAATGTCTTCCCTTTACATTTGATATTCAAGACTATGAATATTTGCATTGTGATTGAAATGCCATCATGGCTGTCCTCCATGAAGTGACAATCCTTGTCATGGTTGATGGAATTTGTGAAAGTCATATGCTAATTTCTAAGCCTTGATTGTCCAAAAATATTTGCAAAGATGGCTCAAAATAATAAGAAGAATGCATTATATCCTCCAGTTATGTTGCAATAATAGAGGACAATTACATTGAAATAAAGATATTAAGGATCTTAGGATAGTCATAGAGGCAGATTGATCTTATTGAATCAGAAAGATTAATAAGGTATCATCAAATAGGGCATTTAACTTATTAGATCTTTGTTGCTTTGCCTTAATGACTCTCATCTTTGTGAACAACTCTGTGCATTATGATTTTGATTGTCCTTGCACAAAATAATGTCCCTTTCTCTGTCTTTAAGTCTATAGTCCATTTTTCTAGGGCAGTGCCATTAAAGGAAATCTTTTCCACAACCATAATTTGTACAAAAGAAAAGTTTATTTTACTTCAAGTGAATAAACAACAAATGGTAAGAGGAAAGTAGTGAAGAACAAAAAAAGTATTTGGTGAAGCTATTATCAAAACTGAAGCAATTTTTGTTTTCCCTTTCTTTAACAAATAAAATGCATTGTATGCTTCATGGGGATGATCCTCAAATTCATGAAATTTGGGCACAATATTCATAACTAGTGAACAACTATATTAACAAGAATATGTAAATACATTTGTGAAAGTTCATGCTAATGATAAACTCAAATACAACAAGAGAAAAAAACCCCAATATTTCAAGTGACTCCCTTTACTGTGAGTGACAAGAAACCATTCAATAAACCTGGGAAGATGAAGCAACCCCTTCACAAGATTCTAGTGAAAAATATTTGATAGAGGCATCATATAACTTCATCAAACGTGCAAAATGGGCTCCCCAACATCATTTGTTCATATTCCCCATTGAAGAGTTTAAATGGTTATTCATTTAAAGGATATTTTGCAGAAAACAAAATATGATAACAATAACAACCCTTAGTTGCAGAAAAAATTCCATTTCAATATCACAATACATTTGGGATACAAGTTGCAGGATGGAAAACACAGAAGGTTGTCACTTGTTTCTCAATTCTTGTTCAACGACTGCACTTTATATTATGTAGACTATAAAAACAATGTATTGGTGTTTATATTTTATAATAATATTGCAGAAATATTCAACTTGACCTTCATATTTTATAAGAACAGTAAAGTGCATAAATATTCAACTTGAACTTCATATTTTATAACAATATTGAAAATCACGTTCATGTTTTATAACAACACTTACTTGCAGCAAACATTCCATTTCAATATCATAATATGTTTGGAATAGAAAATGCACAAAAAAGTTGCAGGATGGACAACACACAGGGTTGTGAGTCAGTTCTCAATTCTTGGAACGAAAAATGCATAAAAAATTTACATGCATGGAATTTATGCAGTTACTGAACTCTTACACACAATTTCAAACTATGCCTTCCACTTCTATATATAAAGTTTAGGTGATCAGTATTATATTGAGTAATGTTGTAATACCTATCCATCGAAAAATCCAAGGAATTATAAGCAATGTTGTAATACATAGTAAGGGATGGTAAACAATATTTTGAATTTTTTTCAGATTTGATCTAAGATAAATAATTTGCATCACACAGTCAAATGTAAAATCATTTTGAGTCAATATTATAGATTCTGAAGAAAATTACAAGACACATTTAATAGTGCTAACACTAAGAACTACATCAACCATTTACGAATAGGTATAATTTATGTGTTCTCAACATCTAGAAGGATTTGGAACACTCTGATTATCAAGGTGGAATTGACAGCATACAACGTAGGCGCCCCGAATATGCATGTATAAGCCTAAATTATGGTCTGACACGGTGGATCTTGAACCTGACAATATGGTTGAATTTGAACACAATGAGCAACCATTCCTCCACATGACCCATGCGATTACTAATTAGAGATTCCCCATTAAGGAATATCATAAAACTCATGCTCAACTTGTTCGTAAGATTGTGCTTACGTATGATTACTATTGGTTGAATGCATACCTTCCAAATGCATCCAACTAGGAAAATATCTTGAATTTCTTGATAAAGAGACATTGGCCAATCACATGAATTTACAATCTCTATTTCTATATTGTAATATTGAACGTCCATGCCCATTTTTTCCCATACACCAAAGACACAATTAAAGAAGTGAGCATAATTATGATAGTTGAAATCAATGCGGTTTGGCTCTTTCCTATCAATTCTCCTTAACATATTTTCCTGCAACCTATATGAGAGACTCATTTCCTCTATGTGAGCAAGAATATTACATGGAAGATATGGGTGGTAGTTGGTCAACCAAATAAACACCCATGCTCATGAACTATGTGACATCTTCTATACAACTGGAGCACTAGGTAGTGAAATGATTGAAATGAAAGACAAAACAACTTTTTTTAGAAGGTACAACTACATTATCTAATTAGAAAGACACTCTCAATGCTGACCAAAAAGAAATTGCAAAGCTACATAACAGTATTGAAATTTTGTGCATGTGCAATACGTGCAGATAAAGTGACAATATGGGATAGTATCTTTTCCAACAATGCAAATAATGTGAGAAAAAAGTGATCAAAGTGGAAGATATAGACAATGTTTTGACTGAAGAGATTCTACCTATTCTTTGGAACTTAAGGAAGCAACATGTGTAGTATGTCCAATGGGAAAATGGCAATGCACAACAGGACTGGAAGGTTGTAAAATACCTGAAATTAAAGAGCAAACAACTTATTCAGAAGATATAACTGCATTATATAATATAAAGACACTCTAAATCTTGACAAAAAGGTGGTTTCAAAGCTACATAAGAGTATTGAAATGTCGTGCATATGCAATATGTGCAGAAACAATGAGAATATGGGACTATGTGTTTTCCAACAGTGCAAATAATGTGAGCATTTTTTTTTGTGCAATGGACAAATGGAAATGCAAGAGTGCAACGACATGTACTACAAATCCTGAAATGAAAAGGGGATCTACAATGAAAACCGTGAAAAAGAAGTGAGCAAAGTGGAAGATATAGATAATGTTTTGAATGAAGAGATTCCACCTGTTCTTCAAAACTTAACAAAGAAGCATGTGCAGTATCTCCAATGGGAATATGGTATATGACAATGCACGACTGGAATAGAAAGAACTAAAATGCTTGAAATGAAAGACAACAAAATTTTCAAAAGATAGATCAACATTATCTAATAAGAAAGACACTCTCAATGCTAACCAAAAAGTAGTTGCAAAGCTACAATATTGAAACAAAGGTACATGTGAACAACTTCTAGGAAGAACTTTATGTAATGAAGATACAACTACATTCTCTAATTATAAATACACTTTGAATGTTGGCTTCATTACATTCTTGGACTATACAAAACATTAACATTTTCATGATGAAATAGCTGACAAGGGAAGTTTGTTTTCAAACATGGCGAATAATGTGAGAATTTTATTTGTTGCAATCATATGAAGAAAGGAAGAAAGGAAATTTGGACTATAGGAAACAGTTGCTCAAAAATTCAAAGTGAAACAAAACTTTTCATAATGAACTAACTATGTAGGGATAGTGTGTTTTCCAACAGTGCCAACAATGTGACCACTTTATTTGTTCCAAGCATATGAAGAATGTGAAATTCCATTTTCAATGTAGCAAAGAGTTGTTCAAAAAATTGAAAGTGGTCTTTATAACTTTCTCAGTGGTAACAAAGAAAAACTTTCATAAGGAACAAAGTGACATGGGATAGTGTGTTTTCCAGCAGTGCAAACACTATGACCATTTTATTTGTTCCAATTAGATTGAGAATGTGAAATTCCCTTTTTTACTGTACCAAACAGTTTCTCAAAGAATTGAAAGTGGACTTGATTACGGTCTTCATCGTAACAAAACAAAAAAATTCATAATGAACTAACTGACATTTGGACTGTGTGTTTTGCAACAACAAACAATGTGAGCATTTTATTTATTCCAATCATATGAATAAATTTAAATATCATTTTGACTATACCAAAATATTTTGAAAGTGGACTTCATAACATTATTGGTCGCAACAATATAAAAAAAAATCAGAATGAACCAGCTGACATGGGACAGTGTGTTTCCCAACACTACAAATAATGTGAGCATTTTTCTTGCACAATGGACATATGAAAACACACAAGTGGACCAGGATGTACTAGAATGCCTGAAATGAAGAAGGGAACTACTATGAGAACACTTGAAAAGAAGAGAGCAACGTGAAGGAGATAGATAAACTTTTGACTAAACATATTCTTCTTGCTCTTCACATGTCGAGGAAGGACCACATGCACTATTCTTACCTATAGACCAAGGTTCACTGAAGTATGCTTGTGCAATCCTTAGTAACTCTTGAAGAAGCAATAGAGTGAATGCACATTGGTCAACATCAGCCTATCACCATAGACAAAAAATTATAAGGAATGGTATTGAATAATTTCATACTGAAAATTGGACTTACCTATGCATAGTTAGTAAATTGGAACCATACCTTCCATTGGGTTTACACTTGTGAAAGGAAGTCATCGATGAAGACTCCTTTTTGCATATTAGAATGTTGAAGCGAACAAAAAAGGCCAAAAAAGAAATCAGAAATTTTATGTTGTGGTAGAAGCACATACTAGAAAAAGAAATCTAAATACCATTTCCCATTACAATATAGAAATTGAAATGAGTTTTCTCATAGTTGCCCATATTAGATGTTGTATCCTCTACCCCATCCATAGCAGTTGTGCCTGAAGTCTCACATTGTATATTGGCATTCACATTCAACCTATTGTTTGTGGAAAAGGGAAAGGAGTCATACAAAGAAGTTTAGTGATCTGACTATTGTGCAACATGCTTCATACGATGGGTTGCACATTTCAGATGATCCATGCTTGCACTAAACCATGGACACATACAAATGGTGATAGTTGCAGCTTCATCAGGATCAAGAATGAATTCAAATGACAATGCATTTGATAGTTTTAGGTCCTATAGAAACCTTTCGACACAGTGTGCATATGATTGCACTTGTTCTAGACACTGTGGCAGTGTACGCATCACTTTGTTCAAGATTTTGTTTGTGTCATTCCAAATACACATTTTCAAAAATAATTCATCATATACATGCATGATAGAAGGAGCTTGTGTAGGGGTGAGAATATTAGGGTTGTTTACTTTGATGCCCCCTATGATAATGTCTCATTCAAATTTGTCCCTCTATGAATTGGTTGACCTCCCCTATCTAAATAACCACACAGAAGAAACTTGTATTAGGTAGTAGAAAATGCAAAACAAAATTGACTCCCATAATTTAATGCAATTTAGAATTGAAATTCACTTACCATGGACCACCCCTTCAACTAAAGATGATCATTTAATCAGGTTATCAACCTTGACGACTTGTTTGAAAGTGTTCCCTTACAAACTCCAAGGGAACTCACAAACAAAAAGGTGCTCGCCAATTTTTTGAACAAGGTAGTGGTCTGACCTACTTTGACTTTTCACCCAATACCATCTAGGATGTGTTTCATCCAGAACACAATGATCACCCAAAATTGTCCTGGCCCGCTCCAAACTAGATCACATATTTAAAAACTTATAGTTCATCAAAAAACCATATTGCTGCGACTTTTCCTTTTGCCTATATAATGGTTCCATTTTATACACAAGTGTGTAATACAAATAGTCCATTATCCTAGTGCATTTTTTGATAACGATCACACAAGTATCGAGTTTTAAGCATGGAATAGTATTAATCAATAGCTACATTTGTATCCTGGTTAGCATGTGGGAATAGTGTGCATTTTTTTGCCCACATGGCTGCACAAAAAATCTAATAGTCAAGTAAACCACAATGTATTAGAGGTAACTTCAAACAATGTGAATTGTTCGAATCCTACGAGGTGAAAAAAAAATTCAACTCACCAATTCGACCTTCTCCTTCTCACCAGGTCTTGTTGAAGTACTCTATAAATTAGGGTTGATCATTGAACTCCTCAAAGAAAGAGTTCAATAGTTGAGTGATGTTATCTTCGCTATCACCAATTTTCATCATGATTTTTCCAAGTTTATGGAAGATGTCCATTGCCATTTCCTTGGATGTGTACTTATATACATTCTTCAACGAAGCCCTTTTAACATGCCAAAGGTATAGAATCGCATGGCATCAAAAGACAACCCTAATAGACAATACAAACAATATTGTTTACCGCTCATCTGCATGATAAAGTGGCATTGAAAATAAATAGCAAATGAGAAAGGTACACAAATGAACAAAGAGATACACATATTGTATGGCTTGGATTTCTACAATCACATCATCGATCAAAAATGCGTTGATTCTTTAGTCAGGTCTAGCTCTTAATCCATGAGAATGCAATACGCGTAGCCATGCAGAGATTTCTTCAATCTTGTTTCATGGGGAGACTACACACGCAAGGTGCACACCACTCTATTGCTCATCAAAAATGAGAAAAGTACACAATGAAAACTATAGACATAAAAACTCAGTGTGAGCATTGTCAAGTTTATAGCCGGTAAGATCATTGAAAAGATGAAGAACTATTTGTCAATGTTTGTAAGGCCTCACCCCATATTTGATAGTAGAAAATGTGGAATCCATTGAGATGATTGAATTGTGTGAGTGGCTAACCATCCTATCCAACATCCATGAAGTCTGAACCCCAATAACGAAAGGTCTATCATTCCCATGGGGCCATTGAAAGTAGAATAAGTTATCAAAGTTCTCTCCATTCCACATCATGATACTTGTCGAATCGACTCTGTGTTTCTATGCGTGAATAGAACACACCTTTCACCAAGCATTCATTACATCATTTCTTGTAAGGAATTGATCTCTCTTTAACATCATGCCACATAAGCTAGGATCGTTGATGTGTTTATCCATTATTGCATTGATACTGACATCCATGAGCAAAAGGATTTCAATATATATTTTGCACTCTGTGGATAGACTAGCAAAAAACATAGAATTCCTATCTCCACTTGTGTCATTAATACCATGGAAAAATTCACCTTTTTTTTATCAACGTGGAACATTTCTTTGTAGAGAATATCTATTCAAAATCGGGTATTCCATGCATAAACTTTACAATGAAGTGGCATTGACAACCTCACATTTGTAAACATGTCTTCTTTTGTTTCTTCTCTAGTGGAGGTTGGTCTCTGAGGTCTGTAGGAATGTATTGACACCAGTAGCTATGAAGAAGACATCATCTCATCATCTTGAAGCAAGAGAGAGTAAAATATAATTGGACCATACAAATGAATGCTGAAAGATACAAACCTACGATACCAAATTGTTTTCCCATATTTTTTGTCATTGACGGGACGCGTGATGGTAGGTTGTCTTTTTTCCTTGTCCAAAAGTTTAGTTTCAAAACATTCAACGAACATTTCACCATGAATGAAATCATCAAGTCTTGTACAAGGAATTTTTGTGACAAAGTCAAGGACCCCATCCTTCTTGATGCAAATATGAGTCCATTGCAAATATGAAGAGGAAAAAGAAGAGCCTCCATCTCGTACATCTTGCTCCTCCAACTCATCTTCCTTCTTCCATTTCAAACCTCTCCTCATTCTAGGAAAGTATGGAATTGGAAAAAAATTTAAAATTAGAGTGGATTGTGTCAAGAAAAAGAAATAAATCATTCATTAAACGTAAATAAAATGTTCTTGCATTGTTGTCACCCATGTGAAACCAATAGGAGGTTGTTGACTTCAACTGAGGAAAATTAAAGGTGATAGATTACAAGCTACACATAAAATATAACACAAATGTAGGCTGGAAATCAGACTGTCTATCTCAATGTACAAGTGGACATAGACAATGACAACACAAAATGACAACCAAAACCTTTGATGACAACCTTGTATGTAAAAAAAAATTGCATCCATTGTTTCCAGCAATGCTAAAATGATAACATGTTTATTGCATCTGTTGAAAAAAAATGAATCAATAATGGAGAGAATGAGGAAATGTAGAAAGGTGTAAAATGTCCTATCAACCATGATGTAAGCCAATGCAGGTTGGAAAACACAGCGTGTAGATGAACCTCCAAGTAGACATAAAGACCACAAATAAATTCGCAACCCTACATGTAAATATAACTAAGATTTTAGAGTATATGGGGTGTACAAACCTCTATTACCTGAAGAGGAATGTTGTAATATTCAGCCTTCCATTTGGTGTGACTTAACATGAGGAGAAAAATCACATCTATAAATTCATGGAACAAAAAAGTGAAGGTTGAACCAAACAATGAGTGGTTTAGCCTGCAACTTGGTATGTGGCGTAGGAGTGTAACGTACATAACAGTATGTAATTACTTCTACAATTACAACAATAGATGTATTATTTTGGGAAGATCCTTTGGTTTTGGTGCATGTGTATGTGTTAAAGGAGAGGAAGGGTTAGAGGGCAACCAAAAACTTTTATGACAACCTTGTATGTAAAAAAAAGTACATCCATTGTTTCCAGCAACGCCAAAATGATAACATGTTTGTTGCATCTATTGAAAAAAAGATGAATCGGTAATGGGGAGAATGAGGAAAGGAAGAAAGGTGTAAAATGTCCTATCAACCATGATGCAAGCCAATGCAAGTTGGAAAACACAACTTGTAGATGAACCTCCAAGCGGACATAAAGATTGCAAGTAAATTCGCAACCCCACATGTAAATATAACTAAGATTTCAAAGTATATGGGGTGTACAAACCTCTTTTACCTGAGGAGGCATGTTGTGATATTTAGCCTTTCATTTGGTGTGACTTAACATTAGGAGAAAAATCACATCTATCAATTCATGAAATAAACAAGTGAAGGTTGAACCACATGATGAGTGGTTCAACCTGCAACTTTGTATGTGGCATAGGAGTGTAACGCGCATAACAGTATGTAATTACTTCTACAATTGCAACAACAAATGTATTATTTTGGGAACATACATTGGTTATGGTGTGTGTGTATGTGTTAAAGAAGAGGAAGGGGTAGAGGGAAACCAAAAACTTTGATGACAACCTTGTATGTAAAAAAGAGTGCATCCATTGCTACCAACAATGCCAAAATGATAACATATTTGTTGCATCTGTTAAAAAAAAGAATCAACAATGGAGAGAATGAGAAAAGGTAGAAAGGTGTAAAATTTCCTACCAACCATGATGTAATCCAATGTAGGTTGGAAAACACAACATGTAGTTTAACCTCCAAGCGGACATACAGACCACAAGTAAATTCACAACCCCACATGTAAATATAACTAAGATTTTAGATTGTATGGGGTGTACAAACCTCTTTTACCTAAGGAGGCATATTGTGATATTCAAACTTTCATTTAGGGTGACTTAACATGTGCAACAAAGGAACATTTGACAATTCATGAAATAAACAAGTGAAGGTTGAACCACACGATGAGTGGTTCAACATGTAACTTTGTATGTGGCGTATGAGTTTAATGTGCATAACACTATGTTATTACTTCTACATTTGTAACAACAAATATATTATTTTGGGAAGATACGTTGGTTGTGGTGCATGTATATATGTTAATGGAGAGGAAAGGTTAGAGGGAAACTAAAACCTTTTATGACAACCTTGTATGTAAATAAATGTGCATCCATTGTTGCCAACAACACCAAAAGAATAATTTTTTTTGTGTATCTATTGAAAAAATCATGGATAAGTAATGGAGTGAATCAAGAAAGTCATACATGTGTAAATTTTCCTATCAACCAAGATGACAGCTAATGCAGGTTGGAAAAAACAGTGTCTACTTGAACCTCCAAGCAGACATAAAGACCATAGGTAAAATCACAACCTCATATGAAAAAAAATTGACGTCATAGTATATGGGGTGTACAAACATGTTTTACTTGAGCATGAATGTTGTGATATCGAGCCTTCCCTTTGGGGTGACTTAACATGACTAGAAAAATCATATATGACAATTCATGAACTAAAAAAGTGTAGGTTGAACAACACAATGAGAAGTCCAACCTGCAACTTTATATGTAGCCTATAAGTGTAATGTGAATAATAATATGTAAATAATTCTATGGATGCCAACAATGTTAAAAGAAAAAAAACATGTTCTTTACATCTCCTGATAAAAAATGACTCAATGAACATAGGCTAAAACATGTTATTTTTTTATGCATTTATTTGTGAAACATATGAAGAATTTGAAAAGCAATTTTAACTATAAATTACAATTGTAATAAATTGTGAAGCTCACTTGCATTGAAAACCATAGTGAGTGAGATAGATACTGTGTTGACTTACGAGATTATTTATTCTCTTGATAAAATGACAGAATTATGTGTAGTATGTGTAAAGGAGAAGAAACAATGCAAATATGGAGGCAATAGGTTCTATAATTTATGAAATTGAAAAGGAATCTTCTCTAAAAAAACTTGAAAATAAGGAGATTCAAATTAATGAGATAGATATTGTTTTAAATGAAGAGATTCTTACCACTACTGAGAAGTTGAGGAAGGAGCACGTGCAGTATGTGCAATGGGAAAATCACAATGTAAAAGTGGATAAACTTGAGAGATTTTGTATTGCATATGAATTTTTCTAAGAAAAGAAAGTGAAAGATGATGCTATAACTAGATTTGAACTAATGAAGTCAAACATTTGTGAACATAAAACTAAACATTACCAAAAAAATAACATCAAGCACAAAAGAAAAAATTCCACCCTTTAGCTTACAACAAGCAAAAATATAGAAAATGCAACCCACAATGTTTTCCAACATGCCTATAGTTTATTAATTTGAGAAAGTTGAAACACAATTTTTAGTCTACCCAAGACTTGTTATATATTTTGAAGATGTTCATTTCATTACATTTTTATTGTGTAAACAAATAAAAAAATTCATTGCAATCATATTGTCTATATAATCAGAGGTTCGAAAACATAGTGGGTTAGGAAACCTGCAACCTACATAGTGTTGGAAAACCCTCTATGTATAAGAACGCAATTGGTTGGTCAACCCTTAGATAGATATGGTTACTTTTATGTATCCCTTGACTGCAACTCCTCCCCAAATTCTCCACCCTTCAGCTTTGTACAAGCTCAAAAAACCAACTCACAATCCACTGTGTTTTCCTACTATTGATGGTGTTTTCTATGCAACAACAACTCAGACAGAATATGATATCCTATCTCTCTTGAAAGGTAAATCTCTATGAACAAAGAGATAACCCCAAGGTCTCTAATGTCAGGTCTTGACAATGCAAATAAAAAAACTCAGAGATAATGTGAAAATGCTGGTAATCACAAAGGGACCTTACTACAAGCAAATACTGGACTTGAATTTATCAGATCTAACAATATGTTGATACTTCAAACCTTGAATTTAACCCAGATAATAAAGAAATAGAAAAAGATAAAGGTTTTAGAGATAATTCTAAGACTAATTCTAACCCTAAGATTGACAATGCAAAATATAAGATGCTCAAAATGGATCGATCCCTCATAAACTACTTTCTGTTAAACCCAAATAAATTTGCAATGTTACAGAAATAGTGCAATCTTCTAAGGTGTTAAAGATTTTCAAATCATGCATATTCATTCAAGACAACCCTATTGCAATTGAAATGAACAAACATTCATAATTGAACTAAGAACAATTTTAAGTCCAAGCTAACTTTGCAAAGCAGCTAACAATCAGCTAACTACAAAAAATATGGACTAGCGATCACTGCAAACATTTCAAGCATGAAACCCTAAGCATCACCAAACCATCTAACAATAAACATAAGAAATTTTAAAGATAGAATAACAAGAACCATGCTAGATAAAATTCAACATAAGAAATATACCAAATCACAATATCTTTTCTTATATTAAATCACCCAAAATGGCAACAATTCCAGTCTTTTGTTACAACACTTGCTTGAAGATAAACCCTAATTACTGCTCCTACAATTCGCTCAAATGTGAAATATTCTAACTTTCCACTATTCTATTCTATCTATTCTATCTATTACAAATGAGGCATCATGCTCAATTTATAGAGAACCTCCCAAGATAGGTCAGCCCAAATAAGGGTTTACAATAATAAATTCCATACAATAGGTTGGCCCAAAAGATATTCAAAAATAACATTAAATGTGCAATTTGCACCAATTTCATCCAAGTCGGCCTGCGGTCTCAAAAAACTCGATCCAATGCAAGTGAAGAAGGAAGAGAAATAATGGGAAGCACAAACTCTGATGTAGCCCTATATAACTACTTTCCATCCTTATCTTTAGCACACTTCACTTCACCATGCACTGCCAATAATACTCTGTCCAATTCGGCAATAGGTGGCATGGGAAAAACCCTAACTTTCCTTTCAAGAGACTTGATGTCCTCTCTTGCTTGCTTCACTGTACTATCCCAATCAGACCTATTTGTTTGATACCTATCAATGATTGCAATGTAAGTTGCAACATCATCTAGTTGATGTTCAGTAGCAAAACCCTCATTGATTGGAGAGTAAACATCTTGCCACCACCTTCTTAACTGTTCCAAACGAAGATGCTTCAGAGAAAACTTCTTTCTCCCTGCCATAATTTCAAAGAAGGAGACACACTTGTCATAAATACCAGTCAAAGTGTCCTCAATCTACTTCCTTTATCTGTGTATCTTCTTCAAGGCCCTTTTCCTCATCTACAAAATCTCAAACCATTCCCAAGGCTCTGCAACCCTTGAGAAAGGAAGAATTCCACCCTTTACCAGTTGATCCTCAGTGTGCTCCATGATTATCTTTGTTTTCTGTAGCAGAAGATCTATATCCTCTTTATCTTGAGCTAGCACAGTCTTAAGCCAATCAATTGACCTCATTTTATCCCCTGCAGTTGACAAGATGTCCTTGATGGCACCATCTCCCTTGGTATGAACTCCCTACAACCATCTAAATGTAGCATGTGTGGTGCCCTTCATCCTTTCAAGCTCTGAGATTGTCTCTTGAGGCAAGAAACCTACAGCAGAGGAGGAAGAGCCGATGGACTGCAAGGGTTTCATCAACTCTTGCAAGTACCTCTTTAGTCTCTCATTTTCCTTCTCCAACTCATGCTTAGTTTGCACCTCCTTCCTCAATCTTCCAATGATCATAGTACTAGAACCTTCATACTCCTCAATATCTTGTTCCATGGAGGCATGCCCTAAATTGATGGTCTACACATGATAGTCTTTTGTAGTCACCCCATCTCTATCTTTATCAGGAGCAGGAGTAGCAATATGGGCCACCCTGTTATTTGATCCATCTCTTTCAATTCTGGAAATGACTCTGGCTTTCTTCTTTGTCTTACCTTTTCCAATGTTAGCCAGTAGGTCATCCCAATTGGGAGGAGTGTCTTCCACTATAACCAGTTTTCTCTTCAACTCCCTATCCAGCCAACCTGAAACAGTGGACTCTGTCTGCACCCTATCTTGCCTATCCTGTTCTTGTTGAACATTGGGTGCATCCTTTTCAATAATTGGTTCTTTGGGGATCTCCCTAGCTAGATCCTCCTTATCCTTACACTGCTCCTCCCCTTTGTCTTGTGTTGGTGAAGGAATCTTGGTCGGTATCTCCTCCTTTTGAGGGGATTTATCCTCATGTACTTTTGTAGGCGAATCTGCATAGGCCACCAAAGAAGATTGTATTACTTTGTCAATTTTTGCCTCTACATTGTAGAGGTCTCCCTCCTGGAATTATTCTTCTCCCAAGTCTTTAGGGTCTTCAACATTCTTTGGCTCATCTGGCACACTGCCAGTCTCTTGAGGAAGGGGAATTTCCTCCTATTCAGTGATAGGAGCAGCCATAGGAACACCTCCTTTTAGTGCAACATCCTTTGGAGAAGGAGTCCTTGACCTCCTCATGTACACCTGTGTTTTCTCCCCTGAACTCTCTACCTCTACCATAGGTGGCCCAACCTCCTTCTCTACCCTGGAAATTTATTTTTCCTTTTGTGACAATTTGACAAGTCTTCTCTTCTTAGATGAAGGAGCAGTGACATCCACTTCTTCCTTTTCTTCTTCATCCTTCTCAGCCCCCTTTTTCCTTGAGACATGCCTTCTCTTCTTGGCAATGGGATTTCTCTAT
The DNA here is from genome assembly GCA_007115665.2 of Sequoiadendron giganteum. Taxonomy (NCBI): domain Eukaryota; kingdom Viridiplantae; phylum Streptophyta; class Pinopsida; order Cupressales; family Cupressaceae; genus Sequoiadendron; species Sequoiadendron giganteum. Next base: position 372,327,059 of record CM021108.1, on the reverse strand, counting down.
TTCCCTGCTTCTACCACCTCTTCCGTATGAACATCTCTAATCTTGATTTTGAAGGGAGAGCCCACCTTGGCCTTACCTTTGGGATCCTTCTCATGCGACTCCTTAGAAGTAGAATGGGACTCCAAGTCTCCCATTAAGTCATAGGTGCATTGCACACCTTCGCCCTCCAATTCTAATATTTTGTGCTTAAGCCACAACTTGGTGTACTTAATCATGGGAGTCATGATTTTTTCTAACTCTGTCTTTTCCTCCTC